>BTSY01000006.1:9710434-10017934 GCA_036245785.1 Pristionchus fissidentatus
GATTATGTGAGCCTTAAGAGCCGTAAATATTGATCAGCACAGAAATATTCAATGAGATTCACCAATAATCTACCCATTGCTGTATAATAATAACAGTTTATAGTGACAATCGAGAAATGTGTAAAGTGGTGTAGGATAAATTGGGAGTATGCACGGCGAAAAAATGATTAGGTGAAATAGTAAAAAAATAAAGCACAAAATCAGGTCTTCCTTGCCGCGTGCCTCGTCATCTTCTGGTCGCCGATCGCTGCAGGATCTGGTATACCGCAGATAAAGTGCTTCCTCAACGGTATCCACATACCAGAGGTACAATATTAATTAAAATTATTATTAATAATATAAATAGAGGTATAATAATAATAATAATAATAATAATAATGTACGGCGAGACGCATCAGCAGTAGAAATTTGCCAATAAATAACTTAATATTTATTATTATAATATTGGCAGGTGGTCAACTTCAAAACACTTTTTGTCAAAGTGTTCGGAGTGTCCGCGGCGGTCGCTGGTGGATTGTGCGCTGGAAAGGTCAGTAATTAAGATAATTATAGTTATTTACTCGTGCTATGTTTTTATTAAAGCTCTATGTTAAATTAGCCATGGGGACGGGCATTTTATAAATGTGTGTGCATTCAAGGATCTATACATTTTTTGCAGGAAGGTCCGATGATTCATTCTGGTGGCGCGATCGGGGCGCTCATATCGCAGGGCAAAGTGCACAAGAAGTGTGACCCCGGCTTCTTCCGCGAATTCAGAAATGACCGAGAGAAGCGCGACTTTGTTTCTGCTGGTACGTTTAGCGGAAACTGTGGTCGAGGATTTGTTTTATTGTGTGAAGTTTTACAACTAATTATATAATTGTTAATGGTAGTCAATAGAGTTGCTGCAGGTGCTGCAGCTGGTGTTGCTGCAGCCTTCGGTGCTCCCATTGGCGGAGTTCTCTTTGCGATCGAAGAGGGCGCCTCCTTCTGGAATCAGGCGCTCACCTGGAGAATGGTGCGTGTTTATTGTTTATTTTATTTATTTATCGTGTTCCACAAGGGTGAGGCAACATTTGCTTACATGGGCGAATAAGGTTCCTTCCATCTCATTATGGTATTGATATTTAAATTGTGCTATCTTTTCTTCTCTAAAATTCGGATATTTTAGTTCTTTTCTGCGATGATTGCTTCGTTCTCACTCAACGCCACACTCACGTACTACTTCCACCAGGGAGGATTACTGTCGTGGAATGGACTCGCCAACTTTGGCGTTTTCGAGGTTTGCTTCTAGCAATTTTAATTTAAAATGATTATTCGTGACAACAGCAGGTCTTTAATGTGTTTTTGCTAGCTGTAAGAAATCAACTAAAAATTATTTTGTGGCTCTGATATATTTCGAAACTAGCAAAGGAGAGGGAAAACTTGGTTATTTTTATGTTTTTGGGAATTATTAAGAATGCTGAATCATATCCACGATAATGAAGATTGACGATCTAAACCATTATTCTCATTACTATGATGCAGCACTCTTACTAATATCGAATAGGTTTATTCGCACGCAAAAGGAACGCACTCTATGAAATATATATTTAAAGTGCACAATAATTGCAAAAAGATGTACAAATAAAACGTGGTGGGTTTTGTGAAATCTCAGCACGTCCTGTAGAAAGAAGTGTAACATTACTTTAATTTTCTCTGCTTCACCGTGTACAAATATTTGATACTATAATTGTCTTTTGCAGAACAAGACGTACACAATCTGGGAGATTCCTCTCTTCCTTCTCATCGGGGTCATTGGTGGCTGCACCGGCGCCCTCTTCAACATACTCAACTTCAAAATCTCCGAATTCAGGAAGAAGTGAGCACATTTTTAAATAATCCACTCCCGTTTTCTCCGTGTAAAATAATCTTCTCCAAAACCAACTGTTGGTATTGTTTGGTCCTCATTCGTGCTATGCATACATCTTTGTCGCTCCATGCGACATCGTATTTCGTGTTTATAGTGGGTACTTTTAGCGTAACATCATTGCATTTATTATTGATTAGTACATAACTCGATAAATATATTATTTCTCTCCTCCAGATTCGTCTCCAACAAATGGCAACGTCTCCTGGAGGCTCTCCTCGTCGCCGCCGTCTCTGCCTTTGCCGGCTTCGTTTTCCTGCTCGTCGTCGATGATTGTGTGCCCATCGGATTGGGGATGAACAAGACAGAGGGATTCAATCGGGTACGATAGCATAACTCGTTATTCAAGTGGCCGTTTTGTTACAATTATTTATTTTGTTGATTATCACATAGAAAAAAATTGTCGAGTGAGTCTAAAAAAATAATCAAAGTCCATCGGTGATACTTTTTTTCGTAGTTTTCATGGAGATAGAAAAAGGTGGTTGTGTGTTTCAGTTGTACTGCAAGAAGGGCGAGTACTCGGCCGTCGTCAATCTCTTCTTTGTGAATCCCGAAGAGGCTGTGAGGAATCTGTTCCACTCCCCGATCGGTGAGACTACTTATAATTACTTTCCCAAGAATATTGATTGATCTTTTCTCGATTAATCTGATTTATCATGAAAAGTATGTATACATGCAGTGCTGACAACGACGGGCAAACAAAGGAGATAGGAAGAGTTTACAATAATTACAATGAAAAACTCACGTTCTGCTGGCGAGAGAACGTGGCAAAGCAACATACGCGACGAGGTGTAGAAAGAGAGTGCGCACACCCGTAGTCCATTTCATGAACGAATCGTTTTAAAATGGTATTACAGGTTCGTACAAGCCCTCGACCCTGCTCATGTTCTCCATCCTCTACTTTGTGCTGTCGGTGTGGACGTTCGGATTGGCCGTGCCCTCAGGTATACTGTAGTATTGAGCTGTTTATTGATTTCACAAAATAACAAAAACTATACAGACGTCGTGAGTAATCACTACAGGAAGTTCTTATGTATGTAATTTATCAACATTCCGTTGATCGAAAATTCTTCTGTTATTTTGTTAAAAAGTTTTTTTTAAAGAATGATGTGTATTTCCTTGTTGCAGGTGTGTTCATTCCCGCCCTTCTCACGGGTGCTGCATGGGGACGACTCTACGGACTCGGAGTGGAGAAACTATTCCCCAATATTGTTAGTTCGTTTCCTCCTTTTCCCTTTTTCTTCTGCTAAAAAATGAGATAAAACGAGTTGTCCATATTTACGCTAGATATATAAGGGGTTTCTCCGAAGTATACACTGTTCCTCTGTTCTCAGACGGGTATCGACCCTGGCAAGTACGCTCTGATGGGAGCGGCGGCTCAATTGGGAGGAGTGGTGAGAATGACCATCTCACTCACTGCCATTCTACTCGAGGCAACCAAGGATATGACATTCGGATTGCCCATCATGCTGGTGGTCAGTATTTTATTGATTGTATTGTGATTCGGGTTAGTGAATAACACATTTTTGATGTACAAGCTGCCCCATGGTACTAAGCTGCGTTCAGTTGTCAACTAGGGAACAAAGGAATATGAGAGAGTTTGGGCGCATTTGTATAACAAATTAACTCTCATTGGTATCAAGGCTGCGCAAGTTTTATTAATTACTGTCTAATTAGTATTGATTAATTGCAGTTGATGATTGCTAAATGGGTGGGCGACTTCTTGAGTGAGGGTCTCTACGATTTGTGCATCGAACTGTCGGAGGTGCCCCTGCTGGGATGGAATGCACCCAAGATGGCAAGGAATATTACTGCAAGGTATGAAAACTTAAAATTAATATTATTTTTTCCGCCAGTGTTAGGGGTTTCGTGTGAATACCTTGTGGATTATCAATGTAGGAATCTGCAGATGCCCGGTGTCTTCAGACGATTGAGTTGTTGTTTGGGCAGGGTAAAGGGGAGTGTTCCGACCATTATTTTCTTTTTCGTAAATAATTGCCAGAGATTTGTAGCTTGTTTAAAGTAGACAAAACTTTGTTTTTTTATTGGTTCTGCTTTTCTAGCACGGTGATGCGCCCCGATATCGTAGCAATGGAGAAGCGAGTGAGGGTCGGAAGAGTATTGGAGGTACGGTATTTATCACTTATATTTTACTAGTTACTATCTATTAGTTTATTGCTGATCGATCGATCGATATTTATTTGTAGATCCTCTCGGCCACCTCTCACCAAGCATTCCCTCTGGTGGATCGTATCGACGAGAGCGACGTGTCGAGACTGCCCGACTACGGTAGATTGGAGGTACTGTAGCTGTGCGTATCGACACTTTGAATATCGTTTGATTCAGGGTTACATCCTACGGTCGCAGTTGCTGACTCTTCTGAAGAAGCGGGCGTATCGCTATGAGTGGGAGGAGGATCTCGTCGGGTCGATGGTGTCAGAAGACGAATTCCTCGATGCCGAGTACGTTATTTCTCATGTAAAAAAAGCTGAATTATTTAATCTAGTAGCATTGAATACCACTGGTCAAAGGAAGGGATTATTTCGAAACGCACTGCGTTTCCGGGTTGATATATTGTGAGTAACAGGCAATGAATCGCCGGGAAATGTTTGTTCAATGACTCTTGCATGTATACACCTGTATACACCTGTTTTCATCATACATTTTCATTGACTAGTAACCAGAGAAAAAAATTCTGGTCGGAACGGGGACCAGACGATTTAACCTTGAAATTTCAAGAATCGAAAAGTGATCTAGAAATGTGCAGGAGGTTCATGCCAGTTTCCATTAACTTGCGGGGTAAATCTTATCAGTTTTGTTGATGACCAGTTAAGTGATCAGAAATAGCGTTATTTATGGTCAGACGTGAAATTCATGATTTTGATACTATACATACATACATATTTATCCTGACATCAAGGCAAGGGCCTGCAGGAGGTATCATTCGGGGACAGAGGTGGTCGGGATCTTCGAATTCGAGGCAACTGGGTCAAGGGAATGGACCTTGCTCTGGGTAATCCTGGGAATGGATACTATACTACGAACGGAAAATACGAATTATTTGATCCCTAATTTTGCTTTCTGTTTTTGTAAGACCCCGATTGTAGTACTGTTCGACATGGACAAATGATGTGATGTGATCATTTATCTCTTGCAGAGAGTCGCAAACTCCAGTGAGTGAGGAGGACGAGCAGGCGTGGGTGGATCTCTCGCCCTACATGCACGCCCATCCCCATCGAGTGCCCCTCAACGCCAGTCTCCCATTCATCTATCGACTGTTCAGAGGACTCGGACTACGGTAGGAGAGATTACTGTAAAGAATTATCGATCGAGAGTTGTCCATTGCAGGTATCTGATGGTGGTGAATGAGGACAATCGATTGAGAGGAATCATAACAAGAAAGGACGTGGCTCGATTCAAGAACACGAAGGGATTCGCACTCAGGGAGTTGTACATTGCAGACCATCAGTATTGAGAAAAATTGGGCGACGACACTAGTTTACTTTACCGTAACAAGCAAATCAGGCTAACCCGGGGTGGGACCCTCATTTTTACTTTTGCGAATCTAGCGGTCACCTCTCGTGGTCTGGTAAAGTAAACTAGTGCACGAGAGACTCTCTCCATCCCACACACTCTATCAGAGATAAGATAAGACGACCTTGAGCTTTGTTCATAGATCCTTTCTGTTTGTAATTTTATGTTCACTTTGATAGTTGTTTTATACATTGGTACTAACTAATATACTTTCGCCAAGATTGCAATTTGTTGAATTAACGAGTATAGATTACACTAAGCACTTATCGAGATACTAATCATTAGGGTAATTAATTATTATCAAATTCATTCCATTCATTTTGCGAGTCCCCCGATTTTGACGTCGTGTGATAGTCTAGTCAATTCCTTGTTTGTAATAAATTATGTTTTTGTAACCTCTATGACGTCATTCGATGGCTATCAATGGGTTGTCGTGCCCTCATTGACGTATCTTCCACTTGAGACTTGTCTCTCTCTCCATTCTTTCCACTCTCTCGTCTTCTCTGACTACGAGAGAGTATGTGAATGGGAGAGAGTCACTCTCTAATCTCTCTCCGATCCTTCAGATGTTGTTATCACTCCTCCTCTCGTCGCTTCTCGTTGCCGCCAGCGCCGATTTCGACGTCAAAGTGGAGTATTCAGTCGATGGTACGTCTCGGGGAATAGAAAAGGAGGGAAAAAAACTGATCGAGGTCTGCGCAGTTTGAGGAGGGAATGGCTTGAAAATACCTTTAAATGGTTTAAAATACCCACGGGGAATATGGAGGCATATCCAAAGTAAACAAGTTTTGAGGAAGGTGAAAAATAAATACAACTCATGATGTGATTTGCTAGTTTTGAATTGCAAAATTGATTGATTATTGGTTTTGATTGTGTAATAATTTCAGATTGGGCAACCGTGCACACGCTGGGCAAGGTGAGTCTGCAGTCGATCGAGGGCAACTTCTCCGGTACCTTCAAGGCCCATTCGGATGCCAAGCAGTTGGGAACACTCCTGGCTGGAAAGAAGTACGGTATTATTGATTAGTTTGGCAGGCACTTTTGGCTTTTTTTTATTCAGTCCTGATCTTCTCTTGACTAATAAAAATAGACTTTCACATACAGTGAGTGTCACACCATTTCACTCGGGGGAAGAGGGGTCGTCGGAGCGGTCAAAATGAGTCCATTTTAGGCATAAATAAATTCATAACTAAATTCTAAGATCGAAATAGAAAAATCTGCTTCCGTAACTTTGTTTGGAACTGCCTTACCCAAATTCTCTTAAATTTGAATAATTATTGCTTCACTCCCCGAAGAGGAGCACAACGTTTCACGCGAGGACTTTCGCGGGCAAGAGAGCGGAGAGCGGCAGAGAAACTAGTAAACACGAGAGATCGTGTGAAAGCGAGAGAGCGCTAGACAGCAGTCTCCGCCCCTTTGTTGTTGTTTACTGTTCGGCCGCCCCGGATTTGAAAACCCTGCACATCAAAACCGTTCAAACGCAGGAGTCCCTATTTAGAGGATGATAAACGCTGTGAGGAGATATCAAATGAAATTTTTAAATTGTATCTCCTCTTAGGAAGATGCTAATAATTATACGATTTATTTGTACAATATAAATTGATCAGTTCCTAACAAAGTTGCGAAAGCCTATTTTTCGATTTCAATCTTAGAATTTAGTTATGAATTTATTTATGCCTAAAATGGCCTCATTTTGACCGCTCCATTATATTTTCAATTGTAATTAAAATTATCCGTGTTGAGGAACGGCCTCTACCAAATCCGCTCCGTCTCCTCTGCCCATCCCACCAAGCATGTCTACTCGTCCGCCAAGCCCGTAAGTCCTATTCCGTCATCATTTAGTACGGTAGATGGCGTAATATCGATCGACTAATATAGCGAGAACATTCTGTTCTTAATTTTTTCGTCCCACTGAGAATACGGCCTATTGCGACACAGGGTAAATAGGTTCTCGCTAGCGAGGATAGGCACTTCTGCATGTCCAGACTATGTCGGCAAACGAAAATTTTGAATATTTTATGCACTTCTGACAACGGTTTTTGACAAATTTTTCGAAAATTGGACGAGATTCGCTTCGGCGTGCGATTTTAGACATTTGTGCACGAAATATCTGCGAGAACCTCATTTGACGTATGTATTGCGAAATGTATAAACTGGCTGATTTCGCTTTAAAACTGGTTAGAATCATAGTGCAAGTGCCATATGCCTGGTCAGATTCCAATTGATTGTTGCTAAATATTCTCTTTGAGTGTCTGATCCTCCGTTCTCATTTGATGCACGAGTTGTTCCTGTCGATCTCACCCCGCACTCGATCCCTTCTCTCCGCCACTCTCTTCCCCGACCCCCTCTTCCTCGACAAGGAGGAACAGTGTCCCGAGGTGAGCAATCACGATAATAAAAAATATATGATAGCAATAATAATAATAATAATTTATCCACACCCGAGCAGCAAGAGGCTTTGAAATTGCCAGAGCCGTCTACTGTGATGATCACAAATATTACCTGGGTTGAGGAACCAATTTGAGTGCTTCTAGAGATGTATGGACTTAAGCTAGTTTAAGAGGTTGATGTGTATCGTGGAATCAAGTCAGTAGTCGATAACTCTCAGGCGGTCCCCTCCGACTCTGCGCATGCTACGGTAGTGGTGGCTGCCGAGGCTGCCCTTCCCGGTCCCGACACGCAATCGTATCTGGACAAGATGACGAAGGAGAAGGCAGCCAGACAGCATGGAGCGGAGAGTGACAACAGATCGTTCCTAGCTAAATATGTGAGTGAGGGGAGGGGAATGACGTCATGCGATGTTTGAGATTGTGTGATCAAATTAACTGCTGTTTGTATACGAAAAGTATGATTGAAATGACTGTAGGTGATCCTTGCTACGAATTATTTCATTTACATTTGAACAACTGTATCAACTGATTTGGATGTTATTTTTGTAGGATAATGGAAACTGTCGGAGAAAAGTGCAATGATAGTTTAAAAAGAATAAATTAAATATTATTACGCGCAAAAATATGGTTCTATTTGCAGTGGATGTACATCGTGCCCGTGGTCATCTTCGTCCTCGTCTCCAATGCAGTCAATCCCGCCGAGGGAGAGCAGTAGACTACCGTAGTCCATAGAAGAATCGGAGATTACTGTAGCACCCATCGATCGATCGATAACTACCGTACCCGACACCCGACACAATTGTGATACACACGATAGAAGTGACTATGAATAGTACCACGGGTCCACCTCCATTCTATCGATATTCCATCCTCGATTTTCGCTCACATGTTTAATCTCTTTTTTGTTGTTTTTCGTAGATCACTGATTACTCTAGTCGCTTACCTCAATGTTTTTGCCTACTTTTAATAATAATAAGTATAAAGATTATTTTCCTCGAAAATTAGTGATTATTATAGATAAGTAAAGTGTATCTCCTATCACTTACTATACCTCGCGATTTATCGAAGAGTTCATTAACGTACCCCTACCGTAACCTAAGAGATTTCGTTACCTACCGTAACCTTGTCTCACTTCTTCAGAGGTAATGAATCGGAGTGGGTTGCCGTCTTCGGGCGGACCGTCGACTAGCAGTGGTATGGGAGGAGGAATGGGACCCTCCTCTCTCCCCTCCACCACGACCACTACGAATAACACTGGAGATGGAAGGGGCAGTCAGGTCACCAAGGTACGTTCAGAACTATATTATGTTTTTAAAAAACTAGTTTCTAATGCTGAAATTTATTTCCGCCCGGCGGGAATTTAACTCAGGAAACCAGCGAGAACCAGAGTAGGGACGGGCGGGTTGCACACCGATGAATGAAATAAATTACAAGAGTATGATCATTCGATAGCTTATTCTACCGCATTTCGACTTATCAACTTCGATTTTACACATTAAGTCAAATTAATAATAAAAATGATTGAAAAAAAGAGACTATTTGTGCGACGCCATTGGTTTCAAGTTGAGCAGTGACTGGGTCAGGTTTGTGATTTTGAATCGCAAACTGAAAATTGATTCTTTCATTATGAACCGTTGTGTCTTTTGTTTTCTACATCCACTTCGCAACAATAAATCCAATGTGAAATATGCAATGAAGAAATGATAGAAAAGTAAATAACAGACCGCTCAAATAAAGAGTCAAGTAACTTGGGCTACCGTAATCCTCCGTTGTGCCTATTTCGAAAGTCAATAACTCGATAACCGCGGAATGCTCCTTCTTGATTTTTATTACATCGCTCGAACATTCAATTATTCATAACATACTACAAGAAAGCGATAGAGCATTCCGCGGTTTTCGAGGAAATACGAAAAAACTGTTTTTCCCGTTATAAAATGCGAAACTTCGATAGCGTGTTTCTCGACAACGGAAGCTCCAATCGATTTTCTGCTTTGATAACCATGATTTGCACCACCAATTCTACAGATCTAGAAGAAATTAGCCTTGTACTCAAAAAATTGAAATTCATGAATTTTTGAAGTTCTATATTTTTGTTTCTGTAGAGTGTTCTGTAAATATCGTGTGCTTTGTATATTCTATTCATGTTCCTCAATCCAAAAGCAGTGATAAGTGTTCGAAATAATTCGCGAAAATACCAGAAAATTAGTTGCGAATTTGTCAACAGAGGTATACGGTATTTTGAGCCCAACGGCGTCGCAGGTAGTACTGCAATATCGCGTACTCAAAAAATCATACGCCCGTCCCTAAACCAGAGAATTCACTCTTTCCGTAAAGGAAACATTTTTAAATAGCAGAAACAATCTTCAGCAGTAGGGCCCTCTTTTTCGTCCATTTTTTTGTTTCCCTAACCTAGATCGACAATGGCGGATGTTGACAATTCGACTGCAACGAGACTTCTCTGAAACATAATGCCGATTCGGCTGATTGTTATTGCATTCCCATAACTATCTTTCGCATTCCCATTCATCATAATCTGACACCCCTTCTGTGTTCTCTATCATTCGTCTTCGCTTTGTTTTCGCTTCTGGTTATAAGAAGAAAATAATGCGAAATGGTGTGCGTGTGTCCAAATGAAAATGGACAGAAAATTGTGTTGACTTGACGCGCTCTCGTTCCAAATTCATGAGCACTCCATCCCGAGGACAGTGCCCCTTGATCGATGAGTGTAGGGTAGGTCACGGTCCGGGTGACGCACGTCATGCTAGAATACTGTATTTTACTAGCCTACGGTAATGAAATAATATTGATTTTTTTCTTCAGGTGGCCGAGGTTTTCCTCACGGCGGGCCACGCCTTCCAGCGATTAGGCGACCTCACATTGCAATTGCAAGGTGAATATTTATTGAAATTAAATTGCTAATTTTAATGTAATTAATTAAAATTAAATTGCTAATTTTAAAATTTAGGAGAAGCAGGCGCGGGCGAGAATGACGAGAGCAAATGGATGGAAGCGGATATCTCCAAATTGAGAGACGCCCTCACGAGGTACGGTAGATGAAGAGTGGATACGGTATTCAGAATCGAGTATGAGGTTCAAAGGTGCAGGGCCCAAATATTTCGTGAAGAACCCGGAACTTTTTTATGATTCTTGAAAATTTCCGATGGATCTTATCACTCTATTGAATCTCTGTAGAAGTGTGCGGTATCGGCATTGCAAATGTTTCCGTTTATAAATAAATAAATACATTTATGAGAAGATTATAAATAGCCATGTCCACATTCTCAATTGCAGGTTCGCCCATGAATTGGACACAATATCGGAAAGTGTACAGCAGAGAACCATGTGAGTATTACAAATTCACAAACATTCATCCTAAATAATAAAACGTTCCGTTGATAATCCGTGCTGAACAACAGATACGGCTGCGAGAGAGCATGAGA
The DNA here is from genome assembly GCA_036245785.1 of Pristionchus fissidentatus. Taxonomy (NCBI): domain Eukaryota; kingdom Metazoa; phylum Nematoda; class Chromadorea; order Rhabditida; family Neodiplogasteridae; genus Pristionchus; species Pristionchus fissidentatus. The sequence goes on from BTSY01000006.1 coordinate 9,721,687, forward strand.
AAGCGAGAGACGCGCCGAGGTATAGAAAGAGAGTACACCACCAGTAGTCCATTGCATGAACGTATCATTTTAAAATTGTAATACGGTTTCTTTGTAGAAAATCATACATTTTCGTTGGCCGAGATTTTCGGTTTACACTTTTTTGAACTAGGCAGTTTAGAGACTCGAGACCCATCTAGGAATGCGCAGAATGTCGAGTTTAGTAAGAATTGCCCCCCTATCTGACGTGTTTTATCGAACTTTCGATAGAAATCTGACGTGTTTATGAAATATCTGACGTGTTTAAGCTAGGCGAGAGAGTGTGTGAAAATGAGAGATCTCGACCGGGCGAAAATGTATGTAGAAAATCATTTGACGACGTCTTATTTCGAAAAGTGCTCTGCCCCAATAAAATCACCCTATCCCTCTCTCGTTCGCCACGGCCTTTTCTATCGAAACGCGGACGAATGCCCTTTCTTGATTTCTCGAAAATGCTCAATTACTGTAGCATGCCTGAGATTTCGGAAACACAGGAAAACCTCAGTACACGTGGGACAATTCCGTCTCATTTCGTCAACACTAGTTGTTTACTTGGTTATGTACTTTTATTGTTTCGAGATGATACGCCATCGATTGATTTAATCGAGATCAAGGCTGATATATTTGTGTTTATTGTTTTGCATTCTTTGTGCAGTTTTTTGTCCTTGGACACAAAAAAGTTTAATTTTAATTGTGAAAAAAGAAAGAAAGGGTGAAAAAAGAAAGAAAAAATAGATTATTTTCATGGACAAGGCCAAGAATTTGCTGTGTGTAATTTGTGCCCCCTTCCCTGATGTCGATATCATTGCAGGAAGCACATCAAGGTGGACATCAAGCGTCGGACGCTGGTGGGCGACGACACCATGAGGAGGGGCAACTCACCCGCTGTGAATATGGGAGGAATGCCCATTGGAGGAACGATGGGAGGAGGAGGAGGAGGGCAGAAGAGAGGTTAGAGACACACATGGACAGCGTCATCCTTTTTGCGCACAGCATTTCGAGAGCGGCCACATGCCAGACAACGAGAGAAAAAGCGAGAGACAACAGCGCTCTGAAGAGACGCGCGCGTTGCGGTCGCGTTGCGTTCTCCATTTCTCCCCGTTCAAATTCAAATTCTGGAATTGTGCTAAGAAGTGTGTGGCCGCCTCGCTGTACACCTGAATCGCTGTGTTGCGTAGTGTCCCTAGACCATGGTCTGAGGATACTAGGGTAGTATACTGCACGGTGTTACCGTAACCCACTTTGTTTTTTTGATAAAAAATTGCTACTGAAAACATCTGAATGCTGTCTATTTCGGCATATCGCAGCGTTCCCCGCAAAATGAGCTCCCGAATGCGGGTGCCCCCTGAACCCTCATCTATTAGAGAGGAGGAGGAAAGGGGACTTTGCAATTGTTTCGCCATTTGTTGGATAGATGCCTCTACTAACCTTTAGAGAGCATCTGGCTGCATTCTAGCGTGAGCAAGTGCACTCGTTTTGTTATTGCGTTTTTTTTTCATTGAACTTGCAACTGACGCAAAGATGTAGAGTCTGGTGTTATCTCGCCAACTTGACGTGAATAATTTATGAAATGCTTGTGCGCAACTGTCTATCAATATTTTACGTGATTGCCCTCGTTCGCGATTTGCTTTCGCATAAAAACGTTGTAGGCTAGTTAGAGTTTGCCAGTATTTCGAAAATGTTGTAAGAGAAAATTTAAAATATAAGTTGATAATTAAACAAATATATTATTTACAGGCGCGCATCTGATGTCGATGCCTCCATCCGGCCTGCCCGCCAAGAGAATCGCTGCCACTTCTTACACTAAAGTGAGCACATTTTATCGATTGATTATCGAGACTCCGACCACACGCTGTCAATTTCTTGTGCGCTAGTGTTGTTAGATCGAATAATCCTGCCCGCGAATAGCAATTTGTTATTCTATCTAACAACATTATTGCGCGCATCTCCCTCACTAGGAATGATCATTAGCAATTTCTAGCTTGACCACTGAACGAATTTTGCTTCCGGAAATTGAATTAGGATGTAATGTGATTATAAGGATCGACACGAAATAATTTGATAAGTGCACTCGCATAATTCACACAGATGACTTCCGTATTGGGTTAGTCTCTCAAGTCTTGCTCTATTTCTTCTATTTTATTTATCTCTTTTCTTCTCGTTCTTATCTTTATTTGCAATCTCAATGAATTTCAAAGATGAAGTGACGATGGTCTGATATTGCTTGGGAAACCGTACTACGCATTTCGCTAGCGCAGAAAACCTAATTTGCTGAACCTATCCTGATGGTGACTCTGATAGTACATCATAGATCGTGCAATTAGCCGGCTACCGTATCCTCCTCTTTCTCAACTACCGTAACCCGCTGCCAAGCATAAAACCGTTTCGACTATGTCGACGGTCATTTCCCCTGTTTCTTGCCCCATTCACAATTAACTATCGTGTATGTTATACTCTTACGGAATAAATTAATAATGAGCGAATGAACCCCTTTGTCGAATAAATTTTTTTTATCTACGCCCGAGGAGCAACAGAATTTGAAGTTTGTCTCTTTGCAGTTTCAACCGTACTCGTCTACAATGGGCGGTGGTGGAATGGGCGGGTCTCGTCTCACAGCAGCCTCTCGTCCTCCCACATCGTATCTCACCGACGCGTCGTTGAGTGGGGGCGGAGTGGGAGTGGGAGGCGGGCCGCCCTCTCTCACGCCCCTCGCCACGCCGCTGCTCTCCGAACCATCCCATCACTACATCAACACTCGTGAGTAATCAACCGCAATGTAGCAGTTTAGAACTGGTAGTTTAATAAAACTTTGCGAACGCTGGCTGAACTCGTCTAAAAACGTTGACATCGAGGAAAAAGTTTTGGAAAACTAGTTTTAGAATGAATAAAGTCAGAGGATGATAGATGACTGGATAATGAGTGCTGTAAAGTCGGCAAATTTCACACTCCTGCTCCTTTCTTTGCCAAGCGCGCTGCAAAAACTGCACGTAAAATGTTGTCATGGTTGTTTCCCGTGCGGCATTTGACTCGAAAGAGAAAGATACACACACAAAAGAGTGGGCAAGAGGGAGGGACGAAATTAGTGTGCAGAGGAAAATGGAATGTTAATGGAATCAGTCAGAAATTGCACTGAAGGAGAAAGAAAAGGTCGAAATTGAGTAGTGTTGACGTAATGTGGTGTACACTAACAGTTTATCATTGATTGACACAATAAACCATTATTATTTTAAAAATTAATATTATTATTATTATTATTATTATTAATGGTGTTGCAGGTGCGGGTAACTACTAAGCGATCTTCTCGTCGCTCTGTCTTCGGTGCTCGACTACTAGGAGAGATTGGTGTGTACAAGAGAGGGAGGTACGGGGGACCAATTTGTTTCTGTGTATCTCATCGCATTCTCATCATTCTCGTTATCATTTCTGTTCTAATTCAATGTTACTCCCCCCCCCCAATTACCTTCTCGCCCATGGGTGATGGAACGTTTTGGAACTGCCGTTTAGGAACTGTCACCAATTTTTCCAGATTTTCTTGCAAGAATACATTTTATAACGTTTGGATTTTTTTATATTTTAGGATTCCTAAACTGCAGTTCCAAATCGTACCATCACCGACCCTTCCCCGTTTCACAATTCTCTCACTCAAACCTCATGTCTGGATCATTTTTTTGTTAATTCTTTTAGTGATGGTTAGTTTTGGAACGTCCGTTTAGGAACCCGATGAAAATATTCCCATTTTTGATTCGGCAGTTTTTTTCGGAACAATTAAGTACTTTTTTTCCTGAACGGCAGTTCCAAGCGTACCATCCCCACCCTGTTCACCTTGTCTAACTACAGTATACTCGATAATCGATTCGTAAATTACGATAAGTTCGTTAATCTGTTCACACTCGCCCACTCATTTTGTTCTCTCACTGCCTCATTCGGTCTCTCACTTTATCACAACACTCAGTGTATTTCATTCGTGATTCCAATCAATTTGTCTGCCTTACAGTACCCCCTCGTTTTTTTTGTGTTTCCCCGCTCATTGACGTTCACAGTTCAACCCGTTTACCTCACGTTGACACCAATCTAACGATAAATGATTGTGCCTTCAAGTGTACTGTATGTTTTCTGCATTGCATAATCCCTATGCAATCGTAACCGGGTTGACTCGGATGTCACGTGAACGCCCCCCTCATGTGCCTTCTACGACAGAATGGGCGGAGTCTGGAGGTGTCTTGCCCCGCCCCCTTTCCTCCCTCACTCCTCATAGCTTCTTGATCTACTCCCTCCTCCTTCCCTCACACTCCAGCCATGGCAGTCCTCCGCTTACGTAAGTTGTGACTTCAATACACTTCAGAATTAAGAATTAACATTTTGAAATTAAAATTTTTAATGAAAGAGTTATCAGAGAGTATCGCAAAAATCTTTCGAAAAGAATAAGATTGAGAACAATTGATCTTTGATCTTTGCAGTATTTCTCCTCATCGCCGTCTCTGTGCTTCTCCTGCTGACGGACGCAGTTCCTTTCGAAGTCGTGAGTGAACTTTCCTTTTTTAAAATTAGAAAATTAGCAGAAAATAATCAAAAGGGGCATTTAAAATGCAACCCGAAATGCTTTTTTTTTCTAGCACTTTATCTCTTTTTAGGTAGCTATTTTCGGATTCTATTTTGAGTTTCTCTTTTCCTTTTTACAGCGTTAATTTGATCAGATACCGGAAAATACCATTGTCAGCGAAATTGAATTCTGTGACGGAGTATCGCAAAAATAGCTGCGAATTATTTACCTACAATTTTTTAAAATATTTTTTGAGGAGAAAGGGGGGGTGTAAAAAAGGTGAAATGTATTTATAAAGTGAGGGCAATCATCTAGATAGGGGAGATACTCCAGTATATGGACCAGTCTGGTCGAATTCGAATCATCTCGTCAAAGTGGACGCCTCTGGCATTTCGCTGTGTCTGCACTCTCCTCCATTCACACACTCTCTCGTCCACCCTGACGACCAGAGAACACACGAAACGGAGAGAGTCTCTCTCTCGGCCACACACTTTTTGTCTAGTTTCATGGAACTATCTGGATTTGACAGCGCTGATGACATTCAAAATGGCGATTTACTCTCTCCATTCCATGCACTCTCTCGTCGTCCGAGTGGACGAGATAGTGTACGAATGGAGGAGAGTGCAGACTGACACTGAACAATGATTGCACGTGTCAGATACACTAGTGGGGAAAAGAGTCGAGCCGTTTTCGGACCGGCAAAGTTTGGCTTCCAGACCGGGAATAGGAGGTGCTATAGCTCAATTCATTTGTTTTTGTCGTCACAACAAGTAACAGGAGATACGGAAGTGGTGCAAAATACCATTCTATTCCAATTATTGCACAGACATTGGTGCAACAGAGGTGTAGCAAAATGTAGATACATGATTGCAAATTTCCGGGGAGGGGGGGGTCTCTCTCACTTTTGCCCACTATCTAGCTTCTGAACCGTTCTGGAGGCATGTCAGGATAGGGGAAATCTGGGAAAGTACTCTGATCTTATCTGGTCTGAGAGGGAGACAAGTCTAGAGTCGTGGGCTCATTTCCCGTGTTGTTATCATCATCAAAATGAATCATCGATGTAATAGATCCACAACTATATTTATCCCTGCTGACTCCCCACCTCACAAGCTCTCTCTGATACTCGTGTGATGTCACAATGTATCCACGCTTTTTCTGACGCACAGGTGTCTCTGGGGGGGGCCTTGAAGGGGGGAGGGTACCCTACCACGGGGGGGGGGGGGAGTTTGAGGGGGTAGATCAATTGTAGTCGGCTATATAGCCTATAACAAGAGTGAACGAGGCCATTCGAGTAGGGTCGTGTGTTGTTTTAGTGAGCGACAAGAGGGAGAAAAAAGAGAGTGGAAAAGAGAGGAGGAACACACTGTGAGAAATTATCGTGTGCTTCCAAACTCTCGCTGGACAATGGTTGTGGCATCGTACCCATAATGTGCACACTATTTACTGATTGTATTTAACCCCCTTAGTTTCCCAATTTCCCGATTGATTTTCACGATAAAACAATGGAATAGTGGATGATGGTTTGAGAGATGATTGCGTAGAGATGATGAAATGCTGGAGCGAAATTGAAGGGTGACAAAAGGGAAGAATGACCGAGCAAAAGCATCACGCGGCCCGGAAATTGACCACACTCACAAAAAGGTTTCGAGGGGCAAAAAAGGCGGAAATAAGACCGGGTCTTCTTCCGTTTTGTCTTTGGTCTTTCGTGGTAGTTTTTACCTTGTTTTGTAGTGTTGATCTTTGACCTTTTGCAGGAGAAGCGCAACGTGTACGGCGCGTACCGCCACGTGCCCGGGTACATGCTGGAGTCGGCGGCGAGAAACCGCAAGAGGATGATGCAATTCAACCCCAGTGATTATTGATTTCTTGATCCTCGATTATCGATTATGATCTCGTGAGAATGCCATTACGTATGTGTGTGGGTGCAATAAAGAGACTTGGCGAGTTGTGATCTACCCCACAGTGCACGGATTACGGTAATTCGGGTTACTGTGCAGAAGCGGATTACGGTAGTACGATGGCAGGACAGATGGACTATTTGGGATGATGTGCAGGCACTTGTAGCTTGATCTACCTATAGGTAGTAGAGGGGGATTGACCGGTAGTAGCACGGGGGTGGAGGGATAATCAGTGTGGCGAGGGACTGTTGGGGACTAGTTACTCTCTACTCTTCTGTTCTCTCTCTCTCCTCCTCTCACTCATCTCCATTCATTTTTCGTCCTTGGTCCTTCTTTTGTGCGAATCGAGACTCGGTCTAATCCATTCTCATTCCATTCTCTCTTTCTCTGCGGGGGAAAACAGGGAGAGAGAGAGAGAGAGAGAGAGAGAGAGAGAGAGAGAGGAACGGTCGAGGCTCATTTCTATGCAAGATGGACGGACTCATTGAGTGCCATTTACCCACTCTGATCCTCCCTTGATCTACCCCCTCCTCCTCCTTCTTCGATACAGCACACAGTGAGCGATGTCTGACCCTCTCCGCTCGCACGCTCTCTCATCATCTCTAACTCCAGTTGACTATTTTGTTCACGCCCACACTAATTGAGATGTTTTTCGATAGGGTGACATTTCAGAACTCGACAATAAAAGATCCATTACGTTCCGTAACATATCCCAAACAATAAAAAAAAGTAGGCTATCTTTAAACGCATACTGCAAAACTTACCTTTCGATAGACAAACTCTTGCCAGTATTTTACTCATTTGCGCCAATCAGTCGTAAACCGTACAACTCTTCCTTTACAAGTTGTCCCTCCATCCCCATTGTCTCTCTCTCCCTCCTCCTCCTCTCTCTCTCTCTCTCTTCATAATAGCTCTCTCTCTCTCTTTCCAGTCCTTCATTCAGTCTCTTTTCACTACTCATCTTCTCTTGACCCAAACTGCCCGATCTCTTCTCCCAGCATGAAATGCGAGCCAACACAATACTCAGATTGAGTCTCAAAGTGAGTCTTTGTAATATAATTTTTTTTGTTGGAAATGTTGTCCCTCGTCTCTGATCACATTGTTCCCAATGTCAAAGAAGGTTCGTTCAAGAGATAGTATGTGAAAATGGGAGTTTCCATGTAAAATTCTCTCAAGTTTCTTCAATGTTTCGCATTCCACAATTTTCTGCAAATTAGATGATTGATCTGCGAAATAATATATATATATTTATGCGAATTCACAAGGAAAAACGCGGATACAAATTAGAAACAATAACATTAGCAAGCGAAACACGAATATCGGGGGAAGGGGTTGGTCACTCAGCGAAACTGGACGAATTACCGGAATTTACAAAAAGCCTTGCCGCTCTAGGGAAGAAACTATACTGTCTGTAGTTTGATGCTGAGACACAATTTGTGAAATTCATTCCATTTCTAGTGAAATAGTAGCAAAAATGATGTGGTCTCTTTTTAGAGATTTTGTATTTGCCTCTCAGAAGATTACTGGCTGTCTTCAAGTCTATTTCCTCTCTGCGCTTAACTAATGAATCTAGTCCTAACTGCATATTCCGAATAGTCTCACTGGGCATTGTCTGCCATGTGAAATAATGTGATTCAGAAAACCGGAAGTGAGTGCTACCCGTTAGTTTGATCCAGTAGCAAATAGCAGACCGGTCATGCCTCTTGATTCATTCAAATTGCTGTGAGAGGAGTGAAACACACTCTACACTACTCGTTTCTTTGACTCTATTCCCAGACGCAGAAACAAACGTGATGTTTTTAATTGACTCATTTTTGTCTGGGTGAGATTGCGCTTGATCCAATCAGAATTTCGTACCAGATCATTTCACAAGCCGATCAACCCTCCAGAAGGGGCTTGAAGTTATAATCGAGAGGGAATCTCACTAATGCAAAAGTGAAAAATTTTGTTTTCTGGCTCATCTCTGTATGTTTGAAATCATGTGATCACAGACAAAAAAAACTTCCATGTCCATTCACAATTTGAAAATCGTCCGTACAGGAGAGCGTACCGTCTTTTTTTCAAGAGGGAGACATATTCCTCATCTTGCAACAAATTTGCATTATCTACAGTAATTTACAGTACATTTCAGATTCTCGAATTGATCTCTTCCTCCTTCATTATCTATTTCGTGTCATTAATCGGAACCCAATGGATTCTGCTCATTTCCCTGCTCGCCGTGCCTCCCTTCACGGCTTTTCTCATACTACGGTATCCATCGATTACAGTATCCAATATCGATTACCATCTTCATTTCGATCAATGGTGCATCAAACTGGTATAAAAATAATGAAATAATTATGGGAGCCTTCAAGCTAATCAAGGAAATCGATAATCATCCCCTCGGAAGGTCACCACCCTCATCCTCCGATGCTGCCCATCTGCACTACTCTCGACAACTTCTCAAATCTGAAGGAGCCATTTCCATTTCCATGTCAATTCTGGCAGCTCTTCTCTCACTGACACTCGCCTACTCTCACCACGTGGTACCGTACCCCCTACCGTAGTATTTAATCGATATTCCATTCCAGCTGGGACTCGATAGGAGCCTGCTGCACGCCTGTCTATTCGCATCGATTCTCTGTCTTCTCTATTCCCTTGATGTCTTCATAATCTTTCTCAGCTTCCGATCGGCAGTTATTCACTTCTCACTGCTCCCTCCACCTAAGGTAATTTCCATTTATAATGAAAATTTATAAATAATTAACAAAAAACGCGAAAAATTTGGAACGCTTCACGAATTTGCGTGTCATCCTTGCGCAGGGGCCATGCTAATCTTCTCTGTATTGTTCCAATTTTAGTATATGTTCATTTGGAATGAACGAGGGTGTTCTTCGCGGACTCGCTTATATAGCGGGATGGGAGAGCGGGCATTACGCGAGACGGGTTCGAGAGGGAGACTGGGTGGCGAGAGGGTGTGAGGGGGTGAGAGGTGAGAACAGTCTTGCGAAAACTTTCGAAAGTGTCTGGATTTCAAGGCAAGGATAGTACATAGTTTTCTGATAGTACAAATATATAGTGTTTCAATTTCTCCAGATATTCATGGAGCAATCTCTCTCATCTCCATTATCACTAAATATCGATAACTTCTCTTCGGGCATTCCTCCATTCCGAACCACTCGACTTCTCACTATAGATCATGGACAACTCAAATTCGTGCAAAACCCATCAATTGTGTATACAACAGTAAGACCAATCCGATCATTCTCCATCTACCGTAATTTGTTCAGAGTGTTCCTCGTTTGAAACAGTCTAATGGACTATCCAAGTTCACGTTGCCTCCTCCACGACCAGAGAGAAGTCCTCAATACACATCTTACATCGGTCAGATAAAAATGTGTAGAATATTCTGTCGAGCTAATGCAAATCATCTTTCTAGGTCGACATTCCACATACTGCGTCCCTCCATCAAACGATCAATCATCAATTTCTTCTTCAAATTCATACATTTCACTTGGAGAACGATATCATTCAGCGAGCACAATTCCCCAGGATCCGAATGCAAACGACCAACCCTGTGAAATCAAATAGTCGTATGTGCCAATAACAACAACAACACTGGTATTATCGCAGTCCGTTTATAACGTCAGATAAATAAAAGCGACTGGCAAAATGTACAAATTATGTGAAGGGTTGAGTATCATTCGTTTTCGCATCAAGAATGTTTTCAATAACCTCGGTGTTGAGGGGCACCATAGCCTCCAGCGCTTCCGTATCCTCCCTGTCCACCAGCGGCTCCTCCATATCCGCCCTGCTGTTGTCCATAGCTGGCGCCGTATCCTCCGCTCTGCTGCTGCTGTCCTCCCCATCCACCTTGCTGACCACCGTATCCTCCTCCCTGCTGACCGTATCCTCCACCTCCATATCCTCCCTGCTGTCCACCATAGCCTCCTTGCTGTCCACCGTATCCACCCTGCTGTCCTCCATATCCTCCTCCTCCCTGTCCCCAGGCTCCTCCACCCTGCTGTCCACCCCATCCTTGGCCGCTCCAGGAGCCTCCGGCTTGTCCACCGGCGCCCCCTCGTCCTCCTCCTCCCATTCCTCTCGATCGATTCGCTCTCTCCATTCGATCACGCTCACCCTGCTGGGCCTTGGCCATTTCGTCCTTGGTCAGCCCTTTCTTCACGTCACAGCGATATCCGCCGACTTGGTGGCTCTTCTGGAGGATGCACTGGTCAACGGGGTCGTGGTCATCGAAGTTTACGAAGGCGAATCCACGAATCTTGCCTGTTGCTTTGTCGGTCACGATGTCCACCTTCTCAACGGTTCCGAACTTGGAGAAGTAATCAGTCAACGAAGCCTCGGTGTGGTCGTCCTTCACTCCAGACACATACAGGCGCTTCGACGACACGTTGGACTCTCCCTTCGCGTTGTTATCACGAGGGACGGCTCTCTTCGGATCCACCTTCTTTCCGTCGAGCTCATGAGGGCGGTTGCTCATGCATTCATCGACCTGAAGAAAGCGCGATTAATTTAAATTCGTGGCATTTCAAGTAGAGAACTTGAGGGTGTCAAGCAAAAATTCATGCATAACCAACCATTGACTTAGCCGCGTAAGTGACGAATCCGAATCCTCGTGCTTTCTTGGTAACAGGGTCTCTCATGACGACACAGTCAGTAAGTTCTCCGAACTTGCCATAGAAATCACGCATCATCTGGAAGGAAATGGAGGTTCGGCTACGTTTAGTTTTGTTTTTTTAAACAGATAAGTAAATAATGTTCATAATAAGAAAGGAAGAATAAAAGAACCTCTTCGGTAGTCGTGGGTGAAATTCCTCCGATGAAGAGCTTGCGGAAGCACTCAGGTTCCGCTTCGAGGTGCTCGTTGGAGCCATTGTTTCCGTTAGCATCCTGAAAATCACGATTTAGAAAAGGGATTGAGACAATTGGTTAAAAAGAAAACGCAATTTTCAGTCCTCCCATGCATAAGTGTAAAGTAAAATAAACCTAGACAAACCTTCTATGCTATCAACTTACTTCAGACTTAACCATGATGACTAGTCAATTAATTATCAGTCACTGCTTGGCGTAGACGAGTCCTATCCAACGACTAAGCACCGATATCACGATATCAAGGTCACTTAGGTCCGAGTTCTAAAAATACAAGGGTACTAAAAAGTACATCATCAAAACCAATATTTCGATTCGCAATGAATCTCAAAGTAACCTCACAGTCACAATCACAACGTAACCTGTCAGCCCATAAATTAGGTAAGTCGTGAGAGTAAAGAAACAACTTTTAAGAAACATACCTCAACAGCAAACACTGATGAAATGAGGAGAAAAGAAGTTATTTCGAAAAAAAGCCAGCCGCGACGCGAACCAAAACCGCGACGCTTTCAGGGATCCGTGAAAGACCTAATACGATGTATGAATTTTTCTCAATGTATACTGTAGTCAACGAAAATATTTATTCTCGTATTTGCCAATCAATATTATATTTCTAAAATTTAAATGGCCCTCAATCATACATACATTAAGAAAATACATGAACTGCATAAAATACAATTTTTTTGAAGTGTTCCCGTCCAGGCTTTACTAGATAAATATCAGTGCCCTCAATAGATGACGAATTATCTTTGAAAAAAATACGACTTTGAATATCTCAAATAATCTTCATAAATTGTTCGCATCTTCAATTTTTGCTAAGTACTCCCATAATGTGTCGCCAACGGACATGAATAGTCTCGAAGAGTGGACACCATAATTTATCAGGCACTCTGCAAGAAATAATTTACAATTACAACCTTCCGGCACCAGTGTTTGCGTGAGTATGAAATAAACTGTACACATTAAAACTATCACAGAAGATACAATCCCAAGGCGGGAGACACACTAGCGAACGTAGCTTAGCTCATTCAAACTGGAGTGAATTTGAGTAAAGCAGAGCAGGGGGTGATGGCGTATTATGCTTATGAAGTGTGGAGCACAATGAGCCACGAAACGACGAAATAGAAGAGGAAGATGGGATAAACGATGAGCAAACGACGCTTCTCCGGTTGAGATCCAGCAAGGAATCCCATTGCTGCAAAGACAGAACATTGATAGGAAGCGAATGAGGTATTGACAGCTATTCCGTTTTACGCTCATTTATTTCAATCGAGCATGATTCCAGTAATCTCGTGAATTTAATTTCGGTCCAACGATAAATGAATACAATTACACTGTTGTTCACTATGTCCAAAGCCCTTGCATGACTATATTAATGGATTCGATCCATTTTTAAACGATTTTGTTGTCGTCATCGAATACATTCAGTTATCATATTTTGATATTGAAATCGAAAGGTAAATCGAAAGGAGAATTTGAGTTTGAATGACTTTGCATGGGCACATGTAATTTTTCAGCTGATCTAGTAATATAGTATTCAGAAAAACGAAAAGACTAGAATCATTGAATAATTTATAGAATACTGTTTTCATTAAAACAGGTATTACTATCTAAATCACAGAGGACTCGTTATTCTCTTCGTTCCTCCACTACTAGGGAATCGAAATGTCTGTCTGTTTGTCTGTTGGTTTTTTTTCCTTCCGCGTGACGGACGTTTTTTTTCGTTTTTCCGCTATAATTCGCTTCAAAGTTTAGCAATCTTCTCAGATCCTTTTGCATGTGATAGGCAACGACAAAACACATCGAACTTTATATTTGAAAAATCGATAATTTCATGGCCAAGTCGGTAGCGAGCTCGACTAGAAATCCGAGGGTCTCAGGTTCGATCCCCGCCGGTGCATAGTCTTTTGCCGCATTTTTTCCAAGTGTCAAATGTGGCCCAAACCCATTTTTGAGTAATGAGATTCACATTTGAACATCTTTTGCCGATTTTTGAAGTGAAATATCGATTGATTTCACTTGATTTCACGCGATTTCATGAAATTTTCGCATATTTCGTTCCAAATCATTCCTCATGACGGCAATCTCGCAGAAATGGAGTTAGAACGAGATTGTAAGGGAAATTGAGAGTGACTCTCTCACTTTGGCACACTCTCTCGCCCCTGACCCCTTTCTGGAGGCTGGAATCATGCATCCGGAAGTTTCCTAATAAATCGCTCTATCTTCTCGGATCCTATTGCATACGACAACAGACCAAAATCCCTTTAAAATATTGCAATATTTAATTGATCAAATCCATAGCCAAGTGGGTTACGCGCTTGACTTACAATCCGATACCCCCAGGTTTGAACCCCGCCGCGGGCAAAACGTTTGCCGCATTATTCGTAAGTGTCAAATGCCCTTCTAGCACGTTCTTCAGTAAGGTGAAACACGTTTTCACCTGTTTTGCAGAGTTTTAACTTGGAAAATCGAAAATTTCGAAAAGTTTCCAATTGGTTTGCAGAGCGTGGGGGATCACAGGAAAAGTGTTTTGCGATGTCGGAAACGTGCCTGGAAGTGTTCTAACACGTTTTAACGTGAAAAATTGAAAATTTCGTAAAGTTTCCAAATGATCCGGCGAGCGTAGGGAATCATTGGAAAAGTGTTTTGCGATGCCACAAACGTGTTCGAACACGACATGGAAATCAACACACGGTATCCTGCGTTTCCGTTGAGAAAGGCTCGTAAGGCTGAGAGCGATCGAAAAAAGTTGCCACGGAGCCACGAAGTGGCGTAGTGGCAACTTTTTTCGATCGCACTCAGCCTCACGAGCCTTTTGCAACGGAATAAGCCAGTACTTTTTCTAGAGATGAACATTCCCCCCCAACATACTATGCTCCCCCTGGACCGTACGGGGACGTCGGCTACCGAGGTCCCCCTGGACTAAATCTGAAGCAAGCTACCGAACTCCCCCTGGACCGAACCTGAAGAAGGCTATTGAGCTCCCCCTGGACCGAACCTGGAGCAGGCTATCGAGCTCTCCCCTGGACCGAACCTGGAGCAGGCTACTGTGCTACCCCTGGACCGTACCTGGAGCAGGCTACCGAGCTCCCCTGGGCCGAACCTGGAGCCAGCTACCGATCTCCCCCTGGACCTGCACCCAGAACTGTGCATAGAGCGTAGTGTACGCATAGAGCGTAGTGTATTTAACCTCAACACATCCCGGCTAGTTATCAGTAAGCCTAACTTTACATTCATGACTATGTCATTACAGAGGGGAATATTCATTTTTATTGTTTGAAAAAGTCTACAATCTACTGCCACAACAATAGTTGTACCGTTCGTTTCTTGCACGAAAGATGCTCTAACCATTTATATGTTTACCGGCATAACCATAATCCCTACAGCAATCCATTCAGGAAAAAAAAAGACGCCGTTGGTATCAACATTTATGAAAATCTTGCAGCCGGCGTTGTACATAAATTAAAATGGTAATTCCGTTTTTTTTAATTAAAAAAATCTCACCAGAATAGGTTGCCCAGAAGAAGGCAGCAGCAGTGAGAGCAAGTCGGAGGAAGAAGGAGAATCGAAGGAGAGTGACACAAGTGAGGGCAGAGAGAGTGGGAGGAAGAAGACAATACCCGATCACGCAGAGAGATTGGAAGAACGAACTGAATTTGAGAATAAGATTGATTACATTAAAATGTTAATCTTCAATCCTACAAAGAAAGAAGAAGCATATATTTAAAAAAATGGCTATCAGTGATACATTCTTTTACTACATCAACATTTACAAACGCACCGAAAAAAAAACATTATAACTCACATATGGCCTCCGAGCAGCTTGATGTTCATCGTAACCACACACGCTCCGAAGAAAGTGATCGTGAAAACCTAAAACGAATAATCTACGATCGAAATTTGGCAAGATTATAATAATCGTACTAAACATTACTTGGAATTGACCAGAGCAGTGGTAGGTAAATAATATGAATAGTATAATGCCTGCGATGTAACGTCGACACTAACCTGAGTGAACTGGGGAGCCTTCTCATCTGCACTGCTGTGTCCTTGTAGAATGAGTGAGAGGGCGACACAGATGAAGAGAGGACCCCACAGATCCCAGTCCTTGAGGATCTGCGAGTTGTCGGCACGAGGAACGATCACTTGAGCGAACTTCTGTCCAACTGTCTTCAGATCGCGCTTCTACAATGATTATTAATGTGAAACAGATTCACATGCGCACATCTTTTAAAAAAAAAAATATATATATATATATGTTTCGCTTTGAAAAAACCTTAATCCGAGGGGCACAACATTACACTCGACAAATATCACATTTTGTTTTTGTAAGAAAAAAGTAATTACTTACGACAGTGTCCCAAACGGGCTCGTCAAGCGTATCCAATTCCGCATGAAGATCAACCTCTTGCAAGTTGGTTCTTCTCGGCGCCGGAGTGGCGGCCATTCCAGCGATGTTTCCGCTCAATTCACCTCTGTCGCGTCGCGTTTCCTCTTTCGCTGCGATCTCCTTCTCTAGCTGCAACGGCTTACATAAGCTAATGGTAACATTGAGAAGGAATGAACAATATTTTACGTTGACAAAAGACTACTCTGCCGTGGCTCACCCATAAGGCCGATTTGCAAACGCATGCCTTTTTTGACTTGCACAAGTTTGAGTTTAAAACTTGCACCAATTCTCGAAGAAGTGTATATAAAAGTTATATAATAGCGCAGGAGCACGAGAAAAAAAGAAGGAAGAAGCACAAACCATGTCGATATCGACGGCGGCGCTGCCGAACGAGTCCATGATGGTCGGTTCCTTCTCGGGTGAGGTTCTCTGACTGTGAATGGAAGGTTGGAGGGATGGCTGATGATCCGAAGATGGTTCCAGTTCGATTAGGGAAGGAAACTGCTCATATGACATACAAAGAAAAGGTGATTCAGTTTCGATCGGAAAAGTTCTCCGTTGGATTACGTACAGTACTCCGGTCAGAAAAGGGAGGGAATTCCGCGCAGGAGTTTGAAAATTTCAAATTTTATGCTTTAATATTTTCTTTTTATTGATCGTTCTTTCGTGAATTTGCAGCTTAATAAGTTGTTATTTAACAAGGTAATTTTTATAAATGATCCAGCAAAAACCCCATCCACTAAGTTGGCAGAAATACTGTATTTCGATCGTGATGTACACAAGGGTGTACTGTAATTATGTAAAAATAAATTTTCGATCATTTCATATGCATGTTCTCTCGCAATTTGGCTTTTGTATTATTTATTTGTTATAACACAGTCCTCCAAACGACTTGACCGTGCCTACAATGCAGGGATGATTGAGATGGAATAATTGATCGATGGGTAGGTCATCGATCGATAATTGACTGACTAGTGGTACAATGGTCTATCGCTGAATAGGGCACAGCTACTCATATGATGGAGAAGGCATGGCAATTCAATGGTAGATCAATGTGAACGGGTCAATCGATAATCATCCCTGGACAGTACCCCGTGACGGTACTCTCTCCTAGTCTGGCAGTGTGTTGAGGGGTTGAAAGACGAGATACGACGATAATGAAAGACTTCTCGAGATTGAAAGACGAATGACGAGGGGTACGGTAGGGTGACGAAACCGGGTTCCTTCCATCTTCAGAAAGAGGGGTACGGTAGGATGGGAGTACCGTACTCCCTCCCCCCTTCCGAACGGGGCCTTCTCACTTAGCCTTGGCCTCCGTCAACAGCCGCCCTCCTGGAATTACGGTATCAATCGATAATCGAGAACTAACTGGTGACCTACCTTGCGGAAGGCGACTTAGTACTGTCGTTCAACACCCGAGCATGAGAGAGGGGGGCCTCTGGAAAGGGGGGAGGATTTAGGAAGTGGGAAATAAACGAGTCAAGACAAGAGGAAAAAAGGTCGAATAGTGATAGGGGGGGGGGTGAGAAGGGGGAGGAGTGAGGAGGAAAAGGAGGAAGATTCAGAATGGAACCAACAGGCACCGATCCTGCTGCAACATTGCACTTTCGATATGTAGGACGAATGGGAGGAGGGAATAGGGAAATGACTCATGAGGGTACTGTAGGTGTTCCAGATACAGTACAATGCGTATTTTCCCCGCGGGACCCGAGAACGAAACGGTCGAGAATCAATTGGAAGATGGTCATGGAACGGATTCCACTAATCCCCCATACATCGACGAAATTGGATGCAAGAAAGAAGTGAGACTACCGTATTCTGAACACGTAATCGCGAAATGATGCATACTGTAGATCACTGGATCGATTTCAAAGCCAACTCGATAATTCAATAAAGACATTACGGTATGATAGGAGGGTATGGTGGGAGGGGGACGGTGTTCCCCTAGGGGTGAGTTGAGGGGAGGAAAAGTGCGCTCTATCCCCCAGTGTCCCTTTCCCCCCGCTCTCCCTCCTCTCTGCTCGTCTCGCGCTCTCCTCATTTCGCGCGCTCTCTCACTGAGCACTTTTTGCGCTGCGAACTGACGCGGGCTGGCACGCTTCGAAAAGTGCAAAGGGAGGACGGGGGAGGAGGGGAGGAGGAGGGGGATGGAGCCTGGGGGTGGTTCGGGGAAGAACTGAGGAGAGGAAGGAGGGGGTCGAGGAGGGGAGGAGACTTCTGCGACCCCATCTATGTTGCAGCGAAAGTACATTGAAAGTGCATACTAGTTTATCACACGGATACGCGTAGACACAATGTGAGACAAGATAATTATCCTACAGTATATTAATCTCAGAATATCGATCGATAAATGAGGGGTAGGTCACTCCTCCTTCTTGTCCTTCTTGCCACTACAACTGCAGCAGAAGAAAACGAATGAGATAATGATGAGAGCAGCTGAAATTCAGGCAATGTTGAGGATACGGTAGATAATAGCGATCGACTGGTGAGCGAGACGCAGTTTCATACTGTACGTCGCTTCCCGCCCAATTTTCTCGGCAATCTTCGCTTTTTCAACAGTTTCATCATCTGTGTACTTTCAGCCTTGAGGCTCACCTCCCATTAGACCTCTCTAATTCGTTTCTTTCAGACAGGAAAAATTTGGACAAAAAAATAGAGCAAAACATTATCATTTCCCACTTTTCATAAATTTTATTATTCAAAAAAAAACTTACCTCCAACTCCAACTGCACTCCAGCAGATAATGGGGACGTAGTTCATGGGGGCCATTGATTGATTGATGACATCCACGTTATTCTGGTCGATCAAAGCAGTTTGATTGAGGTAGAAGAGGGGATACGCGCCAGATCTCATCACTTTTAGCGAACTGAAAAGGAGTTTCACCCAATCTACAAGGGCAAATTGATAATTTCGCAACGATATTCCACTTTCGCATCGGGGAAAACCGTTTATCTACGCATCCACGGGGGCTCAAAGGCGGATAAAAAAGCGGTCCGCCAATAAGCTGCACTTACTACAGTATAATGCTTGATGTAGTCCACAATTTTCTTCGCAATACCGTAGTAAGCAATGGAAATTTTACGCATTGCGCTCGTGACCATTATCTGTTCATTTCTCTTGTAGAGGATCTGAATTTTTGAGCCCCCGTGGCATCATTCCACAGACTGGAACCTGAAACTCCCAGAAAGGGGTCAGAAGTGAGTGAATCTGCGAAAGTAAGAGGGACACCCACTCATCCGACTGCTTTCTGGATGGTTGAAATGTCGCACCTACTCCTAAATTAATCAATAAATGGAGAAACTGACTTGAATGCAGTGTGTCGGGACTGGCCAATGTACAGATTGATCTGCATCTTCTTCTGCGCGTTGAGAAGAGTGCCCGACATCTGACAATTTTTTTTTCAATTTTGTAAATTTCAAAGTGAGCCATCATTGGAATATGTTTCATCACCATTGGAACCCTGGAGTAACGCTAAATTATTGTGTTTAATGCATCACTGTGGCAAAAAATAATCAATAAACTGACATATAGTAATACAGTACAGTAATACACTAAGGTTACTGTAATTGGTCAATATCGATTGGTTCTCTCACCGGTTCGATGTCGAGTGTGGGAGCGTCGTCTACACTGGGGCCGAATCGAGGCACGAAATTGGTTGTGTCGTCGGTTTGGTAGAAGTGAGGAAGAGAAGCGACAACGGGAAGGGCGAGATCTACAAATAACAGTTACTTTGGAAATCTACAAATACTGTTTAAGATAAAGTTGTGTTGGTTTTCTGAAATGTAAATGGAAACAGCCCACAATTATTTACGTAAATTATCAGTTCCCCGTGTAGAAATATCGAAAACATTTTTTTTCTCCTCCTAATCTTCACATTTTCAGAAAACATTTTCATTTTATCTTCCAGCTGGGACTCGATCGGGGTCTGCTGCACGCTTTTCTATTCGCCTCAATTCTATGTCTTCTCTATTGAATTGATGTCTTTCTAATCTTTCTCAGCTTCCGATCGGCAGTAATTCATTTCTCACTGCTCCCTCCACCTATGGTAATTCGTATTTATAATAATCATTTATAAATGTTTAACAAAAAACGCGAAAAATTTGGAACGCTTCACGAATTTGCGTGTCATCCTTGCGCAGGGGCCATGCTAATCTTCTCTGTATTGTTCCAATTTTAGTATATGTTCATTTGGAATGAACGAGAGTGGTGAGTGCAGACTCGTTTATATAGGGGGATGGGAGAGCGGGCATCACGCGAGACGGGTTTGAGAGGGAGACTGGGTGGCCAGAGAGTGTGAAGGGGATGAGGGACGGGAAGAGGGAAAAGTTTTCCGTGTCTGGAATTCAAGATTTTCATGGAACAATCTTTGTCATCGCCATTATCACTGAATATTGATAACTTTTCTTCCGGGATTCCTTCCTTCCATCAAAACATTTGCAGAAAACTTCACATTCCCCCCTCGTCTAACCCGTAGCTACTTTCTTCTTCTTCGTCAATATTTAATTTAACTATTTGAAAGTAGAAGAAAGCTAATCGATCGCAAAGCAAAGATCAAAACCCATGGAGATGAGAATTGTATGAGGTACCTCCGTAGTCAGGAATAGGTATGGCCATGCATCCAGACAAGTCGAGATATCCCGATGGGAGACATCGACTTCCCTCAGGCAACGAGTGGAAGTCCCGAGGCAGCTTCTTACAGTATCCACAGTTGTCGGCCATTTTAGAGTTGAAGACGTCCTGAAGGAGAATATCGATCAATTTGTTGGTTCAATTTCACAAACTATTAATGTTTTTTTAAACAGTTCATCTCACGGGCAAACTCTCTTTCCGAATGAAGTGTTGCTTATTTTTCCATAATATTAAAAATCATCCTAATTTCTAAAGATTCGGTGCTCTTTCATTTTTTTGTCGCATTAGACTAATAACACTTTTATAAACATAAAATAATATTCTCCCTCACATCTCCGAAAGTGAACCTGTATCCATCGATGCCCTTCACGTTGATGTCACTGCCGTATGTGAGAGTTACTGTTCTGAAATACTTATTATTTTTTTCTAGATTCCACAGATTCAAATCACAGTGATCCTCCGTAAACTATCTTGAAGTGCAAAAGTGTTACTCTTCTCGTAATTTCTACTTTGATTTGACCTACCTGCAAATGTCACTGATGTAGATGGGCAATTCACTCTTCTTCTCGATATACGATTGGAAGAAGTCGCCAACTGAAATTTATGATCTACCCAATCGATATTCCGAAAACTGGAAATGAATCTCACATTCTCTAAATACACATTTTTGATCTGCACCGTCCGATTAGGAATTTTGTCTTTGAACTCTCATTTTTTATCTTTGAACTTTCATAATTTGGCTTTGAACTCTCCCAATTTGATCTTTGAACTCACTAGTTCCATCCAGAGTTCTCGCTTTCTTTGCTCTTGACTCGGGACAGAAATGATCGTCCGTCGCCGCGTCCCACCTACAATCGATCGATAATCACATGGCCAATCGATCGTCGGGTAGGTCACGACTCACCACTTGAGAGGTAATAGATTACCGTCACTTGAGGGATACGAGTCGGTACCGACGAAGCCTTTGACGAAACCAGTCCTGAATAGAGCATACATTTCTCTATATTCCTAGTTAATGTATACAAACAAACTTAAACGTAACATTACATTTATAAAGTAATTTCTTATTTACAAAAAGAAAAAAAAGCGCGAACTTGGAGGGATCGCTCTTTCCAGTGTTCGCAACGTAGTAGAAATCGAGAGTGTTGTTGTTTTGCTGCAAGAAATTTATGTTCTCAGAAGATTATCTTTATGATTTTTAAAAAAATTACGAAAAGAGTTGAAAAAATGAACGAAAACGAAAATTTTCAGATGCAAATTTTTCTCTTTATTTTAATGCAAACAAGTTCTCTTTATTTTTGAAAAAAAACACTCACAATATAATTGATGGGAACTTGGGCGAATGCCTCAGTCAAATTTCCGATTGCCCATCGCAATTCGGGCTGATCGTTGAGGAAAGTGAAGGCAAAGAGATCTGCCTGCAATCAGGGGAATGGAGATACTGTATCTTTATCGATCCAGAAGCTCTAGAGAACCGCAGATTTGCCAGTGGCAAGAATTGTCTAGGTCTCTAACAACACGCATCCTGTTTTCAATTTTAGCACCTTTAATTATTAGAATATGCTAATTAGATAAATTGAGTTTAAAAAATGTAAATAAATTGATGTCTAACCTCCTTGAGTGACTCGACAATGGGAGTTGTGTAGCCACTGAAGAGAAGTTGGTCGACTGTCTGCAATATTAAAATGAAATGGAAATTCCGAAACAAAAAATCCTTTTCGAGAATTAGAAATGAGCTTCTGAGCAAATGCAAACGATGCACGGATAAACTCCCAATATTCTGAGTATGTATAACAAATCAATATTTCGACTAACCACAGTAATGAAAGGTTCGATGTTGAGCAGAGAGAAAAGAATTCCTCCCTTCTCGATCTGATCCAGAAGATCGTCGTTCACCTGTGTTTGTGGATTATTGATTTATAAATTTGGAAATCTGAAGCTTTATATTTTCGGTTTCGAATCGCTTATCAACAATTCTTTGTGCGAGACGAATGTAGTCTGAATTTCGCAATGTATTCTGAATATCATTCCACAAATCAGACGTTTTTCACACAGATTCTCTCTATTTTTTTTTCTTTAAAAACATTGTCCCGACCCCTTTCTGGTGAGTTTTAATTGTATTTGGATGTAATATCTAAAATTGTCTTACCATGCCGCAAATCTTCTCATCGAGTGATCCTTTCGCCGGTTTTCTACAGATTGCCTTGGTTGGAAGCACGTTGACGATCAGCTGAAAATGCGTATTTCCGGTTGCAAAATGGACCGGAATATCACAATTATAATTTCTTTTTGAAATGGGCTACTGGTGTCTCTTTCTAAACCTCGGCGTGTCATGCTCTATCGCAGCCGTATCTGTTGGTTAGGAGCGGAACGTTTTATTATTTTTGTTAATTTGTAATACCTGGTAGATGATATCGGGTATCTTGACTGTGTCGACCTTCGGGTTGCATCCCTTGCAACTCTTCTCCTTGTCAAAGTAGTACACGAATCTCTGGTAGTAATTGACTGTCTCCCCATCGTCCGACCACGAAACGACCTCGTTTGTGATCGCCGTTCTGTAATTATTATCGATAATAATATTCATCTCCTCGGAATCATGATCCTCATACAGTAATTGATTGGATCAGATCTGGTCATTTCACACAGTCTCTTCGCTGTTGGATGAGAGAGTGCGCATAATGAAGAGACCGATTTTCAAAGTGTTTTCTCAGATTTCAAGGTCAAATTTCTCATCTTCCCTTCCCTGTTACGCCGTTATCTCAGTATCAGTTATGACTCTGCGAAAATTGCGAAGATTAGTCCCATTTGTTTCTGGTTTAACTGTATCTCTCTTTCTCTTCTCTCCTTATCGTTTTGTGTCATCGATCGATGTTGTTATCAGTTGACTGTGAATGGTTAGCAATGCGGACTCACTTGTAACTATATGGCCCTTTCTCGTCCATGTCAGGGAAAGTACCGCGGTTCATAATTCCCCCAGTATTCGCGTAGTCGAACATCTAAACGTAAGGAGAGATTCGTAGTCGAGTGGACCAAACACACAATACAAAAACCCTCCATTGAAATACGTTTCACGAATAATTCATACGCGCCTCAAAAGTTGCAACAACGTGTTGAGAATGGTACCAATATTTTAGAAAAATTAGAAGTTATTAGATGACACTTACATAGAACTCCGTATTTGAGATATAAGTCGGATTGACCCATGCTTGAGTGAAATCATTCGGAGTGTTATCCGCATTCAAACCGAGAACTTTCATCTGAAATCGATAAATCGGAGACGATAACTTCATTTACAAAAAGACAATTATTAAGTTTTTTTATATATGCACATTGTTTCACGAAACTCCTGTTTCACGAAAACTGGTACTTTTCTTGGAATTAGCTCTGAACAATTTCTAGCACAAACTGGCCGTGTTTGTTACACCTGCTGTCTCAATTACGTAAGTAATCGAGACAGAAGTTTCAACTCTAAATTCAAAATTATCCCTGAAAACCAACATCGTCGAGTGTAGAAGTGATCATGGGAGGGAAGACGGCCAATTGGATGACGAGTCCTCCCACAAGCAGACCAATACCGAGCACGAGGGACACCCATCCGAACGAGCACAGACAACACTTGCCCATTGCTGCAAAATACCATTCTCCAGAAAGGGGTTGGGTAAAAGAATGTGTGAAAGTGAGAGAGAAAATGTGTACACGGATTCATCTAAAATTAAAAGCACCGAAACAATCGCAACAACATCGAATATTGAAAAAAGTAGAATCAGTTCCGGAAAAATGTGTTTTCAAATGCGGGACAAAATCCGAACGATTACGGCTTAGCGCGTGCAGAAGCAGCAGCGATTATGCGAATATTCTGCTGACACTGATAACATTTAGTGAGAGAGGTGCCAGATTGAGTGGAGGGACGAAGATGAAATCAGGGAAGGAGAGGGAAGAGGAAAGTGATTGTCTTTCTCTCTCTTTCAATGGTCTTATCAGTAAGTGATTCGGCCCCTTCTGACAACGTGTAGTCTAGGATTCTGAAGATACATTCCGATCTGTATGACAATACTATGTTGTATTGCATTTTTCAGAGTCGCGCGGTGGACACACATTATTTCACACCTCCAGCGAAAGAGTGTGTAAAAATGAGAGAGTCACTCTTAGTTTCACACACTATCTCGCCACTGCTCCCTTTCCGGAGATTCGGATACAAATAGCTTCGCACGAATATTGTCCATTGTTTCACAGTTACCTTTGCGGGAGATTCCGTGGCAACAAGTACAGTGACTTCAGAATACCAATTGAGCACGGACACCACTGCTGCGGCTGCATCTGCAAAATTGGAAGAGAAATTCGGAAAACTCCGTACCTAACTTCTATCAAATCTCACTTCCATATCTCCATCTCATTTCATCATCTCCGCCAGATGGATTCAGCATCTCTTTCACCACTTCTTCCCCTTCTTCTCCCTCTTTTCTCACTCCCTCTAGAACCTCCCTCTCCCCTCCCTCATCTAGTCTCCATTGACGATGTATAACTCTCTTTTCCCCTCACACTCTTCCAGCCTCCTACCACCCGCGGCATAGTCCACTACTACTAGCCCTCTGACCTACCCCTTCACCCCTATTGTCTCCCCCACCCTCACCAAGCCCTCCATCCCCCTCTGTGGCAGTGCAATTGGTAGCAACTTTGATTGCGGAAGGGAACTTACCCCCAGAAGCAGAAGGACAGGAGGGATACGTAGTCCTCCACAGATCGACGTAAGTCGCTTGTCGACGTAAAATCCTCTTGATTCGGGTTCAATTTATACTTGTTTTTGCTGACCTACCTCTTTTGTCTCCCCTCCCTCACTTTTCCACTCATTCTCGTCACTAGTCCTCACATCACTCGGTCGCTTCCCGCCTCAATGACCAAATTCTCCGAGCCCCTCATCTCCATCCCTGATATCGCTCGCCCTACAGTAATCGCTCAGGGACAACGGTAAGCGATCAATCGATAATCGATTATTCCCCCCTGAGTTCAGGCTGAAGATGCCCCGCGAGGTGCCGCCGCGCGAAGGCTACAGTCTGTGGGAGATCATCAAACCGAATCTGGGCAAGGTTTTGCTATCGATCGACTACCGTTACCCAATCCTTCCGTTCAGGACTTCTCCCGCTTCAAAGTGCCGGTGAACATGAACGAGCCCGTGACGATGCTGCAGAGACTGGCAGAGTCGTATATGGTAGGTCACCGATCGTGGACTAATCAATCGATAATCTTCCAGGCCTACGTCGATCTCATCGTCAAGGCGATGACGAAAGAGTCGCCAACTGAGCGAATGGAGGTTGGCCCCGCCCATTTCCGGTTGATCTTTGATCTCTCCTTCATAGCTCATCGCGACGTATGCCATCTCTGGCTTGTCGACCAATCGAAATCGACTCACAAAGCCCTTCAACCCGCTCCTTCTGGAGACTTTCGAATATCAGAAGTCCGTTCAATCGATTACTTACAGTATTCGATACCGCATCCCTACCGTAATCTCTCCACCTTACCGTATTCTTCAGGGACGGCTGTCGCTTCATGGCCGAGCAGGTCTCTAATCATCCTCCCGTCTCGGTGATGAGCGTTGAAGGACCGGGATTCAACCTGACGGCTACCGTATCTCCCAAGGTATGTGATAGGTTGCATTATCGATCGTAAACAAATCGATTGCAGGTTTCGTTCTGGATGAATCGACTCATCGCCAATCCGAATTGTGTCGTCAAACTCGTACTCACTGGGTGAGAATCGATCGATATTTG
The DNA here is from genome assembly GCA_036245785.1 of Pristionchus fissidentatus. Classification (NCBI taxonomy): domain Eukaryota; kingdom Metazoa; phylum Nematoda; class Chromadorea; order Rhabditida; family Neodiplogasteridae; genus Pristionchus; species Pristionchus fissidentatus. Next base: position 9,747,796 of record BTSY01000006.1, read on the forward strand.
ATCTACCGTATTTCATACAGTACTTCTCTCTGATTCATTTCGGTTCTGTCCAATTTCTATTCCTTCCTACCGCAATGATATCGTAGTCCTATCATACTCACACCGTCTTACCGTAATTCTAATATAATCCTATCATATCCATTCCGTCTTACCGTACTTCTACCGTAGTCCTAGTATACTCACACCGTCCCACCATACTTCTACCGTAATCCAGACTGAACAACGAGACGTACAACTGGGAGACGCCCACGTGCACTATCTGGAACGTGATGCTGGGCAAGCCGTATATGAATCTGGTGAGATCTTTGATCTCTCATCCCCTCTTTCCGCATTGATCTTCGATCTTTCGCCCTCTATGATATCTAAATTATCATTTCTTCCCTTTCCCGGACCAAGTGGGATTCATCATCTCACTGTGTGAATCAAGCAGTCACATCTCATTTAATCCCAAATAGGCTGATTGATCCGGTAAAGGGAAGGAGTGCTCTCTAAATTGATCTTTGATCTCTGTCCAGAGTGGCAACTCGATCATTCGTTGTGCGTCGACTGGTCACGAGGCTCGACTCAACTTCGATTCCAACAGTGGATGGAGTCAGCGGACGACGGATCTCCATGTGGATGGATACATCAATCACGGGTGCGACACAGCGAACCTACCGTAATCTATAGAACCTAATCTCAAAGAAGTTTTTTTTGTTCTCAAAATCTCCTTCCCGACATGTGGTGTTTCAAACTCCTAGAGTTTTTTTGCGAGTACCGTAGTCCACGTGAACTTACCGTATTCCTCTCCTTACAGTAAGACTGCCGTCCGTGGAATCTACGGTAATTGGTCGCTGTACGTCGCCACTTGCCCTGCGACTATACTCAAGGAAAATTATCCCCATTGGCAGCGATGCTTCCTCAAGAGTGTCTTCGACAAGGTTACTGTATCTACCACTTACAGTATCCCTCAACCATTAACAAAGCTACAGTATCCCTCAACCATTAACATTCAGGGAGATAGAGGCCCCCTCTTCCTCGGGTCTACTGTACTCTGGACCGCCAACAAACTTCCCGATCGATACGAGATGGTGCGTTGCAGACTACGGTAACACGTATTCAATCGATATTCTTTCAGCAATACCACTTCACCTACATGACTCTCCATCTGAACGAGATATCTCCCGCACTCAAGACATGCTTGCCTCCCACTGACTCCAGAATGCGACCAGATATGATCAAGATGGAGTACGGTCTCAATGGTCAGATACAGTACCACTTACCATAATCTACCGTATCCTTCACCTATCGTAACCTACCGTATCCCAGATGCCGCGTGTGATTGCAAAGAGTACATCGAAGAGGCACAGAGAGCGAGACGGAAAGAGGGAGGGAAGAGAACCAAGCCAAAGTGAGGACTCCACCCCTGATTCGTCTATATCGGAATACTGTAGGTGGTTCTCGCAAGGAAAAGATGGGTGGACATTCAATACTGCCTATTGGGATCGCAAGTTCGATGATTGTGAGGATATCTTCGAGGTTCCATCTGGAGCAGTGATACGAACTGCTCGAGAGAAGAGATGAAGTCTCTACGTGTACACATCGAAGTCGAGTGGAATGACTGACCGAATAAATGACTTCATTCAACACACAAAGTATCACACATATTATGGGGGGCTCTGTATGGCGACTAGGAGCTACAAACAAATACTTCCGGTACTCCCTCTGTAGTTGAACTATACAATTATAACTTATCTCTCTTAATTTAATAGGGCATAAAACAGGACCAGAATATTCCGGAAAGGGTATCATCACATTTCAAAATAGGTCGTTGGCGACAGTTTTGCATCCAATATTCAACAAATGATGGATTTGAGAATTAAAGCGAATGAATGATACAACGTTTACGGATAGAGAAGAGAAGGGATGTAGAGGGAATAAATACGAGAGGGATGTACATATGGATAGATGGAACAACAGTGTGAGAGTAAGCCATGGCTCAGTACTCTCACATCGACACACTACAACTCGAGAGGGGACACCGTAATCGATACCGTAGTAGTTGTAAGTGTCGATGGAGCAGATTCCCCACCTCAATCCATCAACGAGTAAGAAGTAGTGTTGTTAGATCGAATAATTCTATTCGCGAGAACAAGGGTTATTCGCGAATAAGATCATTCGATATGACAACACTACAGTGAGGGAGGGAGGAATGGGGGACATTGCTACTCACTCTTAGATGGGCAGCTCCATGTTCTTCCTGGCCGAGACAACTCGGGTGAAGTAGACATAGAAGAAGTCAGCGTAGAGAATAGTCTGCACGATGCCAGCAAGAGTAGCGATCGGATCGAAGAAATCCTCCTGGTAGTATCTGAAATGGACGAAGATTACTCACTCAAGCACACCTTTTCCTTTCCCTGTTCACTAAAACCCAGAACCGATCTAGTTTCAATTGAAATGTGTCTCGAGTCAACGTGACTTTTTTTGAATGTACCAAAACACATCCCCATTCTAGTTTCATTTGAAATGTGCATCGACTTAGCATCACTTCCACCAATACAACTCAACATGTACTAACAAAGTCTCGAGTCGACTTTGATTTATCGATTTACCTGAGCACCCAGTTGAAGATGTAGAGAGCTCTGTAGATGCCGAGGGCGAACAGATAGTGGGCAGTGATCGTCTCGGCCGAGCCCGTCTTCTGCAGCATGTACAGCTGAGGGAAGATGGCCACCGCCTCCAGGTAGATACTGCAATTATAATTATAATATGTTTATCTACTAATCAATTAGAAGTTCAAAAAGTGTGTCTAGAAAGTGCAATAAGGCACGATATGTGGAAGATCCAATTCGTATTTACCGCCCGCAGGCAACATCTTGATACACGTCACACTATCAGTGTTGGTTTCATTCGTACTGTGATTCATCTCGCCAAATAATGTGAATTGCGCCATTTAAAATAGGAGAGAGAGAAACATACCTGAAAGTCCATAGGATCTCAGTGGTGTCGAAGTTGTGGTTGGCAATCAGAGCGAGGCAAGCGGTCGGCAGAAGGAGGAACTAAAGGGATTTGATTTAAACGATTTGCAATTATTTCAAGAGTGTAGAATTAATTTAAAATACAGCCACACACGCGAATTAGGTCTATTCAAATCGCAGGCTCTTATGACTCTGATTTTCACTCCCTTTGCCCCACCAACAGCTGAAATGTCTTCTCACGAAGTACTTCTGCCTAGTCAAATGTCGTCATCGTGCTAATGTTCTAATGTAGGTGAAATAGAACGATGTACCATTCATGCCGTACCAACCTCAATACGGAACGAGTCCGAATCTCTCTCGTAGGTGGGACGGAACTTGACCAGCATGAGGTAGATGGTGAATGCAGTTGAAGAGAGGAAGAACAGCTGAAACAATATTAGAATTGCACCTTTTTTCAGTGTTTCCTTGCTGGATCCGCAGAAAGTTTCACTTGCATCGATATCTAACCGACTCCTTACTCTAACAACTTCGAGAGCGAAGGAACCGCTATAAGTGGAACAAGGTCATCACTTTCCCAGACCATCCAAGGAGTGAACAACAATTTCAAGCTTTCTAAGATCAATCATCAAGCGATAAATACCTTCATGAGACTGTTGTAGGCGGAGATAAAAGTAGTGAAGAGATCAAGATAGCGGGTGACGAAAACAATGAAGTACAGGATCTGTAAACATATGCTTTCGTACCTAATTTGTATGCCTAGTGTATTGAAACGCATTCTAAGTTTGCATCTTTCGGAATAAAATAGTGCACTTTGAGTATCGAGAAGATACTCTCAAGTTCTTAAACAAACGTAGACTCCTGCAAACAAAGGCAAACAAACAGTACCTGGGAGCGAGCCGAGATTCCCGATACCGAACGAGACGCCCACATTTTCCATAGCAGGATGAGGATGGCTGCGAGATGGGAGAGATCTCCCAGAAGACGAAAGATATTCATCTCGGCAAATCAAGGTAACACCCTGCAGTAGAACAATAAATAAGGTTCAATCAGGGTACGAAGCTCGGTTTCGAGGGTATGGAAACATGTAGCGAAATCATGTTCACTTGAAAACCACAACAAACAACAAAAAATGGTGATAATCAATCAATAATTTTGAAAAATCCAACAGTAAAACAGCGGGAAGATCAAACGGACGTGTCAGTAGTACCGTAATCGTATCAATTGGCAGGAATGTCGCTCTAAGAGTCCGAGCATTATGATTTTCGAATTATGGGAGACTAAAAAGAATTAATTAAATTTTAAGTTTATTTTCATTATATTCAATACTAATAAGGCATAGTTACTTGAAAGCGCAAAATTAATCTTACAAAAAATGATGCCTATAAATTTCACGGAGCTAGACGAATTTCATTAATTACCGTACCCTCTATCCTCTTTCCACCTCCGATTCGCATACAAATCCGCTAGTTCTTCAGCATGTTTAGTACTGAAATTTGTAAAATTTCAGAAACGCACGAGAACAGAGAACGTGCAGACTGACCACTTTATTGAATCTTTGTTTTCGCGCGTCGATGCATGACAAGACGTCTTGACTGCCCTGTATCGCGAGGTATCGCAGCGCATTTTACAAACCTCCTTTAGGGTATAGATCTAGGAAGTGCATAAAGCGTGTAAGAGTCTCTCACTTTCGCACACTCTCTCGCTCCCAGTCCGTTTATGGAGCTTCCAAGTGGATTGCGTGCTCGGAAAGTTGACAATCTCATCGTTCGTCCGCTCCTCTTCTTCCCTTCTTGTTGACATCATAGTGATACTTCTCGCATGACTCGATACTAACAAGATGCTCTCTTCACTATCCCCCCTTTTCCTCTATCTCATTTTTCATATTTCCCTCCCTCCCTCTTCTTCTTTATTCTCCTTTCGTGTATCGGATTGCCTCCTTCTACGTTGTCTCAATTCCTTTCCTTTGCCTCACTTGAATCATTCATCATTTGCACAGACTTTCAACGACTCGGTGCCGATTTCGCCGATTTTCCTCCCTCCTCTCGGCAATGAAACAGTCCAATTCGATAACAATCGTGCGAAGAGAATCAGATTCGGAAGATGAAGATGAAGATGTGCGTTTCTTATCAATTTCTAATTATAATTTTAGAAAATAAAACAATCGGAAACGAAAATGTTTCAGATATCCTTCACAGAGACTGAACCGCGACTTTACGGATACTCGCTCAAGGTAAACTTTGAAAAAAATCGATTTCTAGATAGCCTCAGAAAAGTTTTCCTGTACCTTGAAAACACCATTCTCCAAGGTTTTCTAGCTAATTCTATGCAATTACTCTCAAAACACCTTTCAAAACATCTCACTTTTCAGAAATCTGTCATTATCATCGCAATTCTAACAGTTCTTCAATCAGTTCTCAACTTTTTCATATTTCTCACGGGTTGTGAAATCACCAAATATCAGTTTATAGCAGGTTTGACCACATTCAGTCAATAATCATCCAATTACCGTACTCCAGGTATCATACCTCTCATCGGTTCCATATCGACTTCCTTCCTTTTTGTGTATTCAATAATCCACAAGAGTTCTTTCTCCGTCAAACCTTTCATCGCCTACCACGTGAGAAAATTTCCGCTTGCATAATTACCGTACCCCTAATCACCCCTACCGTATACCCTTTCAGTTGACGATACTGTTTGCACTTGGTCTGCTGGTGTTGCTGTTCTTCTCAATTCTCATCATTCCCCGTCTTCCCTCTTCTCTTCTCTCCTCTTCATTGCAAGATGCACTGCTCCCCTTCCACTCCTTCCAACTATTCGTTAACAAACTAAGTCAGTTCTCCCAAACTTCCGGATTCCATTTCCACAACATCCTTGCGCAAGTTCTAGAGGAGGAATAGGGATCCCAAAATTCCAGAAAGGGGTCGCTAGCGAGAAAGTGCGAGAGAACCCTCTCTCACTTTTACCCACTCTCTTGCTCCCGATCTCTTTCTGGAGGTTAGACTGTATACAGTGAAATGACTCGGTCGAGATCACATTTTGATGGTGGGTGCGAGTCCGAGCAGTTCTCGTGTGTGCACAACAGGAAACTCGTGAGAGAACAGAAAATCAAATGAATCTAGAAAAGTGAGTCTGCGTTTTTACTGTGCTCGAACGAAACAGACTCACTTTTTCACAGAATCATTTTGTGGAAATGCACAGTGTGTTTTCTATTTACAAAAAAACAGTACGAAAACGCAAAACAGCGTTCTTTGGTGGTCTATCTAACAGAAGGTTGCGAGGGCCAGTTCAGTAGTGATCGCGTTGAAACTTTTTTTTGCAACTTTGCAGATCAAAACGTTTTTACATACAGTAGTTGTCCTTCTTTCTAAAAGGACCATTTCTAAATTGGAAATTCCATGAAATAATCTCCTTGTTTTTCAGCAATCACGGGCCGCCTTCTATACTGTCTCTTCCTTCTCTCAATGGTCTCTTTCAATCTCGTCTCACTACACATTTCAACTTCTTTCTACGTCTTTCTCGAGTCGTGCGTCCGCTTCATGAAACAGGACGACACCACCAACATTTATTGATTTTCCAGAACCATTTATTGATTTTTGTTTTCTTTTTCATCGTTGTTACATGTGTCAATTTATGCATATAAGTATCGGGTGAAGCGTATTATTCCGCCTTTGAAAGAGCAATTGAATCCGGAGATAAACACTTTTTGCAGGACATGATTGCGTCATTCATATGCAATTAGGATATAAGTGGCCGCAGCTCGGGGTCTCGCAGCGCCTCTAATTGCTTCCTGTAGGAGCAAGTGAGATAGAGGAGAAGGATGGAAGTGAGCACGAGAACGGCGACGGCGATGAGGAGAGAACCTGCAGAGAGAGATTGAGTAGGGATGATGAAACAACAATCCCCCTCCCGACCCTTACTATACTCTCCTTGTATCTATGAGTGACAGTGAATTAGGATTTTTTCCTTGCTAATTGTTAAGAACTGTGATACAGAAAAACGTGAAAAAGATCTGTCAATCCTAAATACCCCTCACTAAAGTGCGGGAAGCACAGAATTTCGAAATATTTTCTATAACAACAGTACGGATCGTAAAAATCGGAAATTACAATTCCCTACCTGTGAGTACTCCATTTCCGATGGAGTCATCAACTCCGTAAGTGTCTTCTCCCTTCTCGCAGTAATCTCTCCATCGCCGCTCGGACCATCTAAAATATTTTTAAAAATCTTGTTTTTAAATTGATCTCTCTTAAAAAAATTCTTTTCAAAACTGTAGATAATCGAAATAATGTTATCTCAGAGTTTCTCACATGTGAAGTGAATAAAAACTTATAAAAAATGCAAATATTATGAGATATTAGTTTATTTAGTGTAATCTCCAACCTCTTTCCCTCAGTCAGCTGCTGCAGTTTCTTTAGTGTGCATGGTTGACTACAATCAGCGATGAAGACTTCTTCCCGAGGAGCAGTGAGGTTGAATGCGTAGAATAACTGAAATGGACTAGACTAGGATAAGAAACGCTCCTTCATCTTCCGTGCGAGCATACATTCGTCATAATTTTTTTTCAAAAATGTATTTTTTTTTCTCAATAGTCTTGACATTCACAGCAGTCGAAAGGCTAACGACGAGGTCAAGTTAGATAAAGAGGGTTTTCCCTCTTTAGTCAGACAACGAAATACGCTCTTGGCATTCTGCCAACTCGATGCTGTGACATTTCCAATATGGGTACGAACCTTGACAGTGAGAGTGTCGGGAGTAGCAGTCACATTCGTGTCCTCGTGCACTTCGATCGCGAGATGAGCAGCGTACTATAAGTATTGATTGATTTGCGCTAATAGTTTCAAAATTATTGATTGAATTCGAACGGGATTACGAAACGTTTAGATGAGGGCAGACTTGTTTAAAAAATTGTTCAAACAGGAATTGGGTGAACAGAGATTTAGAATTGAGAGAATTCAATGCATTTCGAATGACTTGGGAATGCGAGATTCAGACTAGAGGCGGCTTCGTAAGAACCGCTATCAACATTCTGCACTTTATGGGTGTGCGAAACGAAGATAGTGATTTATTTGCGAAGTCGTCCCAAATTTAAACTGACCTTGCACAGGTCCATAGTGAGTGATTGAGTGTGGAAGAATGATCCAATCATGAAGATGTTCGTGTCGTGGCCAGAGAGGAAAAAGGCCTTTCGAGAAGGGAGAAGAAGATTTTCCTCCATTCGAGAGAGGACGAGATCCGCGTGCAAGCCTGGCATTTATTTTTGATAAAAAAGGTATTTTGACGAAATGTCTTGAATTAAAGAAGGCCTCCCACGAATATTTGGTCACATAGACTGCCAACGTAGTGTTGTTGGGGGCGCTCACCCGAGCACATTGCAACGGATCCAAAATTCTACCGTAATCTATAAATCGATATATTGGCGCTCAAATGGCCGCAAAGGTACCAAGAATCGACAGGCAACGCGTGCTAGGACCAGAAGATAGGAAAATAAACGGAAGAAAATGAAGATGCCAACGATATAATCATTATTCGTCACATTTTTCAGGTGTACTGTATTTGGCTTATCGAAAAAAATATGGAGCGCGCACACTAGCATTAGGGGCAATTTTCTAAGCATTCCCTTGCGAAAATTATTATATTTTTTTATGAAAACCGATATTATCCATAGGGGGAAACATTATTATATCTTTGGCAGCTTCATTTTCCTCCGTTTATTTTCCTATCTTCTGGTCCTAGCACGCGTTGCCTGTCGATTCTTGGTACCTTTGCGGCCATTTGAGCGCCAATATATCGATTTATAGATTACGGTAGAATTTCGGATCCTTTGCAATGTGCTCGGGTGAGCGCCCCCAACAACACTACGTTGGCAGTCTATGTGACCAAATATTCGTGGGAGGCCTTCTTTAATATTTTTTTCTAGAAAATCGAAACGGTTATGATGGAATGAGTAAATAGTTATGCCGCACATGAGTGCGCACTCCAGCCCATGCCCCGGAAAAGGGTGAGGGAAGAATATCTTAGCCCCTCAAATATTCTAGGAGAATGATTTTCCATGGTTTATTTATGGGAAAGCGATTCCGCCTTCCTAATTTCACGACCTGCACACCTAAACGAGATAGCGTGCGAAACGAAACCTGGGAAAACAAAATGTTGTCTGACCTCCATTGGACGCATTGAGGATCATCGTCATCTGGGCATGGACTGAAGTGGAGAGAAAGGAAAGAGAGGGAACGAGAGGAAGAGCCCAGTCAGGGAAGGGAAGGGCAGAGCAATTCATCGCTATCTGCAACGAATCCATTATATTATTATTTACACACAGATCTCCATGAAGGGGTCAGACGCCAATTTATATGAAAAATTGAGTGGTTAAAGGTAATGGTGCTACTCTGGTTTTTCTGCCCCACTGGGGCCCCAGTGAAAGTGGGCGTGGTTTTGCTCCCCCAGTAGGGCCCCAGAACAAATATAGGGGTGGGAGTGGTCTCATTTCTCCCAGTAGGGCCCCAAAATTCTCCCCAGTGGGGCCCCAGAGAATCAAATGCGTCACCAAAAGTGGATTGGCGCGCTCCTTGAGTGCGCCGGAGAGCTGTTTCGAAATTCGAGAGATTTTTACGTTTTAAGCTGATTTTAAAATTATGTTCAGTATATTATTGACTTGTTTAACTCGTATTGTGAGTGTAGTTGGTATGCCCTTCTCGCGATGTGGTTGTTGCTTCATTATAGTCCTCCAATCTGTTAATTTCGTTATGTTTACGAAACTCGTGGTTTCAGATCACTTGATATGCTTCGATCGTTTTAATTACTTCGATACGATATATCTAGAAGTGATACTATCTGCTACGAAAGGTCTGGAAGAGGTACGTCCGTTCTATTTTGTGAAATTTGTATTTTTCAGAGGAGGGAACTCAACCGATCATCTACGAAATTTCCAAATAAAGCTCTAAACAACCTCGAAGATTGTGATTGTTACCCATAGGTCAAATGGGGTTCTCGCAGGCACTTCGTGCAGAAATGCATAAAATAGAGTGCCGAAGTGCATATTGCCCAATTTTTGATAAATTTGTCCAAAAAGTGGTTAAAAGGGCATGAAACCTTCTAACATTTTCGTTTGCCGACGTGGTCTGGACGCCATGCAGAAGTGCCTATCCTCGCTAGCGAGAACTCATTTGACCTATGTTGTTACCCATCTTCATCATTTCGATTGTAACTTCTCTATGTTGACCAAGATATCTACGCGCTGTTGTTTTCTTGTACTCAAACGGATAAACCAGTCTTTTCTCATTCATACCTATTCACAGTGCAACAATCGTCGATGCCCCACTGGGGCCCCAATATTCCCCCCAGAACAGCCCTAAAATTTCCCCCAGTAGGGCCCCGGCGATTATTTTGCCCCAGGAGAGCCCCAGAGTTAGCCCCACTAGGACCCTAAGCTGCCTCCCAATGGGGCGAACTCTGGGGCCCCAGTGGGGCAAAAAAACCAGAGTAGGTCTTTTACACGCAAGGCGGTCTCGACCACCCCTATGCCTGTTAGCAACGAGAGACTGTCCTGAGGTACTCATTGAGATATCACACTTTCACCCACTCCTAACCCTTGTCTGGAGGATTGCAATCAGCACTTCATTCTCACGCAATGCACGAAATACCAATGGTAATGATTACTCGATTCCTATTAGCACAAACCTTTGTTTTGAGTGAGTCGAGAACATTCTGGTACTGGTAGGGATCTTCGATGGGCAGACCCGTCTGATTCCGAAGAAGATCGAGAACAGCCGGATCGACGGTGTCAAGAATTCTCTGCAATTAGCATATTCATAATTAATTATAAATGATAAAAATATATTGTGCTAAATTTTCGATTGGTCGGTCATACACATATTTACCGCCGTCGACCCGACAAATTGTCGAATAATAATAGTTTTATTTTCGAAAGTTTACTTGATATTTGGGATCGGCCTTCAGCGTCTTCTCTAATCCATCGCATTTCCCAATGATTCCGAAGGAGACCTGAACCAAAATTCGATATTTGAATTCAAAACCATTTGAAGCTTTGATTCTAACCTCATCAAGATTTCCTTTTGAATGAACTGGAATTGGCTGCCATGGAAGATCTTCTATCACTCGTTTCTGAAGAATTTATAGTGGAACTCAAATAAATTCCTGATTTTCTTCAGTTATAAAAAATCTTTAACGCTGTTTTTGCGTCGTTCTTTGGTGTGAAACTTGAATAGATTGTATAAAAAGGGGAAAAGCCTTCTTTCCCTGAACCCAAAATCGAACTCTTGACCTACCTTTGGGGGAAATAGTGCCGCCACCATCGTCTGTCCACTGACTATCGTTCGATTATCGTCTCCAGCATGCACCAAAATCTGCATTTCTTATTTTTCTTGATTTTTTTCTTGCATTTTTCGTAATTTCACAGCCAGTCCAAACATACAAAAAAAGGGATTTAGAGTGAGAGGTCGTGTAAAATCGAGAGGGACTGTCTCACTTCCGCCCGTTTTCTCATCCTGACTCATTTCTGTAGGTTTGGAATGTGTGTTTGACCCAACGAGCGCAAATTCGCACCAAATTGATCACAAGCTATTATCGAATCAACTATTGTGTGTACATTAGAACAAATTGTGACCTTTCAATTAGCCGTATTCTCAATGTTTCAAAAGTTTGTTTTTTTGCAGCGTTTTTTTTTCGATTTTCGAAATATTTACATAGGAATCTCTTTACATCTGACATACCTTATCCGCCACGTACTCTCCCAGAAACTCTCCGTACTGCTCTTTCAATCGCTGTCCCAGCTCGTACTCCTGATTGATGCCTAGCTGAACGCACATGATCAATAAAAATCAGAAATCAATCGATAACCGGCGTGAGCTCGCCCATGGCCGACGGTAGTTTGTCCTTATCGATTGGAGGCTCGGCGGGAAACGAGAGATAATTGGTGGGCGTTCTCTCGCCGTGTCGGAACCACTACAACACACGATTAGGAACCACAAAAAGGCGGTTGTGAACTTACAATTTGAACGAATCGCAGTTTCTGCTCAGTGCGAATTTGAATGAATAAGGAGAAAAAGAAGAGAATCAATCGCATAGTAGACGGAGAGGGAGAGAGAAGAGGAGAGAAATGGTCAAGACTGTCTATCTTATCTCTCTGACCCGACCGTCAACAACTAGCCGCTGATAAGACGCACTCGAGACCAGGACCGACCGTAACCTCTTTATCTAGCACTAGCTACACTAATCGAATATCGATCGTACAATACAGGATAATACTCGTAATGGAGGATCATCGGGGGCGACAGCACACACGGAAGCTCTTTGGGAGTAGAGGGGGGGGGAGGGGTTAGAGATCAAAGATCATCGATTATCGATCGATAATTGATTAGACATCTTCTGCTAGAAGACTTTTGACGGCGTCTGTATGTACTGTGAGATTCTGCACGTCCCCGAGCATCGTTGCTACACGTTTCGCCTGAAATTCAGGGATTTATCGATCTATAATGTTGATTTATCGATTGATTTAGTAACTGATAATGGCTGCGCGATATCTAGATAAGTTTTATCGCTGCTCCAAAAGATCAGAAAAACAAAAAAGGCGATAATGTGCTTCGGCGTGCGGCCCTTGTGCTCTCAATAGTCTCTCTCTCTCTCTCCACTCTTTTCATTGCCTGATTAGCATTCCAATTGATCATTTCCCAATTTCCCATTTACTCCCCCCGTTACTCTATGTTATTTACGAGAGCACATTTGCGCAGGCGGAAAAGTGTGCTGAGGAACCGTGAAAAGTCCAAAAAAATCTCATACGTTTCATCGACGATTGATCCACCGATTAACTCACTTATCTCCTCGTCCTATCGTCCCCCTTAGTCAATACTACTCTATAGAGAGTCATCATTTTATTTTTGAATTCATTTTTTTGTTTTCCACCTCACGATTTATGTATCATCTCGTTGTGGCCTCGGGCGGCGATAAAAAATATAAACAGAAGTTTTGTCTCGATTGCCTAGTGATGACGCAATACCTGTCTCTTTCTCGCCATTCGTTCGCATCCATAGAAGAGTGCGCACATGGGAATAATGCACAGAGCGCCCAGCGGGCCCATCATGTATGCCTCAAAAATGTTTATTTTAACACACTTTGGCAAAACGCCAAAAATTAATTCGTGATGAGAAATTAATTCATTCATCGTCCATTTACATACCATTCTCTGACCATCTGTTTCAATTTGCATGCACTAACCAGAACGCAGTGGGACAGACACAGTTCTCTCGGATTTTTTCATTCATTTGATTCGTTTCCTCTCGAAAAATCGGTCAATTATGTGGAGAAGTGCATGTTTTGCGGTGCCAAATCGTTGAGTGGCCGTAGAAGGGAGAGAGAGAGAGAACAGGTTAATTGATTCTCGAGTATGGGAAGGAATTGAAAGGATGTTATCACGCCAATCCATGTATGGAAGGAGACAAAAAAATGGGTGCGGCCGGGGTCAAAGAGATAGTTTTTGGTTACCAATTAGTTGGTCAATTATCACATATTTGTTATTACACGTTATTGAAAGTTGGTAATCACACTGCGTCCGAAAGAGTAACTACCTGTTGAAGTTAAAGAAATATTGAATCATCGAGAGAGTGCACGAAACGGGAGAGACAGACAACGAGAGAAGTTCTTGGCATGGTGCCAACTCGATGTCGTGATAATAACTCACTCGATTGTTATAAAGTCGATAAACATCTTTAGTGTTGAGATCCGAACAGAATGGGCCAGAATAGGGCTTCTCACAAATGCACGCAAGACCGTTCCTGAAACAATTTAAATTATTTTTTAAAAAAAAATTAAATTTCGCGCCAATTAAAATCTCCCAGCATTGCACGAAGATATACTAATGAAATGAGACAGATCGCGATGAAAAAAATAAGAATGAATGTTTGGAAAAATGTGTGACGACTTTTAGATCAGCATCACAAAACTGCTAAAGGTAAACGAGAAAATCACTTCGAATTTCGTTCAAAAAAGGGAAAATTCCCTACTTGTCCACTTCTCCATTGACACATTGGATATCCTCACAGAATTCTCCAGAATATCCCTCGAGGCACGCGAAACAACTTAAATGGCAATATTATTCAATACCTCCAGAATGGGGTCAGAGAAGAGAGATTCTGCGAAAGTGAGAGGGACTGTCTCATTTTGCATATCCGGGACCCCTTCCTGGGGAGCACATGATCCCAAGCCTCCAGGAAGGAGTCAGAACGAATGAGTTTATACGTGGGGTATTTTCCCGGGTTACGGTATACAGTAGTCGATCGATAACTGACGTTCCATTGTGATATCTCCTGAACGAGTCGCACATCTTCTTCTTCTCACAGTGTCGTCCCACGTAATCGGGAGTGCACATGCATCGACCGTCCACTCGCTCCCCATTCTTGCATCTAATCATTGAAATTGGTTCGAACATCAAGGTACAGTAGGAGTAGATTATTGATTAGTTCTTGTTGAATGGTATTGATTTTTAGAGATTATGGGTAGGGATGGCTTCGCAAGAAATGCCCTCACCATTCTGCGCACGATCATGTCGGACAGACGGGTGAGAGAGTGCGTGCAATGAGGAGAGTTATTTCTTGCGAAGCCATCCCTACATAGTCTAACCTCATCTTATGGATGACATCCAAGTTCAAACAAAAATTTCAAGGGGTCGAATTCTCTCCGGTCAGTAGCTTTATCTGCACTATAATTTTCTCCAAAAAATTAAATAAAATAAAGAAAAAAGCAATGTTTTCAATGAGGTGGAGTCCACTTAGATCATCAAATCACTCGTGAATTGAAAACAAAATTGATGCGAGAACATTACTGACACAAGTGTAGATCTCATTCGGACCCTCTGAGATACGATGAGGGGAAGGAGAACAAGGAAGATTGCACTCGCGAGTAACCTCATTCTGCAATTTTGAAGAGATTTTACAAATATCGTCTCAACTGATGCATTATGTGTACGTGAGGAAATTTTTTTCTCTTCATTTCACACACTCTCTGACGAAGAGAGCGTGCGAAATGAAGAGATCGTGATCTCACATTTCTCTAGAAATTTCGAGAAGATAATCTCGATCACTGCTGCTCTTCGAAAAGCACCGTCAAAAAGCGAAAGGTGCAAAAAACAAGCGACTCTACTGCAGAAAGAGATGGAAAGTAATGAACAAGGTCGTGTGAATGGTGGAGAAAGTGAGAGAAGAGATTGGACGAAGAAGAGAGGGGAGGAGAGAAGAAGAGTTGAGTTGTGGTCGAGAGCCAACCCATCACTGAACCAAGAGAGGAGATCAGTTGAAGAGTAATTGAATTGACTCATCCACTCTCTCTCTCTCTCTCTCTCTCTCTCTCTCTCTCTCTCCCGGTCAGATCAAGGTTAGAAGGGATTCCCCCGTTCAAGATCCAATTAGAACTTTCCTTAATTCGTTTTTAAATTAAAGTTTGGGAAGCGGAATGGGAGGACCGTTCTAGATAAAAGTGCTGCGAATTTATCGGTTTTATTTTGTGTTCGGGACCATAACACAACACCAAACCAACTATGTTGTAGATCACTGAGTGAGCAAAGCGAAAAAAACTTACTCAAAATGGCAAATTGGTCGAGTTAGAGAGATTCACACAGTGAGTGGTCAGAGAAAGAGAGAGAAGGATCTACATGGTTGAGTTGGTTGATAAGAAGTGAAGAAAGAAAGAATGAGCGATCGGTGTAATTTAGTGGCATTTTGAGTGTAGAGAGGGGGGTTGAGAAACAATACAATATTTATCAGTGTCGCTTTGGGGGCGCTGATCAAGATGGGGTTCATTTTGGTTCATCAAGATTCATTTTGACAAACGAGGTGATGATTATTTATCGACTCATTTGGTGAGCTCTGAGCTGCGGTATAATACAAATACTGGTATAATAACTGTTCGTACGAGTCATGTGAATGAAGTATGGGAAGGAGTAGGTCACGAGTTAGAAAGAGAACGAGGATGAGAAGGAGAGAAGAAGGAGGAGGATGGAATGTGAGAATACGGACCAGTACGGTATGTACAGTGGGCTAAGGCCCTAACGAGAACTGAAAAAAGAACTGAAGACACGCATCATTTGACTATCAAAACAATTGCAAACCATAGAGGTGAGAAGGGGTGAACGAGAAAGTTGTGAGAAGGTTAGTAAGCGTCACTATGTGAAAGGAGTACGGTGGGTCTTTGGACGAGTTATCGATCGAGATTACGGTAGATGGCATGATTACGGTAGATTATTTCTCTTCAGGATCGTCCCGTTGCTCTTCCTCATCGCTGATCGATGAGATCTTCGCTTCTGAGACCAGCTCGGCGTCCGAGTCTTCCGTCTCCTCCGCCACACTCTACAATTAAACGCAAATTAAAATAAATTAATTAAAAATTTGTAATTGGCTTAATGAAATTAAAACATAAGTCAAACTAGACCACACGTGTTTACCCTTCCGCCAAAACCCCTCTCCCTTTCTACGCGCAATAAAATATGCGGAACTAGGTGGTTACTGCTATCCACCTGCCCCAATCAATCTACCGTATTCGACTACCGTACCTCTTCCTCCCTGATCGGGGCGGGACTCGCTCCGTGTCCAATCGCCGGCTCCACGTCCACCTCATCACTGGCACTCGGGGAGGAAGCGTTGCTGAGGACGATGTTGGGCTCGTCGAATTCGACCACCTGAGAAAGGTAAAGTTGAATGGGAATTAAGAGGACTTTACGTCGACAAGCGACTAATCTGTTCGGGCTCAAAAAATTTGGAACACTTCACGACTTTGTCAGAAAGAAGAGACATAAACGATATGCAAATGGCTCCGATATCTCCCCTGATAACCCAGTTGCCTTCCCAGTGGGAGAAAAGTCAGAGGTGCCACCACTGGTATCCCATTGAGTTCGCTGGGAGAGGATATACACCTGCACTACACGCACTTAACGGCGATTGCATGATCATGCAACCACAAGTCATAAATACCATTCACAATTCATTAGTTTTTTTTATTTCGACAGTCACAGCTCCTTCGAAGAAAGTCCGGCTAAAAATTAGTCTGATCAAAGGATAGCGAAACATCAAATCACAACTTTTGGCAAAAGTCCACAAACAGGTGTCCGTGGCTTCATGAGTTGAATCTAATGTATAACTTGTATATTTTAATAAATTTGAATATATTAAAACAATATTCGACCGCTCTTACCTTTCCCGCGTCCATCATGATGATTCTGTTCATGTGGTGGACGTGATTGAGACGATGAGCGACGACGAGAACTGTCGCTGACTGGAAACGAAATAATATGTAAAATTAGATAAATTTCAAAACGCATGTTCAGGGCGTGGGTGCTTTTGCGCGAATGCATTTATATTTATTGTTGCGATCGGCGAACCAGCTGCTATTAATTCTCAACACTTGCACTCGAACATGTAAGATTCATGAAACGCCTATCTCCGAGGTCTAGATGTTTCAGCAACACCAATGTGCCGTTCGTTCTATTTCATGTTATTACATCATGGGACTATGGCAAAATAGTAATAATTCAGCACAATTAAATATTATTATTATTATTAAACTTATTAATAATAAAATAAACCTCAAACTGGGTGGTGATGCACTGCCAGATGAGTCTGTCAGTGGCGCCATCGAGAGAAGCAGTCGCCTCGTCCAGAAGGACAACTTTGGCCTTTCTGAAAAGAGCAGAGATCAAGGATCAATCACATCAAAATAATTTTATTCTATTCACAAAATAGAATAAAACAATATTGATTTTCAATCGATCACATACTGCTACAGCGTTCATTATATTTAGAAAGTAAACCCAAATAAGCAGGATCAAAGATGAAATGCTTACATGAGTAATGCTCGTGCCATGCACAGCAGTTGTCTCTCGCCCACACTCAAATTCTCTCCGCCCGCCGTCACTTCCGCGTCCAGCTTCTTGCTCATCGAGGAGACCTGCCAATTATTATCACTATTAATTAATTAATTAAAATTATTATTCACTATCCAGATTTATGCCATACGCATAATTATTTATAGTTATTACTCTTCATTCCGCATTTTGCCATGTTTTATTTTACAGAGTGCGCAATCCATGCTAACTTGAAACTTACCCCATTTATAAACGGATTTCAGCCTTTTAAAAAACCCACCATCGAGTTGAGATGGGCCTTCTCTAGCGCCGTCCACAGTTGGTGGTCGGCGTACTGTCCCATCGGGTCCAGATTGTATCGAATCGTGCCCGCGAACAGCACCGGATCCTGCGGGATCACGGCCAGAGATCTGCAAAGGACGGGAGGTTCCAGGGGCACGTTCGTAAAGAAACAAAGCTCTAGGAGTTTTAAACTTCATATGCGCTGAGCCAGAGTTTGAAACGCTAGTACGCCAAAACAAGATATCAGTACCTTCATTTGCGCACACTCTAATGTTGGTGTGCCCAAAGTTCGAAACTGTTATTTCTTTCCTTGTATTTATTCGAGGTATTTCTTTGTGAGTACGGTAGGACATCTTTTACTTCCGTGACTGATCAAAGATCAAAGATCAAGCAGTGCCTCACCTCCTCAATCGATGGAGTCCGACGGTGGAGATGTCCACTCCATCAATGGCAATCTTTCCGTTCGCCAGTGGGTAGAGACGGAAGAGAGCATTGCCGAGGGAGGACTTACCTGCAACATACACAAATTAACCATTCTTCATAGATTTCTGCATCGAAAAAATACAGAAAGAGCACAAAAAAATGCTTACTGTATTTTCTTCACTTCCACGTGACTAATGTGTTTTTTTTTAAACTCTCGACAGATTCGGGTTACACGGACGCGTCAAGTATTCCGCATCCGACAGTTCGACTGATTTGTCTGCTGGAATAGAGATAAATAATACCAACCCGATCCGGTTCTTCCAATGATGGCGACCTTCTCGCCTGCATTCACAGTGAATGAGACATCGGAGAGGGCGAGAGGAAGGGTCGGCTGGTATCGCAAACTGAAATTGTGAATAAAAGAATAAAAAAGATAAATAAACAAATCAAAAATGGATATTGCAGTGGGAGATGAACATCTACTCAGGGTTGGCACATCCAATGTTGACCACAACCTGGTCCCATGTGCCAGATATAAGTCAGTTCTCGATCATCGACAAATGCGGTAAACGACTCACTTCACATTGAGGAAGTCAATCTGTCCTCGTGGCGGCCAATCGGGCGCGATTTGAGTGCCCTCTCGCGTGTCCCAGCTGCCCTCATTCACAATGTTCTGCAACGAGAAATCAATCAATAATGCTGAAATACAGTATGCTATTCAAGTCAGTTGTCGATCGCCGTCATCTACCGAACTCACATCGGCATAGTACACGACTCGCTCGACGGACGTCATCTTCGCCTCCAGCTCGGTCTGCGTGCGAACGGCGAATTGGAAGATTCCCGACATCTGAAAATAGAACCATTCTTTATTTACTATATAAAATGTATTACAACTTACACAGACGCATTAAAAAACTTTTCAACCCTGCAAATTGCACGTTTCAATGTGCCTTCAATTTTTCAACGCATAAAAGGTGTTAATTTTTTTCCAGCCATCCGTTTTAATACTACTACTGAATAATATTCCGCCACCTATCTACCCATTTCCCTCATAACTAAATATGTTTGCAGATTTGGATCAACAAGTAACACACACACTAAACTATTCCGTTAAGTCCCTAGTACTTAAGTTAAGTAAGTACCTGAATAGCGAAAGCGAGTGCCATACCGGCGTCGGCCGGTGAGATGGAACCAGTGAGGAGAACGATGAGAAGAGCGACGATGAAGGTGATACCCACTACCTGAGAGGGAGAGAGAAAGATCAAAGATCAGTGATCAATGGGGGACAGGGGGATTGAAAGCGGGTAGCTAATAAAGGTTGAAGATAATATGGTAAATATATTTCAAAAAATCAAGGGAAACAATCGATAAAGATAGATAAAGATAAAAAAGCAAGTAGGGATGTTGAAGGGAGACAATCAATAAAGATCATGAATATGAATACGGTAAATAGGGAAAGGGAGAGCCAATCGATAAAGATGAAATATCAGGTAGCGTACCAGTAGATCCAGCCACACTGCCAGCCATCGCATCGCCGATTGGAACACGAACATGGCGGCACTGAATAATTAAATATACATCAGCATATTTTAACAATAAACTTGATCCCTTTAAAAGTTCTATTATTCAGAAACAAACAAATAAAAGCCATATTTAGTTCGCAGAAATGTCACTATACCTGTTAGAATCGAGTCGTCTCTTCATTCCATCGAGGAATCGAATCGACTGATCGTGCGAGTGAATCACCTGAAATATCACGGTTTCAGTCGTTCCCTAAACTCTCAGTGTGTTCACACTCGATACTCGTAGGCATAACCCAAAAATATATTTAAACATGTAAAAAAACGACTAATTAGTCATACCTGAATTCCCTCGAGACTCGTCGTGACATGGGCGAACAGCGGGGATCTCGAAATGTTCTCACTCCTCTTCATCATTCGAATTCCCGCACGGAAACAGAGCACAAAGAGGATGAAGACGGCGAAGAGAGGAATGGAGAGGAGGACGAAGTGGGGAAGGACCTGAAGGAAGGGAGGCGTACAATCTAATTTATATGAAAAGTGCAGAAGTGGTGCATAACTACTTATTCGGCATACGGGGAGGAATGGATCAATCAATATAAATATGATCCAAGTTTCGGGAAAACATTTTTGGTAAAAAGGGTAAAGGATCAAGGTCTTCGACACGTAAGGCGGTCTCGGCCATCCCTATATCAGCGTAGCAACGACGTGGAGCGAAAATAAAAGAACTACAGCATGTGGTGGTAGTAATTGTAAATGGCTCTTAATTTAAAAAAAATAGAACAATAGCTAACCCATGCAATGACGATGATGAATCCGATGCAGGTGAGCATGTTCTGGAGGAAGACCTCGACGGTGAAGGGCATCTTGACGTCGATCTCGTCCACGTCCTTCGAGAAACGATTGAGAAGACGACCAGAGGGAGTTTGGTCGAAGAACGACGCTGTGCCTGGAAGGGGGGGGGTATGGTAGGATACAGTAGGGAGGGTCCGGCAAGACGCCGCCGTTTGAGCAATCCTTTGCTCGGACAATAGATATTTTGGTAAACCTAGAACTCACCATACAAGCAGCATCTAACTGAAAAATAGTGTCTAAACGGAGGTCGTGGAACACTTAATTGCCTAGTAACCAAAATCCCACGCGATTTCAATCTTTGCTTATTAATTAAACCAAATTAATTGTTCGTACCTGCGACGATCGCGTTGAGCATGTTGTTGTGAAGTTTGGAGGCCGCGTTGAGGGACACCTGAATTAATATTCTTTATTTATATATTTACTTACTTAATTTTTAAAAATAATTCAATATCTACCGTACCTTGACGAACAGCATGGCCTTGAGAAGTCCTGACACGAAGAGAAGGACGAGAGAGATGCCGTACACAGAGGCATAGTAGGAAGTGTGAGGAGAGGAGGCGAGAGATGTCTCCGATCGAACCATTCGATCTGTCCCATTCACTGATTCCACCTGGAACAGAGAGATTATTACAATTGCAATTTTTTATTCCATCAGGCTTAGGGGACCGTGTGCAGCTCAGTATTCAATCATAGATTCAGTAACCTCTCCCAATTATAATACTTTATTATTTACTCTTTCATTTGGTTTATAGGTAATTATTATATAATCAAAAATTAACTAATTAATTAATTAATCAATTAAAATCCCCCACATGTTCCTCGTGTCCCATCTTGAGCCAGCGTGCCAACCAGTAAGGAGCGAAGATAGAAGCGACGACGTTGAAGAGGAAAGCGAAGAGGAGAAGAGACCAGATGAGAATGCCGCCCGCTGCACCCACGTATTTCCTGCAATAATGATAATTAATTAATATTACTACTTTTGTATTTTCTTTACATTATTTATTCTCGAAGTTGAAGAAGTAGTCTCTCCGTCTCGTTTTTAAACAGAGCGTCAATCACTTCCTTGTATGGGCTAGTGATGCCGAAAAAATTGCAAATAAAGAATCGTGAATACAATGTTGTTCGATTATCGAGAAAAAAAAGTTCTCGATAATCCGACTTCCATCTACCGTATCCCCTCACTCACATGTACACTGCTCGTGCGACACTCGCAGTGCCAAAGTCCTCCTCATCATCGACGAGCTTGCCCTTCTCTCCCTTCTCGCCTTTCTCCACTCCCACCAATTCTACCTGCAATTTAATAAAAAAAAAATTATTAAAAAAATAAATATAAAAATATGAAACTAAAAGAGTCCATTTATCTCGTCTTCTTCACATTCATAACATAAGTCAAAGTCGAATAAAAATATCCAACTAAAATTAGCTACTTCGTGATCCCTCTCTACCGTATTCTACCGTACCTTCTCCGTATCAACCACAGGATTGGTCTCGTCCAGATGTTCATACTCGAGATCAGTGGGAGACGCGACGCGGTCGGCCCGCGGCTTCTCTCCTCCCTCATTCGACGACACTCCAACAACAACCGAGTCGCCCTCCACCGTGTCTGCAACTATCGATTTATACCGTAGTACTTGTGATTCATACTGTACTAATCGATACATGAGACTACTCTCAGTGGCACTTTATCACATTTCCAAAAAGACACAATCGTACCAAAAAAAATCGAAACACGAACTTCCCTAGTTTACCAAGCATGAAATTTTGTGCACTCTTTCGCCTTCGTAAAACACAGGAAGAAACATTTTGACATCTCTTTTGATCGTATAATTTTATAAATGTAATAACCGGCACGCCCACCACATTGAATATATGGTCTGCAACCTGTCGACCAGTATATTATTGATTTAAGCAAACATAAATAAACTGATCACGAATTGACACGGGAGGTAATTTGTTTTACATTTTTTGATTCTATGCCAACTGACATTGCTGAGCGGCGTCGTGGCAGTAGGTGGAGTACATGGGAGACTGGGCGAGGAGATCAGAGTGAGAACCGGAGACGACGATGCGACCGCCCTCGAGGAGAAGCACACGGTCACAACGGGAGAGACGCTGAGAGATACCAGAGTAATAATAATAAATAACAATAGTAATAACTTAATAAATAGTTCCGGAGAGTCAGAAAATAATGACGGCACAGTCAAGGGAAATTATTCTCTGTTGAATTTTGCACTCGGAAATGCGCTTGCATTACATGCATCTGAATCTCCTAAACAAGTGGTGGCAATGCAACCCAAATCCCCCTTACCTCCTCCACCCCACTCACATGACACGCGGGCAGCAAATTATAGATATTTTTTGCAGAGTACTTCCACCCCCGGTTTCACTCGATTACCTAGTGTCCCCAGCATTGACCAACTCCCCAAATCTTTAACTTATCACATTTTGAACTTCTGCATAGTGCTCCTCCACCAGGATTATCGGAAATATGGAGTGCCCCCGGGAGACCGTACCCACGTATTACTCACATTGACATCGTTGGTCACCATGAGCACCGTCTTGCCTCTCAGCACGCCCAGCACGGCTTCGTTAAAGATACGGTCGGCAACCTGAACAACAATCGCTAATTGATTAACTACTGTAAATATACAGTCCACGATTCGACTAAATGTTCATCGTCAAAACAAATAGTCTGTATTAAACAGAGAATTTGACTATTGGGCGTGTTTGCACAATTTTCAAATAATCAATACTGCCCATTTGAACTACCGTAACCTACCGTACCTTTGCATCGCAGGCAGCGAGGACGTCATCGAGCAGGAGCACTTCGGCAGTGGAGAAGAGGGCTCTCGCAAGAGCAACTCGCGCCTTCTGACCACCCGAGAGAGTCGCGCCTCGCTCACCGATCTGATAAGGGAAGAGAGATTACGGTAGGGAGGGAGAAGGGAATTACGGTATGATCGGGTGGAGAACGGTGAAACAAGGATAAAACTGGACATGATTGTATGTTACTGGAAAATGAACCAAATATTAGACAATGTGCTTGGGAATACAATTAAAAACTTATTGAAACCTGTATGTTCCGGCTTTGTCAAATAAAAAAAACTAAATAATTCAGGGCTAGTAAAATCCTTGAAAATATAAACATAATAGGGAAATAGTTATAATTACCTCAGTGAGCTCGTTGGCCGGCATCGCCTCGAGGTCCTTCGTCAGCTGCGCTGCGGAGATGGCCTGAACACAGGATGGAATCGATCAATGAAGTCATAATCACTACCGTAATCTTCTAGTTCCGCTACCGTACCTTGTAGTTCTTCGAGTCCACAGGAGAACATGAGGGAATCAATCGATAATAGCTAACACCACTACGGTAATTTCAATACCGTAAACTTGTGGTACCGTACCTTGTAGTACTTCTTCGAGTTCATCGGTTGGCCGAATAGGATGTTCTCCTGGACGGTCGCATTCTGTATCCACGGGACTTGCGGGACGAGAGCGACGCTGCCGCCCACCTCCACTTCACCCTCGCACGGATACATCTGAAATTGAACAAAATTAAAATTAAAAAATCATATTACCATCTTGGAAGACACACATGAGTAGATTTTATACTTGATTCGCCTAGTGATCGCTTATAGTATTGCGGATGCACACAAAGCGATCGAGCCAGCGAAAGGGTATTTCAACAACTAGATGAAAAAGGGAGTCATCGCAAATGTTAGTAATTCTGATGCTCCCGATTCGAAAGTTTAAAAAATCCTATAACCATCTGTGCCTAGGGGTTTAGTGTTACAGATGCATCAAAAAGAAATCGAGCCGGAGAACTGGCGTTTCAACAATTAGATGAAATAGGAAGCTATCGTGTATGTTAGTAGCAAAGCAACTCTTGTTTCTCAAATTAAAAAGCAGAATTGAAGAAAAGGAAATTAAAAAAAGATAGACCGACATGTCCAATGATCGACGTAAGCAGCGCAGACTTGCCCGATCCCACCGGCCCGCAGATGCCGATCAATTCCTTCTGAAACCAATTATCGATCGATCTATGTCCATAACAGGCTATTACATTCCCCACCGATATTCAGAGGGATTGCATTACTTTTAGTCGACGAGATCATTTATCGATCAATCTACCACGGTAATCAATCGATATTATACAGTACCTTCTGGACGACGAGATTGATCTCCTTGAGCAGGAAGTGGTCAGTGACGTCAGCGGGCGCATTCTCCTCGTTCGACGGCTTCTCCGATCCTGATATGATATATTTTTATCGATTTCACCTATTTTAATTTCGTCACCTTTGCTTATTTTGCTGTTGTAAATGCGTTTAGGAACCCGCCAGTAACAAGTTCCAGGATTTGCTAAAGATAAGTTGCAAAGCGGAAGTTCAAACTATCAATCCCCCTTTCATTTAACGGCTACTATACTTCT
This sequence comes from Pristionchus fissidentatus, assembly GCA_036245785.1. Classification (NCBI taxonomy): domain Eukaryota; kingdom Metazoa; phylum Nematoda; class Chromadorea; order Rhabditida; family Neodiplogasteridae; genus Pristionchus; species Pristionchus fissidentatus. The sequence continues at coordinate 9,773,122 of BTSY01000006.1, forward strand.
CATTATCATTTCATCAACCCCTCTCACCCCTCGTAATACTATACCGTCCTTCTTTCACCCTTCCTATCACTCTTATCACCTTCTTCATCACAGGGTCAGAGAATTCCCAATCGCGTCTTCGCAATAATAGCACACTCTAATCTCTTAATTCTAGTCGGTGTCTGGGGTATCAATCTGATCTCGTAAAATCCTAAAATCATTACATTCCCCAGTGAAACGTCACGGAAGAGTTCCGGGGGCCAGCTACTCTCCCACTTTCCCACACCCTCTCAACCTTTCCCCCATTCTGGAGGTGCTGCAAACCCTGAAGAGTCCATACGAGGCGAGAAAGTGTCTCACCCTAACCCCTTTCTAGATATCTCCTCACCTTGCAGTGTCCAAGCAAAGGTTGCATTCTTAATCTTGAGTGCGGTATTGGGGTCGGCGGGGGTGGGGGCGGGTCCCTCCCACTGGCTACTCTCGAGGATCTCCTGTATGCGACGGAGGGCGACGATGGCCTCGGCCAGATAGCGAGAGCCGTAGGGGATCATGCGGATGCCGAACAGCATCACGAAGAACACCGTGATGGCGGAGAACGCCTGAGAGGAGAAATCAATTAGATCTTTATTAATATATCTTAATTATATACAATATTAGCATATTTAGTTCATCAGTTTTTTCATAGCACTAGAAGGAGCGAACTGATTGCGATTCGACTACGTTAATCACTCTAACAAGGCACGTGAAACGCGGAAGTTTCTGGTTGCTTATATCTGTGTTTGCAACACTGCTCAGAACCTGCATCTCTAGTCATATTCCAAGTGAGTTGAATTCACTTACTAGCATATTTTATTTCGTTTTCTTTTAGACGTATTTCCCTATAATATGTTTCAATGCACTCACATCACTGGCCAACAAGTCGTTTCCACTCAGCACCACTCCGAGGAAGGTGAGAATGGCTGCGACCACGGGGACGACGGGGCCAGATGCGATAGCCATCGATTGGGCGTAGCCTGCCTTGCGGAGAGAGCGAGCCTCGTCTTGACGCAGTTCTGAGCGGGGTAAGTTAGAATCATTAATAGACCTCGTCACTGTAATGTGATAACCGTACGACATGTATTATTTGTTATTTTTCTCACTAGGCAAAGCCAGGTTTCAAGTGCTAATTAATTGGAAAAGTTTCGTTGAGCATTGATTCCTAGCTGAAACATGGTTGATAATGGAAAAATAAGAATACAGCACTCTGTGATAAGAATAGTGCATTCCTTCCTTCTTTTTATTATCTCACTTGGTGAAACATAGTTTCAAGCGCTAATTAACTGGAAAAGCTTCCTTGTGCATAGATTCATGAATGAATCGATTTTTAACTATATTTTTTTAAAAATACAGCGACATAAAAAATGTTTCCTGCGATAACAATACTATCGCATCTCAACTCACAAGGCAAAGTCTGGTTTCAAGGGCTAATGTATTGGCAAAGTTTCCTTGAGCGAAGATTCTTGGTTTAGTCTTGTTTTAGAATTTTAAAAAACAACAATAAATATCCTGATATCATTAGGTTATTCATATTTAATAGTATCTCACCAGGAAAAGTCTGGTTTCAAGTATTTATTTACTGTCGAAGTTTCCTCGTTCACACATTGTTGGCTCAACCAATTTTTTGAAATGAAAAAATCAAATAATACGTATCTTGTGATAACATCAGGGCATTCACTATCTTATTTTATCTCACTAGGCAAAGTATGGTTTCCAGTGTAATTAATTGGCAAAGTTTAATTGTGCACCGATTCTTGCTTCAAGCGCGATATATAACAAAAAAAATCTATAATATCCAACGTAATATCATGAAAACATTCGCTATTTCTTCTTTACTATCTCAACAGGCAAAATCTGGTTTCAAGTACTAATTAATTGGAAAAGTTTCCTCGTGAATAGATTCCTGATTCAATCTTGTTTTAAAATGAAATTTTAAAAAAAACAAGAAGTATCCTGTGATAGCTTCATTCCCATGTTATCTCACTAGGCAAAACCTGGTTTCAACTACTAATGAATTTGCAAAGTTTCCTTGTGCATAGATTCATGAGTCGTACCTGCTTGAAAAATAAATAAGTACCGTACCCTGCACGCGGTTGAGGAACGCCTTCTCCCATCCGTTCATCTTGATTACTCGAATGCAGCGAATGAGCTCTCCCATCAGCGACAGCTATAATTATCGATTGATTGCGTGAATTTTCAAAACTATCGATCGACTACGGTAGGTCACACTCACCCGCTTCTCCGTCTTCTTGATCGCCTCATTTCTGCAGCGAACCATCGTCTTGCCGAGACCGTACTACAATCAGGGAGAGTTGATTGATATCGATTAGGGAAACATTTTTTTCAAAAATATATTTGCAGTCTCCCACGTTTTACAATAATACGAATATCACGCGACTTACGAAAGGCTCGGCCTATGTCCGGCACAGACCGAAATTTCGACATGCGTTTTTTTGCAGTTTTAGAAGCCAGTGGGTCTAACTAAGATCCCCGAGAACAATTATGCCACATATGTCATTCTTCGCCGAGATGCTGCTACTGTTAGGTGTAGCCCTCGAACTTTGAGGCTGTTTTTCGATGTTTCAACGCAATTTCTATGAAAACTTTTTTCTTGGAGCTAAGGTCCGTTTTCAATGCTCTTTCAACCTATGTTATTCGTATTACGATATACATCTGTATTTGCATGATATTAAATTTTGTTGATTTTTCAAAAATCCGCTCGAAAAGCAGAAAACCTTTCTTTCTAGACAGCTCCGATACATTATAAGGATTCGAATGATATACTGGAGCTCGCATAACTCGGTGGCTCGGATGATTTTCTTCGAAAAAAACGTTTAATTTCCTCATCTAAACATCATTCTCAGAATACAAAATGAGAGAATTGATTGACAACAATGAGAGAGGCCGAGTCATTCCTCGCGAAACCTTGAAATGACCGGTGTCAAATGCTCAGAATGATGTTTAAATGAGGAAATGAAACGTATTTTTCGACGAAAATCATCCGAGCCACCGAGTTATGTGAGCTCCAGTATATCATTCGAATCCTTATAACATTGTGAAGCTTTTTAGAAAGAAAGGGTTTCTGCTTTTCGAGCGGATTTTCGAAAAATCAACACAATTTAATTTCATGCAAATACAGATGTGTATCGTAAAACAAATAAAACAGGTTGAAAGAGCATTGAAAACGGACCCTAGCTCCAAGAAACAAGTTTTCATATAAATTGCGTTGAAGCATCGAAAAACAGCCTCAAAGTTCGAGGGCTGCACCTAACAGTAGCAGCATCTCGGCGAAGAATGACATGTGTGGCATAATAGTTCTCGGGGATCTTAGTTAGACCCACTGGCATCCAAAACTGCAACAAAAAAAATTTTGGTCTGTGCCGCATTTTTATCATTCTGAGTCGAACCTCTCGTGAGAGGCGTGATATATTGTATGGTTATTAGTTATGAGCAATTATTGACAGATTTGATTGGAGAAAAATCGATAAATGATACCTGAATCACGTCAAAGAGGAAGAAAACGAGAATGCCGACGAGGGCCCACGCGCCGATTACTACCATGAGATAGGCGATGCCACCTGGAAAGGATGCGAGCCAATTAATCGTCTGATTGGCGAATTCTGGCTACACTATATCAACTTATAATTTGTCTAACTTCCAGCCACGATATTCCGCACATGTTCCAATCCTCATTAAACCCAGTCAAAAATGGAGATACGTTAAAAAAATGCTGCATTCCGTCTACGTAGCCGTGCAAATCGCTACCGTTATTACGAGTTAAATAACTGATAAGATAATCTTACCAATGAGTACGAGCGGTCCGATGATAACGAGGGGCGCGAATGTGATCGCATCGAAGATTCGCTGACCGTCGTTGGCGAACATGTTCACGATCTTAATAAAGAAATTATAAAAAATATTAATTTTCGAAATTTAACCCGTATACCCGGATACCTCACGGCAGTTTCTAAATCGGCAACAATCCCCGAAAATTCGGAATTCCTGGCTCTTCGCTGCTCGTTTTTGATACATTCTCCTACCGTACTCTCCTCCTACAGTATCCAGTGTTGCTACAGTACCCCGTTCACTCACCTCGGCCGGCGTCTTCTTCAGATTCTTCACTCCGAGCGCGTGCTTGTAGAGCAGACCGAGCAGCGCTCCGCGCAGACGGATTCCTGACACGCGAAGATACGGTAGGTGGAATAAATATCGATTATCGATTACCTGTCCGATAGGAGATGGCCCAGGTGGCACCGTATGAGAGCACTCGCGCCACTTCCACCTGCGAATTAATATTAATTTATTTTTAATAATAATAATTTATATTATTCACAGAAACCATCGGATAACGTGGACAATTTAACATCTAATAGATTTTATATTTTAAACAAATAGCCACTCACGAATAGCAGTCCGAAAACGAGGAGGAACGCGTGCGTGTAATCAGGGTACTCATCTGGTCTGGAAATTAATTAATTCTCGATTGATCTGCCGTAGTTCTATTGCCTTATTTATTGTGACAGATTAGATTGATTTCACTCACTTCTCAGCAAATCCGACGAGTCCTCGCACGAAGCACGTGGGTCCGATGAAGCCGAAGGTGAGGCAGAACAGGAAGACGGCGCAGGCTGACAAGAGATTACGTCATCACTACGAAAAAAAGCTATCTTAGGAGCTCTTTTAATGTGTTTTCCCGGAAAAAAAATGTGCGATGAATGGAGTTCTCCAGGCTTTAAAAAAAGAGTTTTAAAAACACTTGATCACTTACTTTGGGTACAATTAAAATTAAAATTATGCAATTGGCATCGAGATACTAGCTAGAAGATGCAATGTTCACTCCTGACCAGTGTAGATTTCATTCAAAATATGACCGATTGGCGACTAGATCTGAATCGGAATATGCACTCCTCACCAGTGTAAATACGAGTCTTGACGAAAGCAGCGACGGCTCTTATCAAACTCGCTGGTCGCTTGGCTGCACGCGCATTGCTCCGCTCCACGTCCCACAGCACTTGCATCCTGCAGCGATTACGTTTTTTTCTCCAGTTCATATCAATTACAATTACAATTACAATTATTTATTCCGCCAGGGTTAGGGGTTTCGTGTGAGTTCTTTGTAGATTGTCGATAGTGGAGTCGGCATATATCGCCACCGTGAAACACTAATCTCACTTGTACTGTCAATTACTACGATCAACTAGTAAATAATCAGTTCCCGATTACTATTCTTGTGCGTGTACAGTATTTTTTTAGACGATCGTACCTAGCCATATTGACGTCACTCGCATCGTAGATCGAGCACTGCCAATCCTCGTCTGATGATAGACGACCACGGAATGCCTGAGATGAAAAAGATATTATAGAAAAGTTTTTATTATTTAAAAATAGAGTGATATGAAATCATCTTTATCGCCTTCCGTATTGCAGGGATCATTGCTTTTTTTGGTAAACATTGTTTTCTCTAAATAGAGCGACTTGCTCTGAGTGGGGATTTGCAAATTAATCGGATAAAAAACACGGTGCCTGTCTGTGGTCCAAAAACATCTTTGAAAATTTATTCAAAAAGGGGGAGATTCGCAGGTTCGATTTACCTTCTTTTTCAAAATACAATTATAGCTGTCGGCGGCTCGCAATAAGAAATTCATTTCATTTTTTTCAAAATAGTTAATCACTGCTTCTCACCTTCCACAGGTACTCAAACACCCAATGGTACGTGACGAATGAGAGGATTCCCGCCTGATCCACCTTCGCACTCCCAATTGCCTTCGTCCTGCAATCACCATCATACATGCTCAGGTAATATGGTCGTTTCGACACCCTAATCTCACTGGTACAGGCAACTATTATTATAGCAATATACTTTGCCTTCGTTCTGAAAGCAGAATCATACATTTTTGCCCCAACTGTATTTTGAGACTTCAAACTGCTCACAAAAATAAACAAAACTGGATCTGTATCACATTTTGATGAAAACTGGTCAGATTTTTTTTCTGACAATTACTAATTTTAATCTCCTGAACATATCGGAGTTGGAGTCTTGCACATTCTTGGATAAGAAAATCGAGAACCGGAATTTCTTGGAAACGGAAATTTATGACCACAATCTCTCCCTTCTTCAAATATTCACGTCTCCTCTCCATCTCCCAATCTGTGCCCATTTCCACGTCTCTCACCCCTTCAAGTGTGCGTGCCAATCTCTAATCTCCCCTGCAACCCTCCAATTTCTACACTGAAACGGGCCAGGTGCCTCTCGCTCCGCTCTTTAATGATCCTTCTCTAATCTCTCTATCTCTCTTCTCATGACCTCATCTCTCCAGAATCGTACATTTCCGCCCCTCCGGTAATTTCGTTATTTCTGACTAGTTAAATGACCAGGCGAAAAGGAACAAAACTGGCGAGTTATATATCGAAAGTGGGCAGAAACTGGTCAGATAGGGGTGATAAAAAAATTCTGACCCTACTGCACACTTCTAGCTCGGCTTCAGGGTTTCGAATTGCTTGGTTGCCAAAAAAATACCGACAAGATTTTCGGGCCAACGCATAGGCCAAAAGGTACGTAAAAAACGACGAAGCCAGCCCACATGTTGGCATTTTCAAAGCCAATTTTTGAAAAATCCAACCCACATATTTAGAATTTGAGAAAAAAATGAAAACCCAACCTACATTTTCAGTATTTCATGCCCATTTTCGAAAAAAACCAACCCACATTTTCGACTTTCCCCTACGCACCCTTTTGACCTATGGGCCAACAAAAATGTATGCTCCAGAATCTGCCTTCCTCCGTCTCCCCTCCCCCCCCTTCATTCATCTCTCTCTCTCTATCAGCTGACCACTCTCTCTCTTCCTTGTTTACGCTTCTCTGCACGCCTTCCTTCTTCTACCCACGTCGTCTCTTCCTCTTCTCTCTCTCTTCCTCCCTATTGACCTACCCTTGGGGGGAGGGGTGGGTACCAGTGGCTGGGGTGCCGTCCCCTCCTCCCTGTACAGCCCCTTCCCCCCTCTGTTCCTCTCGCAGCAAGACATCGATCCCTCTCCCTCTTCTTCTCTAGCTGCTGCTGCTTCAAAACAGAGACAAAGGAGGAGGATTGCGTGTGCATCCAAAAGATCTCTCTTTCTCTCTCTCCCCACAGTGATAACCAATGATAAAGAGTGAACAAGTCCCAGGCGCGCGAGAAGCTAAAGGAGGATTACGCATTTGGAGCGATTAAACACCACATCTACCGTACTCGAGATTATCGTTGCAAGACCCACCCTGAGCTCATGGGCGCCATGTTGCGTAGTGCTGACGAGTATCGGGCCAGAGTCTTCTCTCTCGAGGCACCCGCCGAGTACCTCACCGAGAGGTCCGACGCCATTCCCGACCTGAAAATAATCGATTATATAAAATCAATTATCGATTGGTGGTGAGAGGATTACGGTAAGTCAACATGCACAAACACGATTGATATGGAGGGAATTTCCCGTGCGAAATATGGAGGGAACTGTGATTTGGGGGAGACAGTGGATTATGCCCAGTATGGGGTCGAGATAGTGGGAGAGGAGGGGAGAGAAAGAGGGCAGAGGGCGAAAGGAGGGAATGGACGGAGTGATAAGACTGATAGGAAAGACGACGAGGCGACTGATAACTGTGTCATCATATCACCTCACTTACGCAAAGGGACGACAGGGGACACCGTACAAGGACAACGTTAGCGTACATCTTTTTGAATGAGGCAGTTTTGAAACGCGGAACCCAGGAGGAAAAATCTAGGAATGCGCGGGAGAATGATATGAGCAGGAATAAATTTAGATATGGCCAGTTTTATGGGACTTGAGCTATAGTTCTGGCCAGTTTTATGCGAAATCTGACTTATTTTTTATAAATTGTTTTTAGTTTAAAAATTTAGCAATAAGCAGTATTGTCAGCGGAGCGAAAATGCACAACTGGAACGGACGATTGAAGGAACTGGCACATGATTCCATGCCTCCAGAGAGGGGTCAGGACGAGATAGCGTGCAAAAGTGGAGGGGTCTCTCTCGGTTTTACACGCTCTCTCACTCCGAACCCCTTGCTGGAGGATTGGCTGAGAAGACGGGAGAGAGAAGTGACCAAGGATTGGACAACAACGGGTGAGTAAAGGGGGAGAGATAGAGAAAGGTGAGAGAAGAAAGAGCGAGAGAGTGGGAGGAAGCATCTGATTCTAGAGAGGAACACATCATTCAACATGTCGCTCAACAGAAAGGGGTTTGGAGTGAGAGACCGTGCAAAATCTAAAGGAACTTTCTCATTTTCGCACACTATCTCGATCTGGACCCTTTCTGTAGGTTTGTAGGGAGGTACAAAAGAGCCGCGGCCAATCAATGGTTACTGAACCTCGCTTGGAGAAGGGGGGAGAAGGGGGGGGCAGACCTCTGTGGTGGTCACATGAGAAAGACATGGACTAAAGGGCAGAATAAGTTCAGGAGGAGGGTAGGAGTGCTGGTTCACTTCCATCTACATTGATGATTGGGAGAGCCGGCGGGGTGCAAGACTTGTTTACTAGAAAGGGGCGATCGATGGAGAGAACGGCGTTCACCTTTTCTGCGAGTGTAGTCGGGGGTAGACCTCGTCGTCCTCCTCCTCGTGTAATCGATCGTCTTCTGACATCGTCGACGACGAGGCGATTTCTTCCCGCGCCTGAAGAGATCGAAATTGAGTGAGTAAGAGGGCGGAACGAGAAAAGAGAAAAGAAGAAAAGATAGACGGTTGGAAAAGAAAGAGAGGAAACACTCGAGAGAGCTGCCAATCTACAAGACACGTGAAATGCGCCGAAATATACCCAACTTTGCAGGAGAGAAAGGTTGCAAGGACAAGTGTGCAAGCGATAGAAATTATAAAAAAAGATTGAAACACGCTAATAATATTAGCAACGGTGGTCGGACGTAGTTTGGTATTATGGAAAATCATGCAGCGAAATTTTCTCTATGGAATAGAACAAAAAAATAGCAACAACTCGATAGGAAATAGGAGAATGAATCACATAAACAACAGAAGCCGAACTGGGCGAGACCACGCGGTAGCTTCTCTATTTCAAACCGCGCGCCACAAAGACTACGGTACAGTGTTCGCGTGGGTCAAACATATGACCGCTCCTATCAATGTTCTTTTTCGTTTTTATCGATTTTCGTGTTTACTTTTGTAGTATTGCTTCGCTTAAACGAACGACCGTGATCATATGTCATGTGTTAAACAGTTTCACGTTTCTTATACTCATTTCACCACTTAGGTGAAATTTCGTACTTTTCGGAGTTTTGCTTTTACTTATTTCGGTGACTTACACGCTGTATTTTCAGATACACGATGTTCAAGAAATTCGACGATAAAGAGGACATCACGGGCACCACTCAGCTCAAGAATTCCGTGCAGAAAGGCATCAGGTAGGGACGTATTTGACAATTTCCTTTTTAATAAGTTTCGCTGCATTATTTAATTGATCCAAGCTTCTTCTTTTAGACAGAAGCTTCTCGAGCAATACCCCATGATCGAGCCTTATCTCAACGATATCCTCCCCAAGAAGGAAAACTTCAAGCTCATCAAGTGCAAGGTTTGCAAGCTATTTTTGGTCTATTCTTTTTCCCTTTTGATTACTCGCATTTCTTTTTCCATGAAAATACAAAATTGTTTCAGGATCACGTTGAATTGATCGCTGGTCACGACAACATGGTGCAGTTTATCAAGGTCCGCGACGGTGGATACATCCCCACACTCAGGTACCGTAGATCACCCTTTTTGCTCAGTACTCGAGAGATCTAGCTACTTCAGAAAGCAGCTAGAAATCAGCTACGAAAGGGGAAAAAGCAGCGCTACTTTGTTTCTGATTTCTGTCTTCTAGCTGAAGTAGATATATCTCACGAGCGCTGAGTATGCGACCTTCGGTTACGAATTGCGGAGTTGGCATAGGTTCGAGTATAAAATGCTAGAGTGGAGGCATCATCATAGTTGGGCACCCACTACCAATCCAAGTTTAATATAAAAAAGTCACAAGCCCAAATCGGGCAAAATTTTTTTCCAAAAAAGCCAATGGGTGATGTTCTCCCGGAGATGTTCTATTTCAATAAATCCGTTATTCAAATTAATAAATATTGTGATTTTAGATTGCTGCACAAGTACCCTGACATGCTTCCGTGGCAGCGCGTCGACAAGGGAGCCATCAAATTCGTCCTCAATGGATCCGGCATCATGTGTCCGGGTCTGACGCATCCCAATGCTGAGGTGGGGGGGGGGGGGGTGTAACTCATAGACCAAAAAGTTCGTTCTAGGCATAGACCAAAAAGTCTAGGGAACAAAACCAGACAGCTTTTGGGCTTTTTGAGGCGAAATTTCGAAAAATCAGGCATCATTTCAGGTTATACAGGCGCGGTAGCGCCTGAAAATTTGAAAAATCAGACAACATTTTCGATTTTTCACCCTGAAACCTTAAAAACCAGACATAATTTGGGACTTTCGGGAACAAACGTTTTTGGTATATGGTTCTAGGGAACAAACTCAGACTGCTTTTGGACTTTTTGAGATGGAATTTCGAAAAATCAGGCATTATTTCGGGTCATCCAGGTGCGTAGCTCCTAAAAAATCAGACATTATTTTCGGATTTCACTATCACCCTAAAAACCCAGACAACATTTGGGACTTTCGGGAACAAACGTTTTTGGTCTATGGTTAACTTATATTTTCTAAAACTAAAAAAAATCTTATCGGGGGACTCCCTTCCTCTGTTGCCTTGTTGTGACATTGCAATACATCGCGTAGTTATAGATTATTAGATCTCCTAACTTTCCACCCATGATAAACAATATTTTTTAAAGGTCTATGTGGATGTACAGTTTGGGCAGTTTTTTTTGGGAACAGAGTTTGTGAATGCCCATCATCTGATTACCGTACTCGATCTCAGCTCAAGCCGGATCTGCCAGCAGAGACGGTCGTCGCCGTAATGGCAGAGGGAAAGACGACGGCACTCGCCATCGGATTCATGAAGATGAGCTCGGACGAAATCAAGACGGTACAGTATACAATTATCGATTTATATATTTATCTTTCTCATATGTCGATAAACGAAAAATACGACGAAACCTACCCCAATTTTGGCACTTTCATGCTTACATTTAGGTTTAAAACCCTCATCACGATTTTATATTTTAACGCCTAATTTTTAAAACCCTACTCTCATTTTGGATCCCCCCCTGTAAACTGTCGACCTGTGATCTTCATTCTCAAACATTGAATTATTGATTTGTTTGAGGTGAACAAGGGAATCGGAATCGATAATCTCCACTATCTCAACGACGGCATGTGGAGAGTCACAGAGAAGCCCCTCAACTAGAAGAAGTATTGACATTGCATGGACACGTTATTGATTGATCCCGAGTTGTTGAATTCCCTGTAACCATATTATATTGTTGTATCTGCCTATTTATTCGGGTTTTATCGGAATAAAATAGTCATTTCTTCTCTGTGCACTCGATTGTAGCGAATGGATACATCGTAGAATGTTCAATTGTGAAAGTGGCAAGCAGAAGCTATCTTACAACGAAAAGAAATTTAAACGTAATGTATAAATAATATATAAAAAAAACAAAAAAATAGAAGTCATTGAAAGTACGGTATTGGAAGAATTCCTGTGTTTAGCGGAAGCGCGGGAAATTTTCTGCGACTTCAAACTTCAAAGGAGGAGCCGATAATCACTTGTTTTTGTCATGTTTCTTTGTTATTTTTCTATTTGTTTGTTCTCGCAGGATGTCGACCTCGAAGCCCCGTCGTCGAGTCATCATCTCCAGTGATGAGGAGTCCGACAACGAACAGGAGATCTCCAGAAACAGCGACATTGTGAGTGGTTTGTCTCCGTCTGTCATTCCAACTTCTCTTTGTGGGTGTACTCAGTGCTCGTGGGGTATAGCTACTGCAGCTAGACGACAGAAAGCTGTTAGAAATGAGTAGGCGGCAGCGCTACTTCAGCTCTGCTGGGCGACTATCTAGCTGTCTTCTGTCTTCTACACGGGGGCTCAAAAATTCAGATCCTCTACAAGAGAAATGAACAGATAATGGTCACGAGCGCAATACGTAAATTTCCATTGCCTACTACGGTATTGCGATGAAAATTGCGTATTGCGATGGCTACATCAAGCATTATACCGTAGTAAGTGCAGCTTATTCGCGGACCGCTTTTTTATCCGCCTTTGAGCCCCCGTGTTCTAGCTGAAGTGGATATGTCTTCCGTCCGCAGCTATTCCCCACAAGCCATTAGTACCATAATGTCTTCTCAGCTGTCGGATGACGGCGAGGTCATCGACGATTCGATCGTCGCACTATCCGACGACGAGGGACAGCCACCGTCCACTCCAGTGGTTAGAAACAGACTGTTGTGATCTACCAATCGATAATGTTCCAGAATAGAACTGCGAACGGAGCTTCGTTCGTAGCCTCGACGCCGCTGAACAAGACACTGTCCGAGGTGAGTAGAATGGTCTTTGTGGCAAGCGAAACAGGGAGAGTTCGTCTTCTGGATTTATCGATTGCTAACCCGTTCGTCGTAGGAGGAGGCGCTGAACGAGACGTTCGATCGGATGTCCGTCGGAGAGAAGAGTGCGGTCTCCCGGAGTCTGTCCAGTCAGTGGCTCCCACTAGACGGCTAATGAAGTCCCCCTTGCAGACAGTTCACTCGAGGGAAGCACCGCCGATAGAGATCGAAGCTTCCACGGAAAGCGAGGTGAGAGGAGGCAGGGATGAAGGAACTCTGGACTATCGATTACAATTACACTTATTTATTCCGCCACAGTTCGGGGCTTTATCTGATGTCATTGTGCAGTATGAATATAGGCGTCGACCGATGCCTGTCGTTAGAAAACTTTCGAAAATACGAACTATTCGCTTCTTGGGGTAAATCAAGTATTCACTCCCCTCTTTTTTCAGTGGAAGAGTCGCCCATCTCGAAGCGACTCAACGCCCAGTCGGATGTCAAATCGAAGCAGGCGCTGAGGGAGAGACTCCTGAGAAAGCAGGCCATTGTCAGTAACCAACCAACATTGATTATCCCACTTACCATTCTAATCGATAATGGATTTATTGATTTTGCTTCCATCAGGCATCTCGTGGATCGGATGTGTCGGGTGACTCTCGTTCCTCTTCTCTCGCCAATTCCACCCTCTCGCCCATCTCATTCAAACCTCCTCTCCACAGATTCGTTCAGGTTTGCTCGCTTTTCCCATTCTTTTTATCAGTTTCACATGCAATCGCTCAGTGCTCGTGGGGATGTGGCTACTTCTGCTAGAAGACGGAAGTCACTTAGAAAGCAGCGCCACTTCTGTTCTATACTGTTGAAATAGCGTTGCTTTCTACCTGATTTCTGTCTTCTAGATGAAGTAGCTATATCCCCCACTGGCATTGAGCACTGCATTTTATAATTAAAAATAAATTAATTTAAAACGCAGGATGAGAAGAGCAGAGAAGGATCGGTGTCGTCCGAGATGGACACTCGCTCGCCTGCGAACAAGACGTATGGGGGGATATGCAATAGTAACGTCACCCAACCGGGAGTGACGATACTATTTTGAGACGTTCAATTGGTCTGAAAAATCAGCAAACCCATTTTTTTCGGGCCAAAGGACTTGTATGGGCGGCAGTGTAGTAAATGAGCCGTCTCATTGGTCAATAAGATAAAATAGGAATGTGCACGATGTATGAATAACTTATCTTTTACCCTCTTTCAGTGGCAGTGCAGAAGTGGAGTCGGGCGACGAGTCGATGGAGCGGGGAAGCGAGTCGGGCAGTGCATCCAAGTCGGCCAGTGATCGATCCAGTGCTGTGTCTGCCTCTCACAATGGATCTGCCAGTGGAGGATCCATGAACACCACCAAGTCTCGCGATTCGAATGGTGAGTGCCGGGTTTGAGTTGGTTTATGTTGAAGCTCATTTTAGGGTTTGGTTGGATTCGGATTTTGATCGGGCACGGTTTTGTTTGGGTTCAGATTTTGATTGGATTTGGGTTCAGAAATTGATTGGGTACGGGTTTGGTATCTGGTTTTGGGTACCGTTTTATGTTATTTGATTGGGTTTGGGTTTTCTCTCACCAAACTTATTGGTTTTAAACGTGCAACGAGTGCCCATTGCAGCTAGCTCCTCGCCGAAGAGCGACAAAGAGAACGAGACGAGTCCCGGAGAGAAGAAGGTGGGAGTGAATATCGATTGATTGATTGAGTAGTGATGACGCAATCCTTTGTCAGATGGCGAGGAAGAAGTTGAACATGGACGAAGTAGCCGGGGCGAAGATCAAGGAGGAGCAAGTGTGAGTTATTGATTGATCTAGGGGAAGGAGGGATAGGTGTATATGCAGTTACAGTATGATCTGTGCAAAAAGAATTTAGAGAAATACATTGCAGGAAAAAATTCTTGACTCCTCGCAGAGCACGAATCGAAACTTCCAGTGAGGAAGAGAAGGAGGAAGAGGAGGAGGAGGAAAAGGATGTCAAGACGGCCCCCTACCCCAACATCGACAGGTAGCCTGCTTCCTATCTCTTATATTTTCCAGGCGTGACTCCCAATATTCGATGAAAATTAGGTGTTATTGTTTTGTCACAAGTAGATGATTTCTATCGATTGCTGATTACCGTATTAAATTATTGTTGATTACAGTACCCTTTCCAGTTTGGACGACGAAGAGCACCCTGTAAAGGCGGAACGATCGATTGTGGAGATTGAGGACAGCGATGAGGAGAGTGGAGAAGGAGACAGCATATTCAACTCTGATGTGAGACTAACCTCACCCTTGTGGTGGATTGAGTGTTGCAGGTCTAGACAAAACTGCCCTCTCCGAATGAAAAATGAATTCACGAATTACGAAAAAAAAAAGGAAATAACGAATAAGTAAAGAGTATCTTACAAAAGAGAAAAAAAACAAAAGAGTATCTTGTTTTGAGGTATGCGAAAAGATTATTTCATTTGGAGAGGACGGTCTCATCTAGGCCACACTAAATGAACCAGTAGGTGGTGATCTTTTTTTTATATTATGATTGAGTATAAATAAATTCCAATTGTTTAGGACGAAGGAGACCAGGGTCCTCCCAAGTTGAAGAAGGAGGAGCAACAGCATGTGAGACGATTGATCCATTTCCGAAGGGGAGGGAGCATAAGAGTGAATGCTGTAATCGAATCACAGATTAAAAGGCACCGTCAACTTACTATCCAAATTCTCCTACCTTGTGTTTTCGAGAACCAAAATTGGGCTTATTATGTATTTTTAGTTTTTAATTGGAAAAATAGTAACCTACCACATAGTTCTCTATCGAAATTATCGCCATACCTTGTGATTTTGGAGAAAGGTATTTACTATTAATCTGTGAATCGAATTATCGTCTGAGTAAGTACACGAACTGAGCCGAGTATCACTTCGCTGGTACATGTTTACAACGTTTCTCCTTTCACTTGAGGAGATCATCCCATCTCCCCTCTCTTTCTCTAGAAGGACATTATTTTTATCTAATCGACAATTTATGTAAATGTTGACGCACCATTGTGGTGTACGATAAATAAAAATAAATACAATTCAGGAGGAGATCATTCTCTCGTCCTCCTCTCCCTCTCCCACTCCTCCCACTCGACAGCCCCCTGTTCCCTCTCGTGCCGCTCCCTCCTACTCGACGTCGTCGATGAACAGCATGCACTCGAACAGTGGCATGCACCCCACCACTGTGAGGACACACACGGATGTGAGCCAACCAATTATTTCAATTCAAATATTTATTATGTCCGGCAATATAGTGTGAGTGAGCGATGAAGGATCTATTGTATTCAATGCAATATATAAATAGATGCTTTCATTTTTTTGTGGTGCCTGTTGGGAAGCAAACATCAGAGGTTGAGGCATTCGGTGAAATCATATGGGTGAAACCCGAGAGATGATGGTTGCTTTCGAAATGTTGGAAACAAAACATTGCTCGCATGTTGGCTGGGTTCTTCATTTCTGTTCAATACACTTAAAGATATTGTTTTGGTTTTGCGCCATTTCTGTCTGAAATTGGCCAAATATACTTTGTGTTTTTGTACACATTTTTTGAACCAAAGAGGGGGACTGTGAGAAATACAAGATTGCAAAATTTGCAGGGCGACATTGCCACGATGGAGAGGGACCTGAGCAGACTACTCGTGAGTCAATTTCTAGACCATACTGATACCGTATACTTCATGTATCCTCTCAGTCCTCGATTACCCTCCATCTGCTACCGTATCCCATCTTTTCCTCCTGCAGGCTCTCGTCAACAAAACGGACATGAAACTGCCGGATGGCGGGGCGCAGCTGAGGAGGAAGATTGAGGAGCTCACGACTAATCTCGAGAATGCGAGATTGGCGCAGCCCGCAAGGTATTGATTGACTACCGCATTCTGACTTCTTTCTGTAATCAATCGATAACTGACTCTACCGTCAGACGCGTCGCTCCTCCCGAGACGAAGGGCAAGCTGCAGGTGATCGATGCGCCCTCCAATCCCGATGCATACAACAAGTTGGTTATTTATCTGTTGTTTTTGAACTATTATATATTTTTTCGATGACTGAATATAATTTTTTTTCGAGTTTCGAGTAAATATTGTTTGTATAATATCCCCTCCCCCCAATGGATTGTGACTGCATACTTTTTCGTGGGCCATAAATTGTGGTCTTCAATTATTAATCAACATTTTTCAAGACTCGAAAAGAAAAGCGGAAGTGACCCGATTAGTAAAAAAAAAATTATTCCTTATCTGATCACCCTATACCAACTTTAGGGTATAGATCTGACCAGTTTAGTTGATTTTGTTTATGACCATTGATTTGGCCATGAATAACGATATTTACCGTCGAACAAAATTTATTATTTTTAAATAAAATTATTACCTTTCTTTTAGGCAAATCGTGGACGACGGACTGGGACACAAGAAGCTGATGGGAGGAGTGATGACGATCGATCGAATGGAGAATGTGAAGAAGGTGACGAAGGACTCGCTCGAGAAGATGCACAAGTGAGTACGGTAGGAGGAGGATATCGATTAAGCCATAGACGGTTAAGGGCTGTTGCTGGTAGATCAAAAGAGGGAGGGCCGGTGACACAACTTTGTGATTTTGATGAAAAGCGGGAGGGTCTGACCCAAAACCGTAGCGGCTTGAGCCAAAATCGGGTGGGTTCTCGAAAAAAAAGCGGGAGGGTCCTGTTGCTAGCACCCTAGCCCATGTATGGATGGAGCCATATTTCGCACCTTCTATCGCGCTTGGAAGGTGTTCAATTATGATGGAGTATTCACTATTACATTTTCTGAAATGATACGATCATACCAAAAAGCCGAATCACGAACTTCCGTGTTTACCATACAGGAACAATGATGACCCTCTCGCTTTTGCGTGCTCTCTCGTCTCGGTAAACACAGGAAGTCCCAGTTCGACATTTTGTTTGATTGTATCATTTTATAAATGTAATAATTGGAATAAGCTCATGCAACTCTTATGTAACTTACTGGAGTTAATTAAGAATAAAGAAATAAAGTCTGATTTCAAGATAAAAAAATCACCGATTGGTCGACGGACATCCGTCTCTTGGCCCTCATTCACATCTTTATTTCTGACGGAATAAACAATGAATGAACGAATGAATGTAACTTGTCATATTGCAGAGAGGTGACATCTCAGCCGGAAGGAGAGGAGACACCGACTCCTCGTGGTCTGAGAGTGGAGTTGATGGGACACCAGAAGACGGGACTCACGTGGATGATGTGGAGAGAGAAGCAGCAGGCACCCGGAGGCATTCTCGGTTTGTTCACTGTTGCCCCATAATGCTGAGCTAGATATTCGATATCGAGCGGGGTATCCAACGGTGCCGCGGTACGCGTTTCGAAACTCTCGGAAATTGTATGGGCTATCCGGAACTCGTTCGAAAATGTTCGAAATTAAAATCCTCTCACTGTTTTCCTAACTCATAAGATGCGTGTGTGTGTCCATATTGTAGCTGATCTTTGATCTCTGCAGCCGACGACATGGGACTGGGCAAGACGATGTCGCTCATCTCGCTCATTCTGCAGGCGAAGAACGATCGAATGGAGAAGGTGAGGGGGGCGAGCTAACAATTTTGGCTAGATTGTCAATATCGTCCGGCTATACGGAATAATCCTTGAAAATTCCACTGTGGCATTCCGTATTCCGTATCACATTCTCGATTTTGTCAGTCGTCACGAGCGGTCGCCTCTCCATTATGAAATATCTGACGTGTTTATGCTAGGCGAGAGAGTGTGTGAAAATGAGAGATCTCGGCCGGGCGAAAATGTATGATTTTTTCTTTAGGAGGACGACGAGAAGTACGAGGAGCAGCAGGCAAAGTACAAGAAGATGTGCAGCAGCAAGGGGTGAGTGGGGAGGAGAGGAGAAGGTTTTCTGGGAGAACATACCTGCTCTACATTGAAGAGTTATGGGATCTTTCTAGGACGTGCGATGGTGAAGCACAGAGTTGCCAACCTCGAAATCAGAAAAAGAGTCGTTTTTTTCGATTCTCTTTTATTGGTTTCTAAATATACATTATCGAAACCAATAAAATTCGTTCCAATTGTCGCTTTTTTCTCTGTAAATCCGGTTCTAGCACAATACTCGTTGAATTTTAGTCGTTATGAAGTAGAAAGTTAGTGACTACGGTATCTGCGAAATATCGATTGCTTGCAGTCTGGCTGCGTCTCACTCCACTCTCGTCATCGCTCCCGCCTCTGTCATCTTCCAGTGGGAGAAGGAGATTGAGAAGAGGGTGAGAAGGGCATTGAAAAGTGGTGACCCCACCCGCAGCATTACGGTGCCAGGCTATTGATGTAATTGCGAATCCGACATAATATTTGCTTTCATCGAATCCCTTTTTTCCCTTTCCCTTCATCCCTTTGGAATTCAAATGTAATTGGGCTCAGAAATTTTTAGATCTTTATAGATATATTCATTAGATTTTTTTTTAAAGAGTGGTGATCCCACCCGCTGCATTACGGTGTCAGACGATTGATAAAATTGTGAATCAAAATATTTGCTGCTCACGAGACATACTTTCAAAAATTAATTAGACTCAGATAATTTGTACATTAGAGTTTCGTATGTCTGCTTTTCTTGACATGACCTTTTTTTGCAGTTAGAAAATGTACGAAAAATCCATAATTCAGGTGAAGGGAAGTCGTCTGTCGGTGCTCGTCTTCCATGGACCGAAG
This sequence comes from Pristionchus fissidentatus, assembly GCA_036245785.1. Taxonomy (NCBI): domain Eukaryota; kingdom Metazoa; phylum Nematoda; class Chromadorea; order Rhabditida; family Neodiplogasteridae; genus Pristionchus; species Pristionchus fissidentatus. Next base: position 9,792,340 of record BTSY01000006.1, read on the forward strand.
AACAAGAGGGAGGATCGACCCAAGAAGTGAGAAACAACGTCTTATTCATAATCGAGATTTATCATTATTTCGGTGATGGGATGTTTTGCAACTGCCGCTTAGGAGCTCTCAACATATTTTAAAAGTTTTTTTTGGATATGTTTCCGAACATTTAGAATTTTTTTTTATGTTTTCGGGTTCCTAACTTCAGGTCCAAAACGTACCATCACCCCGTTATCTCTCGGTAGTCTCATTGTATTTTTAGTAGAGTGTGAGGGTTTCGCATTTTAAATTGAGAATTTCCATCATCCATAGCTCTAAAAGTGGATTGAATTCGACCTGACAGGTTTGGGTATAAGGCGATTACCTAGAGCCTAGATACCCACACTGTTTTGTAGCTACCATTGCCCCTATCAATTAAAAACCTGAGGCGAATTGTGAAAATCTGCGGCACTCGGAAATAAACCTGCCCGACTGTAAAAAATGCATTTCCTAATTTATTTCGCGAAAAAAACGTGCCCTCCCGTGCAGCGAGCCAGTAAGCGATATTTTTGTTCGAAAGAGGACCATCAGAGGAATCGAAAAAGCTAAAAACCGGCACGTTTTTCTTCCTGTAAAAATTCTAGTAAAAATAATTTAAATCCGTCTATTTGACTTTTTGACCTATGCCATCATACCTCATTATTTCTGTTTCGCAGACTGGCCAAGTACGACATCGTCATCACTACGTACAACATTATCACAGCTGAACTGACGGAGAAGGTACGTCTCCACGAGATAATGATGTACTTTTCTATTTCTATTTCATCACCGTGCTGTTTTTGCCAGTGTTTGTGGTGATGTGTCATGAGCTTTTTTATTCAATCATACGTATGCTTACGCATAGCGAATAATGTGACTTGATACGATGCCTGTATTACACATGTGGAATCTAATAGGAAGTGATTGTAGCCTGGTGCTTGTAATTCATTTATTTATTTATTAACACCATCTGTCGATATGCCAGTTATTTGCGGTTAAGTAATTCCGCATATATAGTAGTATGATACTAGTATCGTATCATTCCACAGTATCTGGTTTATTACTTCTAGTAACTGGTCAATGACGGGGTGGATCGACGGTCGGCGAGAATTGGTTAATTCGGGCGCCTGAATCTATCTATACCCACTGGTATCCACACGTGTGTGCACGTGCACATTTGGATGACAGGTGGTTAGGGGAGGACGGGGTGACATTTGAGTGGGCATGCAGAGTCGCCCCCTTGCAACTTAAAGTTACCGGGAATCCACATTTTTGGTGTCTGATCTTACGACGGAATCGAATAGACAATTGCCGTAAAAGAAAGGATGTCGAAGCAAAAAATGTCAAAAATCGATAATGGACCGTGACACAGCTCTAAATGTCCGAAAATAGAGTACTGATCATCAGGAAGTTCGCGCAAATTCAAATGTGAATATTTCATCATGTTGTCTTATGGCGCTCCAGCCTTTTTTCGCTTCTTTTTTTGCATACTTCAATGCCTCATTATTTATTGAAATTTATTGTCGTATTAGAATTTATGTAACGAAAACATCGAATGAGAAAAAGAGCTTTCAAAAAAGACCGCGATGCGACACGCGACGCTCGCCATTGATCATCAGGGAATACCGCGAATTCAAAATTATTCCGTGGATTCCCGGTAACTTTAAGAAGTCCTAACTAAGTCCTTTCCATTTCGAGCTCCAGCTGAACCTGAAGTATGCATTCTGAATTATGATGAATTGTAGTGCTCCGGTTGTAGTACTAAAGTACTTTGCAAGGGTGTGATGTTGATGGTTGCCGAATTTATACTTCGTTTATTCATCGTACACCACAATGGCGCTTCAACAGAAATGTGTGAATACACAGAAAAAAAAAAATTTTCTGGCGCGAATATAAAGAATATCTTAATATATTGGGAGCATAGGTCGAAAGGGAGCGTTGCGGCATGTCGAAAATGCGGGGTGGGTTTGTTGAAAATGGGCTTGAAAAATCGAAAATGCGGTGGGGTTTTCATTTTTTCAAACCAAAAATTTTCAAAATGTGGGGTGGCTTCGTCGTTTTTTACGGACCATTCGGCCTATGATTTGGACGGAGATTACTGTGAATGTTGCAGGTCGATTTCACTCGCGACGACGAGGAGACGGAGAGTGACGATGACGACGCGCGATTCGGAAAGAAGGCTGCAGTTGCTGATGATGGAAAGACCAAGACGAGGGTACGGTAGACACCGATTGGGATCGAGAACTGGTTATAATTTGTTGGAATAGACGCGGAAATGTTACTGTAACAAAAAGAATCGACCCATTGCAGGTGTCGAAGAGTCAGATCTCGGTGCTGACGAAGGTCCACTGGGACAGGATCATTCTCGATGAGGCGCATCAGGTATGACGTCAACCCTAGGCAATCGATCGATCGAGCCGCAAATTGCAGATCAAGAACAGGAATTCGCTCATCTCGAAGGCAGTGTGCAGACTTCCCGGCAGAAACAGGCGAGTGGAGAGATATTGCGTCATTATTAGGCAATTCACCCTATAAATGGGTGCCGATATCGATTTTTTGGCGATGTTTCGTCATCCCTACTCAATTCGTTCCCCTTTCAGATGGGCACTTACTGGAACGCCCGTGCACAACAACCTGTACGATCTCTTCTCGCTCGTGAGGTAAGAGGATTTTTGCACAAAATCTTTTTAAAAATGTAACAAAAAGTGCATAATATTGTTTTCGCTGTACGATGTTTTTACTGGAAATTAGAAAATGTAAGTTTATTTTTGAGACCTTGTGATCATGAAATGTCTGCTTTCAAAATTTCGCCTCAGCTACCAATCTATGTTCCTTGGGACATATTTCTTTGTCTATGGGCGAGAGCAGTGCCCGACTCCCTCTAGTGTATTCATTTATATCGACCCTTATCTCTTTCGTGCGATAGCGATAATAATAACAATACATTATTTTGGTTAATAATTGATGGTCCGTGAGGTAGTCGTCATGACATCTACGCGCGCATACACAAGCATAGTCGCTAATTGGATTCGTAGTGGGGAGGGGAGAGAGAGAGAAGAGAGAGAGAGAGAGAGAGAGACAGAGAAATAAAGAAGGGAGAAGGTGGAAGAGTACAACGAGGGGAGGCTGTTGCACTTGTATACGAAAAGCAATGTGCGGAATTGAGTAATAGTACTAAAATTTACACAACTACTGTTCTGATAATGCACATGGTCTCGTACCGATAATATATTATTGATTAGTGGAATGGGAAAATTTAAAAAAATGGATAATTGTAGATTCCTTCGTGTGGCTCCATTCGATGAGCTGAGTCTGTGGAAGCAGTACATTATGGATGCGAGAAATGGAAGTATTGAATTTTTATTATTATTTTTTATTATTCTTGAGTTTAGAAAATTTAAATTTCTTATAAATGAAACAAAAGATTGATAGTATATTTGTGTAACGCATGCTGTTATTATTGTGTTTACTAACGGGACTCGTTGAGGTGAGCGTCTGAACACTTTGGTCAAGTCTCTCCTGCTGCGAAGACTCAAGAGCCAAGTGGACACGAAGACGAACCAGCCGCTGGTGAGAGAGACGAGTATTATCTATTGATTATCTACACGTCTCCCCGTGGAGGACTGTAGCATGGGTGCTGTGCGCTTTCAAGCTAATCGATTATGTGTTGGCACGCGTGAGGTGTCGCTTGGGTGTTGCGCACGCTCAAATCAATTGATAATTGTGTTGGCGTACTGGAGGTGTCGCTCAAGCCGAAGCAGTACGAGGTGCACCATCTTGAGCTGGACGGCCTCGAGAAGGGCATCTACGAGATGATGTTCAAGGCTGTCCAGTAAGTTTGCAATGCAATTATTGATTATGTGTATTCTTTGTAGTGTATCATGCAATTTTTTTGTAATGCAATTTGGTAAAGTCCAATTATCGATTGATTTATGACTTAATTATCGATTGCTTCAGGACGAAAGTGGCGTCATTCATGCAGCAGCAGAAGGAAGAGGATTTGTTTGGTCGAGTGAGGCGGAGAAAGGGAGAGAAGAAGGAGGGAGACGATGAAGTCATCAAGAATCCCTTCATCGGTATCATTTTATTTCATTTTTTTCATGATTATATGAATCTATTATGAGAATTTAAAAAGCGGCGGACATTGTGTTTTATTTTAGAAAATTGGGATCATAGAATAAAAAAGTTCGTTCCACGTATTAAACCCAGACAGCATTTGTCTGGGATGTTGTGCTTCTTCTTTGATCATGCAGAAGAATAGGCAAAATATACCGATACCGTAGAATTACAGTATGCAATTGTAACACTGCTCACTCCAGGCGGCCCCCGTGATCTGGACACGAACAACAAGTTCCAAGCGATGAGCTGCTTCCTTGTGCTGCTGCTGAGACTGAGACAGGCCGTAGTCCATCTGTCGCTCACGAAGGAGGTGAGGATCGATATTGGATTACGGTAAATATGTCGGAGAATGGGAGTACGGTAGGAGTGGAAGAGACAATTGATATTAGATTACGGTAGAGATGATTGATGTGGGATGAATGAAAGAGACGATCGATCCTGCAGGCTCTGGATCTCTCGACCTTCGAAGGCCTCTCAATGGACTCGAATGAGGAGATTCTCGATGCGGGTTAGTTGGGGTTAATAATTCATCCAGTAGTTAGGCTGCACGCGGAATATTAGAGTAAAAAATATTAGAGTAAATTGTTTTTCCCTTTTGTCAATGTATTTACTGTAAACTGGTATGGAATACAGTGTATGCAGACACTTTGTACGATGTGAAGTTGAATTTAAATTTTTTAAAAAGATTTTATCATTTCAGAGCTGTCTCAACTCTCACTGGACGAGAATGCAGTGGAGGAATCGGAAGGAGGAGGAAAGAAGCTGGCGACTGAGGCAGATGTCGCCAAGTGCTTCAGACAGAAATTCCTCTCCACCAAGGTACTACCAACCATCAATAAGATCCCCAATAAAGAATAAATGTGAGATCTTGCATGTGTTTTATCATTTCTAACGCGTGTGCGAAATGGAGCTCACATTTCACATTGTTGAGCAGCGCTGAATCCAATGAGATAACCCCCGATATTTCAGGTTCGTGTCCTGCTGGACAAGCTGGACCACGCTGTGCAGGCAGGAGACAAGTGGTGAGGCATTTATTGGTGTTCGATGAAATACAACCAGAAATTGTATGTTTCATTTTACAATCTCCATTTGTTGTTTTACCAAAGTATTGCTTCGTCTTTAATTATATGTTGTTTCAACCAGTATGACGGTTTCTCAAATCTCGTCTCTTGTTCAGTGTGGTTGTCTCGCAGTGGACGACCGTTCTCAAGATCATCCAGTATCACATCGAGAAGAGAGACGTCGAGTACACGGAGATTACGGGCGAGATTCCGACTGCTGATAGGTAAGAGGGGCGAGACGCCTACTCCCCCTCCCCTCCCCCCTCGCTATCTCTAGCCTCTCGTTGCCTCCATTCACAACTGCCATGATAGCTCAGTTGGGAGAGCGTTAGACTGAAGATCTAAAGGTCGCCGGTTCGATCCCGGCTCGTGGCAATTTTCTTTTGTCGCTTTCGTTTGCAGACAGGAGCGAGTGGATTCGTTCAACCGTACCGATGGCGGCGCGCAGGTGATGCTGCTGTCCCTCACAGCTGGAGGAGTCGGTCTCAATCTAATCGGAGGTACGGTATTTACAGTATTTCTTCTCTCTTTCTGCTCATTCTTCTTTAATGAATGAGGGAACGAGTGTGTGAGCGGCTGGTGTGTGAGAGAATCCGGGGAAGGAACTGTGTACTCGTGTAGTAGTGCGATGATGCTTGAATCCCGAATAAGTGTATCTAAGCTATTTAATTTTAAAATGATACGTTCGTGAAGTTCTGGTGCGCGTACTCTAGGCGTGTCTCTCGCTTTTTCATGCTTTCTCGCAGCCATATCTGTTGTTTGGGAACGGGAAGTTTTTATTGTAATGGACGAGTGTCTGTGAATGTATAATATCTCCCCTCTGATCTACACCCAATCCACTTCTTCCCCTCAGGCAACCATCTCTTCCTTGTGGATCTGCACTGGAATCCGGCGTTGGAGGCGCAGGCGTGCGATCGCATCTACAGAATGGGACAGACCAAGAATGTCTTCATTCACAAGTGAGAAAAGACACTATATATTGAGAGCCGACGCGATTTGAATATTTTTATAATTTGAAAAAAAGTGGCATCTAAAGAGATGTTGCTCTGATTCGATTTTTTCCTCGTTTTTACACAATAGCGTTGGCGGTGGAAGACGGCCACTCTTGTATGACGGTTACGGTATTTACTTGCGGGAATTTCTCGGCACTCACAGTAATGTGATTGAAATTATCGATCGATCCTTGAGTAGCGACGTTTGCTATTGCAGGCTGCTGACGAAGAATTCGATCGAGGAGTCGATTCTCGCCCTGCAGAACAAGAAGAGCGCCCTGGCGAAGAGTGTACTCGAGGGGTGAGCAGACACATATTTCATATCTATCTCCAAGAACAACTAGGTTGGGCGATAATTTCGATTGAAATCCAGCTCTACTTTATGCCATTTATTAGACGTAAAATAATAAATGGCTGTCTGAATGCAATTGAATTGTCATAGCACTCGCACACACTATTTTTTACTCGCTGTGTAGAACACCCACGCACACTGTAGAACCGAGGTCGCTCGCGAAAATATACGGTTTGGAGAATTTGGACCGTCAGTTGGCGGACTTTTTTATCTGTCGGTGGGCAGACACGCGCGTGTTTTGGATGTCGTGCCTTCCTCGCTTTGGAGTTTGGAAGCACTTCCAGATATCGAAAGTGTGTGATGAAATTAGACAATTGAGTTGTGTGTGTGTCTCGGTATCCAATGTCCCATGCATGGACAACAATTGCGATTAGTGTGCCAATTGAGTTATTTGTTGATGTCTGAATGCAAGTTATAGCACTCGCACACTATGTTTTACTCGCTGCGTAGAACACCCACACACACTAGAATCGAATTAGAATAATGCAGTGAATAGTGTCACCTAAGGGTCTGAAATGGTCTTGTCTTTTTTGTACTGACAGGCTGAAAGAGTGTGCGAAATGACGAGACCATTTCACATCCCTCGGTGACACTGTTCACTGCATAAATGAATCAGTGAGTCAGCTATTCAGACTCTGTCACTATGACGGTGTGTTTGGTGCAGCGAGTAGATTGTGGGTGCCCTTTTGGCGTGACGTTGGAACAATGGAATTGGCTATTCCGTGCGTCGTATTTCGAACGACGGCGACATTTTAGAGTAAAAAAGACTTCCTTATTCTATACCACCACAAATTCTAAATTAGCTCATAGTTCTCTGATCACAATGGAATTATTTTTATTTTGCGTGTGTGCATAGGTCGACAGGTCCGTAAAAAAATGACGAAGCTTACCCACATTTTGGCATTTCAAGGCCATTTTTATGAAAACCCTACAAACTTTTTTTTGGATTTTGCGAGAAAAATAACTCAACCCACATTTTGGAATTTAATGGCTAATTGTAGAACAACCCAACCCGCATTTTCGACTTTTTATGCATAGTTCTGTGGTCACTCTGGAATGATGTGAGTGTGTTTTCTTTCTCTTTTTTTATCGTCATCCATGCGGGTCGCGCCATTTTTTAGTACCTAGAAAAGGGTGGGGGAGGTGTGCACTAGTGGACCCCAAGGGCTGCCTTTTTGTTCACGCTTTCTAGCGAATTGGATGGGATGCTCTATTTTTTCTTGAAAAAAAGAGAATTGTTAGGAGATTTTTGGTGCCATAGTAGAGTGCATGAGTGACTCCACTGTCCCCATCTGGAAGGTTCGAACTGGAATCAGATGATGAAATCACAGATTGAACATCTATCGCAACTGGTCTTAAAAGCAAATTTTAGAAAAGTCAGTGCAATTAATAAGCACGTGTTCGGGCTGTAAATTACTGAAAACCCTTTACAAATGGACTGCGGTCTTCTTTTCCACTCGATGACACGCATGAGCCGGTTACGACTCATTTGCACGTGTGGGTGTGAGTCGGATGGAATAATTGAGCATCTCTTTCCCTCTTGCAGCGCAGCAAGGCTGCATGTTTTAAGCACCATGCGGTAGGGCACTTTTGTCAATTGTATATTTTAACCGAATACATTGTGAAAAGGTGGCTGCTTCACCATCAGTTGTGTTTGATTCGGTGGATGGCATAGATCAAATGGGGTTTTCGCAAGTTCGTAATTAGCATAGAACGGGGGATGTAGACAGAGGCCTTCATGTATCTGCCCTGCACTCTCTCGCCACGTTAATCCGGTTTACATGCAAAGTGCAGAAGTGCCTATCTTCGCACGCGAAGACCTATTTGACCCATGGTGGATGGAAAACGAAAAATAAGTTGAGAATCTCTTGTTGTTGCAGAGCGGCGAAGAAGGATCTGAACAAGCTGACGATGGCCGATCTCCGATTCCTCTTTGATTTGGACGGAGATCAGAAGAGGAAGGAGCAGGCAGAGGAGGCGGCGAAGAAGGCGGTAAGATTGATCATTTATTGATTTAAAAAAATCATTTATTGAATAATTCATTTAAAAATTGAAACTGCAAAAATGTGCAAAAAATGAGAACAGATTATTGCCATGAAGAAAAAATATAGAAAGCTGGCTCATTAGTCTTCTTTATGAGATGAGAAGGGGCCAGTGAGCGAGGAACTATAGCGGAAGTGAGACTGGCCGAAAACTTGCAGAATTGTATGCGACTGTTTCGTCTTTGTGATAATTATTTATACTAAAAAATGAATTGACGATGATCTCTTTATTCCTCTGCTTCCAGATGGCTGCCCTTCCCGCTCCTCCTCGTGGAGGAACGACGACGACCCACTCCGCCTCCTCCCACAACTACAACCAGGCAGTGTACGGAGGGAGACAGACGGGCGCCGCCCCCTCCAGTGGCAGTCATGATGTGATCACACTGTGAGAGGGAGAATGGAGACCACCCATATCCCTCCCCCCCCCCCCCCACCTGCCCCTCCTCCATATCATCCCAATTTCATTCAATTTATTAATTAGTTGACATTGAAAAGTAACGATTTAATTGGTTGCTTTTATCCGCGCACTCCCCATTTCTCGCTCTATTGTTCGGGAAATGTGTAGATTTACCTATTATACTAGTTCGACCTCCCCCATATCATCTCAGTCTTATTTCTATTTGTTAACTTTTCATTCCTCATAATTTAACTAGGCTGGTAGAACAAATCGTTGATCTATGACACGGATTATCGTATGCGGATCTTTCCCCTCAGTTTGACGTGCCCATTTCGTGATTCGGCTAAGCGTACACGTTGATTATAGCAGGCAAATGCTAGGTTCCACTGGGTGTGTTACTTACTTGATGATAGCCTCCTCTCTGCATATCGTGTGATGAGAGTGATACTCTTTTACTTTTATTTTATTTATTTATGTTTTTACTCAACCCTTTTCTGGTTGATGCACCACACCATGACAATATCTGATCATCCATCCATTTTCCCCTTGTATCGTTTCTCTCCGCCCCCTCATTTCTGCCTTCATGTTGAGCAGTCTCTTGAGTCGCTAAGCCCCGCCCCCTCCATCCCATATCATACTCGTATATCTGAGGAATGCCCAGTTCCCGTTGAGCTGCTTCCACCTGCTATCGCTCTGTCTCCACTCCCCCTTTCCCCACTCTTTCCCTCTTGGTCCATTTCCAGCCCCCAATAGAAGCGTATGGCAGAGTATTCCAGTAGTAAATCCCCTATTTGCCCTTCACCCCCTCTTGTCACCTAACGTGGTTATCTAACCCCATGCAATGCTAATTTAGTTGTGAATTGGTTGCCTGAATTTCTTTTATTCTCAGAACTTGTCTATACAGATCTAGGAAGTGTAGTAGGGCAGATATCCGATTTCACACCCACACTTAATTGTCAATTCTGATCCGGTAAACTTGCACCCTTTTTGGTGGTATTGCTCTGTTCTTGGCAAGACGGTATCCATTTAGTCAATTATTTTGGTCCATGGTCGGATAGTGAAACGAGATCATAAAAATAGTGGAAATGGAAGCCCGCCAATGAATTTTGGTTCTTGTAATTCCTTTAGATTTGAGAATCGTCATGGTTCTGACTATGAGTTTTGAGATAGACCATAATTCAGCTTCTAATATTCTGTGATATTGGGAGTCATGCTTGGAAAAAAAAGAAACTGATGTATTCCCTGTTTCCAGATTGCAATTAGTGCGGAATCACTTCAGTTTCGTCGTCTCGGAAATGCACATTTGACACTACAGAAATGCCGAGAGAGTTGTTTCCCCCCTGGGAGGAATGCAGTAGCCACACAAAAAATTTCTTAGACCGGTCAACCCTACAGAAAAGGGAATCGTGTAAACAGATCACTCAATCTATCTTCTTATCCTATCGGACGATTAAATGATGGGAGCCATCCCATATTTCATCCAGAAAGGGGTCCGTAGCGAGAGAACGTGTGAAAGTGAGAGAGTCTCCTGGTCCGCGGAATGATTTGACACTCATCTTGAATAATTCCATCATTCTCCCCTTTTTCTATGCATTATTCTATTTTCGCAGATTCCCTTTTCTGTTACTGTATTTCCTCTTGTCTCTATTTCTAATAGACTCCATTTTTCCCATTCCGGACCGAACATGCTCGAGAATTAACGGACCTCTTTCAATTTGTCTTTTTTGCTTGTGTGATCTCCGTATATTACGTCATCACTAGGCAATTCCAGAGTGAGGAATGAGCTCTATTTCATCCCTCATCGTGTGCTTGGTGTTCTCCCTTCTGGCGGTTTTAGCTGTCTCCCAAGACGATTCCGACTCAATCTACGGTATTATTCTAATTATTTTAAATAATTGATTATGATGGGGACCACGCTGAAAACAATGAGGAAACTGGGTAAGAATAGCTCCCCATAGAGAGCATCCTTAGCCGACCGAATATACGAACAATAGTGAAGGGGAATGTATAGTATAGTGAGCATGAGCGGAAACAGAGGGGCAGTATAGTACGAAAATGAATTCAGAATGCAATATAGAGGAAGTTTTGAGCCAAAACCACATTGTTATTGTTTATTTACGGGCACGTTTAAACGTCGTTTTTGAGACCGGAAAATGAAATAAAAAGTACAAAATGTTTTCCAAAACGTACCGTCACTAGGGTTGCCCGTTTGGCGTCGGTTTCGATAATACGGCGTCTCTTTTTCTCTCGTTCTCTTCCCTTTATCAGACGTATTACCGATCTCTCGCTGGGAGGGTCGTAATACGAAAACCGAATTTGACTCCCTAACCGTCACCAATTCATAATAACGAACTTCCTTTACCATTTCAGACTTGCCGCTTGAGCAACTGAGCGCTCGACCTATTGCGTGAGTATTTCCGCCGTTTAATTATTTTAATTGCTTTTAGAAAGTAAATGGACGAAAACCTGTCGCTCAGACACGCCAAAAGACCGGGGTTGGAAAACAATTTTTTGCCTTTTTCAGTCAATTCAAACGAAGCGAAGCGATTCGAATGTGCATCATGCGACAGAATTGTTTCAACCAGGAAAAGTAAGAGGAGGGAATAATAATAATGTCTAACAAAAATTGTTTATATAATGACAATAAGGAAATGAATTATTCAAAAGTGAAGTAGTTTTTGCATTATGAGGGATTAATCTTTGATCTCTCAAAAAATTGTCTTTTGCAGACTTCGCAACTATTTCAACATCGTCGCAGACATAAATCGGCCTCGTCTTGACTGAATATCGGTCGATAACCTGAATATCGATTGATGGTAGATCACCACTCTGTCCGTCCCATCTTCTCTTCCTCCTCGTCACCCCCTACCAAACTGAGTATAAAGTGTGTGATAATTGTTGCTCTTGCCTTCCATGCTTCATCTCAAAATACACATTAATCTGTACACACTATAGTCGCATTTTGTGGGGTTCTAGGTGAACCCGAATTGATACCCAACTTTTTATTTGTTTTTGTTTAAAAGAATTACTGCGTACCGTGCACAACCCTGCAATGTCCTCCAACAAGCCTCCAGAAAGGGGTTTGGAGTGAGAGATGGTGCAGAATAGAGAAGGACTTTGCACACTCCTCGCCCTCACCAGTTTTCCGTAGATTTGCAATCAAATGGGAAGGAAGTCATTGCATCTCCCATTGCATCAATCCTACTGCGAGATGTAGCAATACTTCTCGTCAAAAGGCCGTAAACGTGTCTTCTAGCCTACAAAAGTGAGTATGCTCTCAGATGGGAATGTAGACAGGTGCAATGACGAGATTCAGAGGAGAAGAAGGAGATATTGAAGAGATGACGAATGAGTCCCATTTCAAAACTGCCCCAAAAAGAGAGATATTCTGGCATTGCGGCATAATACGCACGCAAATTCATCGCGTGGATGTATATTTTCTTAAAAAGTAGAATAATGAAATCATGAATGCTTTTAGGTACCAAGGATCTTTCGATATTTGTTTGGGATAGAATACAGGCCTAGTGGTGTTCTCCGGCGAGCTCAGCTCAAAGACGGGAAGTGTCTTTACCTTTTCATTTACTTTAAAAAAAACTCCTGATCCAAAATTTACCATAATGATGTCATTATGAGATGTTCCTAGCTTCTTTCTAACATGTTCTGCACTCCCAGTTACTCCTTCCACCCGGTTGCCCCCCTCAGGGGTGAATTTCAACTTCCTAATTGGTCTCCGATTAACACACGCCCAAGGTCGGCCCATCGGGAGAGGAACACAAAAGGGTACTAATATCGGGCGCCCCCCTTTTGCCATTGCGTCCTTATACTTTTGCGTGGTGGCAAGGGAAGGCATGAGAGCGAGGCAGGCAGTCAGTAATAATTGGTAGTAGCTCAAGTGAGAGATGAGAGAGGAGGAGGGGAGAGAGACGGTAAAGGACTTACTACAGATCAACCGGTATATGTGAGACCCGGGCAGCAGATGCCACAAGCGCTTGCCGAATTTTCCCGGTGCCAATCGATATTGCTTACCGTAATCTGATCTACCGTAACCTCGAATGTGTCGCAATAACCGGGTCTATTACACTCGAGTTATTCTCGACCCTTATTAACTCATCGTTTTTGCTATGATGCGATGCCATTCAATTGCCTTCTTCAATTTCTTCTCTCTTTCTATTCTCCAGTCGAACGCGTGTATTGTATACAATGTTATTTTAATATTTGATGAGATCTGACTGATAACAGTCGACGTAGTGAGACAAAAGCACTACGATGTCGTATAGTAATGCATAGTAACAAGGAATAATACCGCCGATTGGATGGGATATGTAGATTATGAGCTATCGACTACCGGCTGCTTATATGATTTGGTTACAATACAGCTGCCGATAGTCTCCCGCAAAACAAATACAACAACCCAAAGACCGTAAATCAATCGAAATTTGTTTCGGACCATGCTTTTGATTTTGGCAATTATCTTTTTCGCACCATTCTTTTATGAACCCGAAAACCTATCTTCCTGTTCTGAAACGGAACGTAAGCGAATAAATCATAGCGATGCATTTCTGGATTTATTTTTTTGGCGCCCTTTTGCCCTGAGTTCGATCACATTTGCCTCCGAATGAGCCCAGCGGGTCCTTTGCCTTGACGTCAGGATAAATATGTATCTGTATGTATTTGTTCCCTGATCACGGTGGTGCCAAGTTTAATCTCCCCCAGTTTCCTGTCTTCTCCTCATCCAGATCTGCCTATCTCCCCTTGTCAATGGTGCGTCTCTCCCTGCCATTATCCTCCCTATCACCTCGCATCTCAACCAAGTCTTACTCAAACATTGATACCAACTCTCTTTGTCATTTTACAAGCCCTCATTTCGAACCTCCAGAAGGGATTGAGTCGCAAGAGGGTTGGCGAAAATAGAAGAATCTCTTTTGCGCACTCTGTGACTCCCGGCCAAATTCTGGAGGAATCATGCGGCAAACCCTCTTTGAGGCTCTTCACGATATCATGTTCCGTATTTTCCGCTACAAGTTCACTTTTCTTGTATGTATTATTTATACTAGGTAGCTATTTTAATTATAATTCCAGTTTCTTGCAATCCAATGAAATCACGTTGTTTGCTCTGAAGACACCGATTATGAGAGAGCTGCTTTTCACTCTTTTCGCCCTTTTCGCGAGCGGTGAGTCGAGTTTGAAATTCGGATAAATAATTGGCTTAGATCTCCTCATTTTGCACACTCTCTCACCTATAAATCGGAGTTGAGAGCATGTGAAATGAAGATACGAAATGAAACGAAGACTAAACAAATTAATTACCCGAATTTTAAACTCTACTGGTGAGTGCTTATTTCCCTCCAGATAGGCGGGTTGGACCTTCTGGATTATTCATAGGCACTGCCTAACAAATGCGCGATTTTGTACAGGGAGGGTGGGATTGAGATGGGGGGATCTTCTAAGTGAAAGTGAAAAGATCCTTAGGACCGCAAGGGGACCCCCAATTAGTGGGGTGGTTCCTGTAACGGGGGCCTGCCATTCGGCATCTCAACCAGTTTGCGACTTCCTCAGTCTGTCAAAAAATGACACAAAGTCGGCGACTAAACTGTCTGGCGCTCTCTCAAATCCGCACACTCTCTCGTCGCCGGGCGGGCGGATGACTTGCCTTCTAATAGTGCAATTAGCATTCGGAGAGGGGGCACTCACCCCCTGTGACATGACTTTGATACATATACATGAAACGAACAATAAGGGACAGTGATGTCAAAGAAGAGTGAAAATTGGAGTGAACCAGGAAGTAAAGAATTTATCAATGCATAAATGTGCTTCGAGTTCACACGGTGGCACGTGATGAAGATCAGAATAACAAATTCCAGGGTGCCCAATTAAAATAAAAAAAATGTTAGCAGAATGTTTTAAAATATAAATTAAAATTTTAAAAAAATTTTAAAATACTAAAATTTAATTTGATCAGTTTCATCTCTTCGTATCTGCACTCGTCGTCATTTCCAAGTGGTCGACAGCCATTTCTTCCAGCGAGTTCATCTCCCATTGCCTGAATTGTGTGTTGAGAGGTGAGGATCACATAATCGAGTTGGCACCATGCCTTTCGCGATGATTTCCTGATGATGTGATGAGACATGAGTGTATGAAATCTCGCTACATATTTCGCGCACCTATTGGCAGCATTTCCTGCAATCACATGAGACAAACTTCCAGAAAAGGGAACAGGAGAAAAATATTGCGCAAAATCGAGGAGGAACTCTCTCATATTCTCTTCAATTAGGATCGTGGAATCATGAGCTTGATGCGTAATTTTTGTTCTCAGATGCATCGAACATCTCGTCTACTGTAAAGCCGCCCAGTTTACTTCTTTCCAGAACAAGGTGCGGAAATGGAGGAAATAAAAATGAATTTGAAACACTATTATTAAATTGTATCTATTATTGAAATTATTATTATTTTTAAAGACCAATGGCATCTGTGAACTCCACTCAATCAATTCCGGCACTCGACCCGGCTCGCTGCATCCCGACGCGAATCTCGACCCACTAATTACGGTAAGTAAAGGGGGATTGTCGATCGAATGCAGTTATTTTCAGGTGTACGAGATCATGGAGAGCTGCCCGACGTTCGTCGCATCTGATATGGGAACGAAAATATCGGAGAAGATGCAGGAGGTTCTGGAAAAAGACGGAGGTTCGTTGAGAAATTGTCGAGAATTTGGAACTTTTAGACAGCGAATGTAAGATTAATTACATGAGTTCAACTTTGTGTGTATCAGTGAATTTTTTTCCAAAACGCAGACTTCAGTATTTATAATATAATATTTATGCGAGTCACGAGGAAACGCGGTACATTAACATAAATTAAAAGAAAGGCACGAATCATTATTGGGCAACAACAACAAAAGTAAGAGGGTCACTCAGGAAAACTGCTCAATTTTCCGGATTTTGAGTATAGTCTTGCCGCTCTGAGAAAGAAACTATTATGCCTGTAGTTAGAGGTTGAAGAGGCGTTTGTGAAATTGATTCCATTCCTAGTAAAGTAATAGCAAAAGTGATGCGGTTTCTTTTTAGATATTTTGTATTTATCGACTGGTATACCTACCACTGCCCCACACTCTCAGTTACTCCTTTTCTTGACCTCATAACTCAGGGATCGTTCAATCAATATGTAAATTTCCCTACACGAGGGAATAACATACTTGATCTGCTCTTGTGCAACTCCCCTATCATTAAAGGGACCTGGCACTCCAAAATAAGTTATTTTTATTTTAAAGAAAATTCTTTTCTGATTAGAACGCAAAAAATCGCATATTTTTACGATTTTTTTGAAAGGAGTTATGATTTTTCAAAGTTCGGAATTTGAGTTGCTGTACCGGGCGCTACGGTGTTTAGCGCGCTAAACACAGTAATGCCCGGTACGCGAGCACCTTTAAAAAATCATAACTCCTTTCAAAAAAATCGTAAAAATATGCGATTTTTTGCATTCTAATCAGAAAAGAATTTTCTTTAAAATAAAAATAACTTATTTTTCAGTGCCAGGCCCCTTTAAGAATGTCAAACCTGACATCCCGCTTTCTGACCATACCGGTATTGCGTTCACTATCAATTCTCTCATTGAGAAGGATAGAGTATCTCCACCTTCTCGTGACTACAGTAATGCTGACTGGGCTTTCATTAATAACCAAATTGCTTTGCATAATTGGACACTCAGTTTAATGGGGAAAACAATATCTGAAGCTTATTCGTTCTTTAGCAATTTTGTCAATGAGCTAATAAGTATTTACGTTCCTCTCAAAAAAACAAAACATAATAATGGGCTGCCCAAATACCTGAGTATCCTTTATGAAAGGCTTCAACGTTACCATTCGGCTGCGCCAAATTCTGACCTAGCCCATTCTCTCCGTATACGTTTCGACAAAGCTTTAAATACATTCGAAATAAATGGAGAGTTACGTGCCGTTCAATCAGGAAACACAAATACGTTCTTCAAATATTGCAAAGCACGTTTTAAGAGCAATAATGCTAGTCTACCGGGTATAATTGATAATACAGGCAAAACTCTTCTCTCAGATAAAGATAAAGCACATGCTTTCTCCAGATTCTTCTCCAAGGTTCAAACTAATCCTTTGTCTGCCCCCCTCAGCCCCCCTCTCCTCTGTGATTCCCGTTTTGACCTACCTTCAATCCTACCTGAGCAAATTCTCCTAGCCATTTCTCAGTTGATTCCTAAGTGTAATGGTTCTCCTGACAAAATCCCTAATATATTATATTGCAAGTGCAAATTCTCTGTAGTTGTTCCCCTCACAATCCTCTTTAATATGTCGCTTACATCTGCCACATCGCCATCGCAATGGAAAACTGTTCATGTTAAGCCTATTCCTTAAAAATGTGGGAATACTTCAATAGCCAACCACCGCCCTATCTCTCTTACCGTGACTGCATCGAAAATTTTCGAGAAGATTCTGATAAACTCAATAATAGAATATCTAGACGCTAATTCTCTCCTAGGTACGCGCCAAGCTGGCTTTCGTAAATCGCGCAGCACGACCACTTCACTCAGCGAAACATTATCATTCTATGCAAAAGAGTTGGGCCATGGTAGATCGGTAGACGCTATTTTCTTTGATTATCAAAAAGCTTTTGATAGCATCGATATCAGACTCCTCTTGCACAAACTAACAGATCTAGGGTTTTCAGCTCACATTATCAGATGGCTAGAGTCTTACCTGATTGGTAGATCTCAAAGCGTCTTAATCGGGAATTTCTTAACTCCACCCTCTCCAATTAAATCTGGGGTCCCTCAGGGTTCCGCAATTGGCCCGCTGCTCTTCATATTATTCATTAATGACCTGGGCAAATGTATTCCTAAAAGTGTTGAATACAACATCTTTGCCGATGATCTAAAAATTTACACAACTGTTCCCGACCGTAGCGATGACCTACAATCAGCAATAAATAATATTGCCGACTGGACCTCTCAGTGGAACATGACACTGAGTACACCTAAATGTGCCGTTCTCCATTTAGGCCGCCTAAAGAATAGATCAAAATATATGTTGAATGACCTCGCTATCGCATCCTCTAATAATGTTAGAGATTTAGGAGTTCACTTCTCCAAAGGACTGAACTTCGGATATCATATTACCCAAATAACGCGTAAGACCCGGTCCATGTGTAATCTAATGTTAAGATCATTTCACACAAACTCCTCTAATACCCTTATTAAGGCCTATAAGATTTACATCCGGCCACTTCTCGAGTCAAGTACCGTAATCTGGAATCCTACCGCAATCGGCCTAGTTAATCGATTAGAGAATGTACAGCGAGAGTTCACTAGAAGAGTTCTCAAGCGTAGTCAACACCCTCCACTTTCCTATCCCAACCGCCTCAAATTATTCGAAATAGAGACCCTTGAGTATCGCAGGGCTCTGCGTGACCTACAGTTCTTGCATGATTCCATCCATAGACACGCGCTGGTGGACGCCACCAATCTATACACGCTTGCTCCTTTAGCACGTTCTCTCAGATTTTCTCATGGCTTACGCATCTCGATTCCTTACAGAACAGGCTCTATTTCCACTTGTGCAAGTCGATCCATAACGTTCTGGAATAACCTCCCCTCCCGCCTAGTAACTGCCCCCAAAATCCCCTTCTCCGTAGGTCTTCGAAAGACCCCAAAATTAGTCATGACCACCTCGCGAATCCGTAAGTTGTGATTGTGACACGAAAACTGCCTAATTCCGCCACCACAAAAAGTGCTCGATCCAGAGCCGAAGAATCCATCATAACGTCAAGATAAATCCAAATCCCTCCCAAAATCGCCCCTTGGAGAATAAAGATTAAAGATTAAAGATTAAAGATTATTTGCCTATGAGAAGATTTCTGGCCGACTTCAAATCAATTTCATCCCTGCGCTTCTCTAAGGAGAGAAGCCCTAGCTTCTTGTTCCTAGTGGTTGAGCTAGGCATTGTTTGCCAGCTTGAATTATAGCATCGTATGAACAGCCTTCTGGTGAAATAATTCTGAACCTTTTCAAGAACTTCCTTATCGCGTTTTAAGTAGGGATTAAAAACCATGGATGCGCTTTCTAGAATGGGTCGAATGTAAATAGAGTAAGCTTTGATGAGAATTTCTACGTTATTTGTACGAAGAGCTCTAAGAATTATATGGCACGCGGTTGTGCCTTTCAGAGCTATTGCCTTACAATGTTTGGAGAATGTTAGAGACTTTTCAATTATGAAGCCAAGATCTTTGACAAGCTCTTTTTGCTCTAGTGTTGTGGATCCTATTTTGTATTTCTTCTTCAGGTTGGCCCTGCCTAGGTGTAACGAGTTACATTTATGTGCAGCTAATGGTAGCTGCCACTCTTCAGACCAACTAGCAATGGTATCAATAGCGCTCTGTAATGGGATAGCAGTGTCGGATCTTTTGAAAGGGCGATAGATTTTGATGTCATCTGCGTACATTCGTGCGATGACTCCATCATTCTGGACAAGGGAAGGGATTTCAGAGGTGTAAATCAAAAATAAAAGTGGTCCTAATACTGATCCTTGTGGGACGCCGCTAAATCCTTGTGGGACGCCGCATTTCGTGACTCTTATTTTCACATTCACATAGTTTACCAACCTGTCGAGAGAGTGTGTACTTCAAAGAGTGCATTATAAAAGGGAAAGTGTGTCTGTGTGTCTTTCGCTTGACTGATTCTGAAAATGAGATCTTGTGAATCTAAAAGAATCTCATTTCAATGTTTATTTTTTTCGAATTATCTCGAACTTAAAAAAAAAGCCGAATTCGTGATAATTCAGTGCACGACATCGAGGAGCGAAAGGCGGACGCTTCATTTCAAGAGAACGAACAGAGAATATTCGGGGAGGATTCAATACAGTACTCGAGAAGTCAAGGATACGCTGTATGAAACTGTTCATCAATATCAATTTCAAATTCAGTCGAAATTTCTACTACGTTGCACCGGGATGAAAATTACTGGTTTTTTTTTTATTTTGCAAAAAAAATGTAAATTTTCAGTTGATGCGAACGCTGGAAGACGATCCCAAGAATCCGTTCGAACCGGAGGAAGACAGGTATATTGGGTGAGAACTACATCAATCTTTTTTTTTTAAATTTTAATTAATTAATATTTAATTGAATTTAATTTTGTTAGTCGTCCGGCGATGCCCATCGCTCCTTCCTCCTCTTCCTCCTCTCCTCATTCCCCTGCTCCATCCTCTTCTTCTTCCAATTCCCTCCTTCCTCCGCCCATATCACCCGCGGTAGTGCTGCACCAGGGACGATGCTCAGGTGAGTAGAGATCGATTGGCCTACCGTAATCATTGTTTCCGTGCAGGACCCAACTGTCCAGCGGATGCATCAGCTCCGGTTCAATCAAGAGACACCGGAAGCACTTATATTACGCGTAATGAGGTATTATTTTTACATCAATGCACATGCGGTTATAAGAAACAGAGATCAATAAAGTACGGTAGGTCATTCCATTCAGGACCCGCAACCATCCCGATCCGACTCTTACGCCCTTCCACCCCAACCTCAATACGATCGATCGCCGTGCCCGGCCAGACATGGAGACCCATGCGCCCCCAAACCACCTTGTGTATGACATTTTTTTTCTTAGAGAGACTTTCTTGAAGTTAGTCCTACTGTAAAGTTCGTACTGTTTGTATCAGTATTCTGTCACATTACGCTCCATGCGACATCGTATCGCATGTTGGCCAGTATTTTGTAGACACAGTTTCTAATTTATTAGTACACATACATATTTTATTATTATTATTATGACTATTTTTTTAATAATTATTACTTTCAGGCGGCTCCCAAGTGCCACCAATCCGATGCTTATCCCCTTCGACACGAAGCAGGTCGATGGACGGAGTGGAGTCCTTGTTCGGTCTCATGCGGAGATGGAATGAGGACAAGACAATGTCTTGGTAAATATGATCTACTATCAATTATCAAAATAGTATGCCAAACAACACCGAAATGTGTGCCTCGAACGTATTCGTTTAAATAATTGCAGACCCCTGCAAACATTCTCCAAAAATAAATTGATTTGCCTCCGAAACCACATTGCATTGATTTGATAAATTAGATCTATCTATAATATCATGCAACGTTAATACAATATGCCCTTCAGGCGAGGGTTGTTCTGGTCCCGCCACTCTCCCCTGTCGTCTTCCGTGTCCCCAATGGACTCCTTGGGCGCCATGGTCTATCTGTTCAGCGTCATGTGGAGAAGGAGAGAAGAGACGGTCGAGAATCTGTCTCGGAGGGAGATGTGAAGGACCCAGTCAGGTATGTTAATAAAATAAAATAATTTAAATGTATTCATCGTATACTGCGCCTATCGGGTGTATAATGTACAAAAATTAAAGAAATGTTAATAGAACATAGGGGTTTATTCGTAAACGAGGGGTGGGGTAGAGATGGAAATGTATCAATACTATTTTTTGTCAGTTGAATGAGAATCAATGATCGTTCGTGTCGGTTTCCGTTCTTTTCTCATTATTAAAACACACTTAATCTCCACAGGAAATTATAGTTTTAATTTCGGGTAAATGATTGGATTAGAATTCTTCATTTCACACACTCTTTACGCCGGCAGAGAGTTGAGAGAGTGTTCGAAATGAGGAGTCTTTCCATTTGGGCATCCAATTATTATATTTTCCATTTTATGTTAATTATATTAATTATTATTAAAATATTTACCCGAATTTAAAACTCTATAGGAAATGGAGCGATGTGCGTCAGCGCCGTGTCCCGAATGGACGGAATGGGGACCGTGGGAGGGATGTTCGGTGAGCTGTGGAATGGGAAGAGAACGACGACTAAGGAGGTCAGAGATCAAAGATCAATCCAGCTTATCTAATTTAAATTTTTATACTAATTTTGACTAAGATGTGGAGCACTCATAAACCTCTAAAAAGGGGTGCAAGAGAGTGTGTGAAAACGGGAGAGCCACTATCACTTTCGCACATCAACTCTACCCTGACCCCTTTCTGGGGCTTGGAATTCGACGAGTAAACCGCTTTGTCAGATGCGAGAACGGTCTCTCATGTCGTGGATCTCCAATCGAGGATCGTACGTGTTCCCTCCCCGCCTGTCCCTATCTCGGACCGTGGACTGAGTGGACTCCCTGCACGGTGTCCTGCGGAGTAGGAGAAATGGTACGGTAGTATCGATTAATCAGCTATCGATTGATTCTCATTCAGACTCGAGCGCGGAAGTGCATAGGAGAGGGACCGTGTGAGAAGGGAGGAGCGACGGTTAGTGACGTAGATAAATTTATTGGAATATACATATAATTATATTTAAATTTGCTTGAATATCGTAAAGGGTGTAATAGTAAAACGCCTTGATGTAAGTTTATGATCAAAATGGGACTCGAGAAATAATTTTGTATGTTCTCATCGACGGTAAATTGTGTTAATTAGTAATATTTATTAATTATCCTTATTTCCAGGAGGAGCGACTTCTGTGTAATCAACAGCGATGCCCCGAGTGGACTCAATGGACTGCATGGACAGCATGCAATAGCTGTGAGAAAGAGGCCAATAGGATTAGGAACAGGTGAGACAATGAGTCATACAACAAAATCGATTCTAAAAAAATTGGCGAATAGTAATCCCTTTCCCCCAGCAGTGATAATTTCCTGGCAAAATCACCAAAATTATCATTATTGAAAGACTCATTCATTATTTGTTCCGTCAGAGGTTCGTTACAAAAAGTAACTGACGACGGATCCAACTGGAAATTCCATTTAAAAAAAGATTAAGACATGTTTCTAAAAATAATGAATTCGACAATGACCCCCAAATTGCTTGAAAAGAGTTACAGTTTTCATTTATGTCTACTTTTCGGCAAAGCTAATACATGAAAAACGTTCATCGTACAGAATGTGTCTCTACGAGGGGCGTCCTCACAATTCGTGCGTTGGCCCGGCACAAGACCAATCTCCGTGTCCCCAGGTTCAACTTTTCTCTTTTTTATCAACGTAAATTTGCTCTTAAATTTAAAAATAATTGAAATACAATTTAAATAACATTGTCTGGAGCAGAGCGAGTGCGCGCATTGGACAGAGTGGGGCGACTGGAGCGACTGCAGCCAACCCTGTGGACAGGGACAGCAGAAGAGGTAATTAAGCTAATTACTTAATTAATTTCATAATTAATTTACTAGAATTGTTAAAATTTATGCGAAAAAAGTGCTGTCAAATACGTTAAAATTCAAATCGATTTCGTTGCAAAGTAGATTTTCGACAGTGTCCAAAAATTTCAACGTTTTTTCACCGTTCATTTGATGAGAATAGAGTGTGCGAAATGAGGAGACGGTGATCTCCCACTTCGCATTCTGATTTCAATCAACAATTGCAGACGTCGTGAGTGTAAACTGGGCGAAAACGCCTCTCCACAATGCAAGGGACCAGGGGAGGAACTACGATTCTGCCAGGTAAATCTGTGGTTATATTCATCCCTCATTAGAAGTCTCTCTGATATGCGAGAAAAAAAACGAGGGAGACGCTCTGTGGTACACAATCTCTCACGTACGACACCTTTCTGGAGATTGTATAGAGCTGTGGAATGACGTTATTCATCTCAGGTTGCGGTGTGTCCCTACTGGCGTGAGTGGAGTGAGTGGAGTGGCTGCTCGGTCACATGTGGAAGGGGAGTATGTACGAGAAATAGGAAGTGGGTTGAGCCAACATAACTATGTATTTATCGAATTATTTTTTCCTGGAGCATCTCGGTATCTCTCTGCGAATTGTATTCAGTAACACTTGTAGCAGCTTTATTTTTTATTTCAATAATGACCCGAACTGGAGCTAGCTCCTCATAACCTGCTCAATAGCTTAGCAATGCGTTGAAGCACAGTTGATCCCTCATCGGAATTGGATTCTCCCAGAAAGTATTGCTGCCCATTCGTTCCCTGTCGTTTTGCGCCAGCCCGCAAAAATTTCCATTGTGTAGATGCGTCACTGACGAGTTGCTGGACATTCCGAATCTGGCAGAACTCGAGGCTGCAGTCAATCAAGACGAAGAACTGACCAAGATCAATGACAAGAACGGATGGAGGAGAGGTAGATCACGCACCCCAAGTATATATATGCCACTATTATCGATCGATAAGATGCAGCCGACCACTGAAAGGCGTTGAATAGGATAGAGTATGCGAAAGTAAAGTCCCTCTCGACTTTACATTATCTCCCGCTCCTGATCCCTTTCCGGAGGTTTCGAATGATCTCATTTGCAGCGTCGGCCAAGGCACAGCTCATCGCGCGGTCCAAGCGAATTCTCCATGGAGAGCGGGGCAAGAGCTATGCTGAAGGGCTATTCGTGAGTTTTATCTACCGTATCCTGATTATCGATTGAGTATTGCAAATTATACATAATAAACGATGGACAGATTACCTGAAACGAAAAATGAGGCCCAATGGTGGGATGCTACTAATGCAGAATACCGGCCCATCCTCATCTGAGCACTATTGCCTGACATGAAAAATAATTTTTGAAAATTATCGATCGGGTGTTGTCAATTATCGATTGATTGTTGACAATTATTGATTGATTTCAGCCGGACACTCGTCCGAGTGGTGAGAAACGGCCGGCTCTCGACGAGGCAGCGGCCATGTGTGATGGACCAGCAACGGAATCGAAGACTTGCGATCCCGGTGAGATCTCAAAAAACTAGGTTGTACAATTATTTTAAAACATTCAAATTTCTCTACAAAATCTTCTCTAGTCAGACCCATGTCAGGTGGGTGGGTTGAAAAAAACATCCCGTTCCCAGGTAAATACCATTTAATTTATTTATTTTGGATTTAAAATTAAGAAAATACAAATAAACTGCAATCTTCTCTTGTCAGGCCCGTGTTGTGGATTTAGAGAGTGGGGAGAATGGGAGCGATGCGATGGGTGTCTACCCGGATCACTACAGAGAAGGTGAGAAATGATCTTTGATCTCAATTGATCTTTGATCTCTCCGCCGATCTTTGATCTTTCCAGGTCTCGTCAATGTGCCGTGCTTTCCACAAACAACCCCGTGCTCGTTTCACATTCAGTCGATCAGTATCAGGCAAGCTATTTATTGATAATCCTGTGCATCCAGAACGGTCAATTGGGTTATGATTCAGGGTAAATTGATAAACTCGAAAGATGAGAAGCCATCAATAATAGTGAGAACAATTATATGTGAAAATATATGACAATAAAATAAACGACGATTAGGAGAGGCGTCGACGTACTGTTCAGACACCTCATCACCCATCTCCATCTTCCGATCCTTCTTCAATCATCGCTGTCCATCCAATCTTCCGTGTCTCTCATCCACCCAATCATCCAAATATCATCACTGCCGGAGGGCCATTTGATGTCCACGGTGACCTACTCATTTTGTTGTGTTGGATCATGTTAAATTTGGGGACCAGCAAAAGTTGTTTCCAGAGTTCGTTTGGGACTATTTTCTGAACATTTTCTTCCTCTGCCTTCAAACTTTCATCTATGATAAATGTGCAGTAATACACATTCGGCATGCATCGATGTAGACAAAATAACGATTGTGGAGTTAATCACGAAAATCAATCGATAATTTTCAGGGCTGTCTCCGATTGTTCCCGTGAACGATCCTCGATTTTCACATCATCACATCGTCAAGAGGCACTCTTACGCACGAGAAGGTTTATAATTTTTTTTAATTTTTAAAATTTCTCCTAAAAGAACATTTCAAAACCATTTAAATATAATCCAAAGTAAAATGAAAGATAAAAGTTATAAATACAAATGTATCATTACAAGGCATCTGCCCGGTAAGCGGAAGACCCGTAGTTCGAATCCCGGTCTGTGCAGAAATCTTTTCTGTCTTGTAGTGATAATGTTCTTTGAGCTCACTCGACATTGAATAGAGTTTACTCAGAAACAAATACAAATTTACAAGAGCTATTTTTGTCAAGAATGTCACTGCGAAATGAAAAAAAATATTTAAAAAAATCATAAAGTAAAATGCTAGAAACTAAAGTTGATAATTGATAAAATACATTTAAATCATTTTTTAGAATGCCGCTGTGAGGGTGCTCTAGAAGAGACTCGTCCGTGTCCCTTCCAATGCCAACGTCGAGAGGAGAAGTGCAAGTGGACACCGTGGAGTGAATGGTGTGGATGTCTACCATGCAGGGTACGGTAACCGCCTATTATTATTATCGATTATTGTTTTGGCCCCCTCTAAAGTCTCATTGGAGCCAAATGAGGATGAAGCATGAATTTCTTAAGTGCTACGTCGGATGAGAACCGAGAAAAAGGGAGAAATATTTTCGAAAAGCTCTCAAATCCTTCAGCCCGAATTAGCCTTTTGGGATGACAAATTATTATTTTCGGAAAAAAGTTCACATCCAGTCGGTACTCCTAGTCATTTCTTCTATTCAGGCTGGTCGCGAGTCGCGTCGGCGTCTCTGCGAGAAATCCGACGGTACTTCTCACGGATGTCGATGTGAGGGAGCAGACAGCGAGGATCGACCCTGCCCTGTATGCTATCGCATCCTTATCACTTTATAATACTTGCAATAATAATATGTGTCTTACTTCAAAATATGATAGCATGTGCAATACATTAAAAGGGCGTTATAACTAGCAATGAAATGAGGTAAGAGCTTATCATTCAGAAGCCACTAATTTTCAGAATTATTTTCAGAAAAAGAATTATGTCCTAATAGTTTAAGGACTGGCCCCATTTTTTGCAAGAAAGTTTATCGCTTCCAGACATGTTCCACTCATTCGGAGGTACAGCCCTCCAAACTCGATCAGTACATCCCGATTTCTACTGGAGTCATCGTAAGACCCATTTATCGATTACTATTAATTAAAAAAAGTATATTTTTTATAGGTTTCCTCCCCCGTCCAATCTCGACATCATCAAGAGTCGCGTTATCAACAAGAAACTTCTGCCTATGTCCAATCACCGATGATTGCTAGACAGATTCAGGTAGGATTGCTCCTTGGGATTGTCTACTGACGAGGCCCGCCTCCAGGGAGGTGGTCACTATCTAGACCAAGGCCCGAAACACTGATCGCCATTTACTTAGCCTGATCTTTGATCTCTTTTCATTTGTTGACTAGAAATTGCAATCTTTCAAAATACTCTCACTCAATATTTGGTCTATGCCAGATTCTGATCTTTCATCTCTGTCAGCGAATCATCTTTGATTTCTCCTTGCAGGTCGAGTCTTCTACCGTGCGAGATTACGCTGCCGACTACACCGAGAAGCAGGACGAATCCATGTATCGACGTAGGTCATCGATCGTGTTTATCAATCGATAATCGATTCACAGCCCGATCTCGTGAGTATCCAGAGTATGCAGTGAGTAGGAGAGACACACCCCTCCCACCGACGACCACCCCGACGCTGAGTGTGAGTGCCCTACCGAATATTGATTGGCAGTTCATTTATTTTCAACTTACAATTAGATAACTAATACAAATCGTAGAATGCAAATCTGATCAAAATCCATCTGAGAGGAAAGACTGTTTCCCATTAGAGCACCATTCAGAATGTTCACAATACGGTTAGTCCTAAGAAATTCCCACTTACTAGTTCAAGTTTTGACCCCGAAAAGGACTAAACATGTGTATTTCCTATCAGGAGTGTCGTTGGTCTCGTTGGAGTGGCTGGAGTGACTGCCATGCCAATCGACTCAAACAGCGCAGTCGATTCTGCATCGGGGCTGGAGGTGAGGAAGTCGTGCCAACTCGTGCCCAAATCACTGAAATCTAGCCAATATGCCAAATCGACGAAAATAGAAATTTTGCAGAATCACTGCTTCTATGAATCGGCATTTCCTCTTACAAAAAATTCATTTTTTTTGTAGTGTGTAAGATAAAAATGAAAAAAAAATCAAGGCATCTGAAAATCGATAATGACAACGTCCATGCGATTGCAGCCCCAGTAGAGTCGTGTGCGTGTTCGGGTCTCTCAGTGGAAGAGACTGCTTGTGAACAAGAGAGTGAATCGAGTGAGGTCGAATTCACTGTGAGAGACATCGTCAGAGAGGGCAGCGGAGAGGCTAGAGAGGTATCATTTCCCCTTGAATTCTCTTTTAATTAACAACTAAAAATAATAAACATTAAAAGCATCGCTAAAGTGAAGAATAATACAAAAATCTTTACAAAATGTAGGGAAAGAAACAGTCGAACATCGCTAATTACCTTGAATTGTATGTGTTATCTGACTGAGTTGATGAATTGCAGTTGTAATCCCGTCAAAACCTGGAATGCAAAACAGTCAGTAATTACAGCCCAAATCTATTTTTAGACTAGTGATGGCTTCGCAAGAAAAATGACCGATTCATTTCTTGCGAAGGAGGAGAATGAGGCGGAAATGAACGTGGGAATCTTGTAGGAAGCAAGATTCTTGAATCGGGCAGGATTCTTGCTTGGAAGAACACCGCGAAATCAGTGAAAATGACAGGGAAGCAAGATTCTTGCTTGAAATGAGAATCTTGCAACAGTCATTTTCCCAACAAGATCTTGCTATCTCGCTTGACTAGCCATCCCTATTTTAGACACAAAGTGAAAGATGCGAGTGGACTCCGTGGTCTCAGTGGAGTGACTGCTCCGTTTCCTGTGGAAAGGGAGAGAAGATACGGAGGAAACGATGTCCATGCGGGTTTGTCCCTTTCATTAGTTTGTCACACTTTTTCCTACTGAAAAGCATTCCAACCAACAGCAGCTAACGAAGAAGGTTATGCAAAGAAAGAATTAAAATTAAAACACAATTACAAACGTCCAGAAGGGGGTCAAAGCGAGAGAGTGTTCCAAAGTGAGACGGTACCTCTCGATTTGACACGTTATCTCACTCTCACCTTCTTTGTGTAGAGTTGGAGTCGGTCTGTGAATTGATTTTTAAGGAGAGATATTCGATTTCAGTCCAAATCACTGCGGTGGCGGCATCACCTTGGAATCAGATCTGTGCGAGAAACCAGAATGTCCGTCTTTTGATGTTCCTCGAAGAGCCATGAAGAGTCTCCCCGTGTTTAGTTCTCCCACCAACTAGCAATCGTAAATTACTAGAGAACTTCATCCATAAAAAAATCAATAATCAAAGTCCAAACCCCCTCTTCCGGTGCTTTCTCATCACATTATCGATTACATATTATACATTAGCCTTCCCGGTTATGATCCCTTCCATTGTAATCCCATTGTTCGTTCATTCACGATCTCAGCGTCCACATTCCGTCCAGTCTCCCATTAGAATAAATATTATCGAATTCTGCAAATTATTGCAAATAATTATTTGCCTCATGAGAAATGAGTCAAAAGCGAAAGTGCGCATGAAAATGAGTGATGCTGCGCAAATTTCATGGGGTGCAAGGTGTAAAACAATTTTATGCACTCTTTCATAACTTTTTTCCTTGTACAGCTACAACTTCCAAACTTGATACAGGGATTGCAAGCAACGTTTGGATGATTTTCCTTTTTGATTGGAGAGATTTCGTTCAGTATGAGCTGAGTTACACGCGTTTTCCACCCTCAGAGGGTAGAATTCCACCCATGAAATTTGCGCAGCATGAGTTTCTCTCATTTTCCCTCGGTCCTGACACCTTTCTCACCTTTCTCAAGGTTTGGCCGACTTGTGACATGATGATGTTGCCTCATAGTCAACGAACTCAGAGAATCGATACCGCCAACGTCGCCGGCCATGATTCCATACCTGCAGATCAGGGTCAGAGCGAGAGAGTGTGCAAAAGTGAGAGAGTTATTTACAGTCTCTCACTCCACAGGCCTTTCTTGACCGGCCTGGGAAATGCATTTGAACCGGAAGACTGAGCTACAAACTACACTGACAGTCGATATTTGGTGAGTCCCTTTCCTCTGGTAGATCACTCGTCTCTCTTCTCTCGTGACCTCTGCCTCCTTCCCTGAATGAGAGAGGGAATCGGGGGAACTTGGCGCGAATTCTTCCGAAGCCCGTCACAACACGCGTTTCCCTCTCTATTCATATTGATTATTTATCGTGATTTAATTGCTTCCTGATGTTTTGTTTAATTCTGTTATTTCAGTGATCCTTTTCGTGCCGATCCGTGCTACAAGTCGTTTCGTGTCGATCCCCGTCAACAGGAGAAGAACCAAAGACGACGACGATGGACGTGAGTGTACACTATATTTCAAATCCCACACTTTTTTTGAATTTTGTACATTAGAACTCATGTTTCCGCACCTCCAGAGAGGAGTCAGAAGCGAGAGACTGTGTGAAAACGAGAGAGCGAATCGCTTTCTTCTGCACACCCTGTTACCTCTGACGTTTCTCTGAACACATGATTCTAAACCTACTCAAAGGGGCCAGTACTGAATGTTTGTAAGCAAGAGATGTTTTCTCATCTTTCCACTCTCTCTCTCTCTCTCTCTTCCCTTACTCTCCCCTCATTGGAGGTTTGCCGTAGATAGATGTGGTGAATGTATGTAGATGAGAGAGGAAGTCTTTATTGAAATGGATTGATCATCTACTGATTTCAGTGGGACCGCGATCGAAAGCAGTATCTACGTGATTACACAAAGGACAAGGGAGAGAATGAGACGAGAAGAATCTACGAGGAGGAAGTGAGAGCTCTCAGCTCGAATTTGACCAAGCAAATCGAGCGAGTGAAGAAATTGTGAGTTGCAATATCTTCTCTTCTTCTTGAAATAACCAGAATCGAGATCGATGTACACAGGCACATGTGGTTTGTAGTTTCAACCCTCCACAAAGACGTCAGGAGCGAGATAGTGTTTGAAATGAGAGAGTCCCTCCCACTTTTGCACTTTTCTTGGGAAGATTGACTGAAATGGAAAGAAATATAGCGATTGAATCTGTTGCTCACTTCATATCAGTATGATCGACAAGAGAGTTTGTAAAAGTTTATGCAAATTCCAACCTGCCCCCTCTCCCTTTGTGTATTATCGATTTCTTGGCAAGAAGGAGATAGTATTGATTTGTTGTTGTGGAAGTATTGATTTTCCCTCTTGCAGGGAGAAGGAGAAGAGAGAGAGTGACAACAACCGTGCAAAGAGAATGAAGAACATGGAAAGTGGAGTGCGAGCTGTGGGAAGATCGGAGCAAGTGAGAGATGTGGAGAAGGAACTGAGAGAGAGGATCGATACACTCACTCTGTCGAACAAGCAGAAGGATGAGGCCCTTCGAGTCAAGTGGTCTCAAGCCGCGACGGACGGAGTCGTTGCTGCCTTGGCTGCAGCGGGAGTTGATTCGGCTCCGAATCGCGACGGTAAGTGTGTTTTATCTGCTAAATAGGTCAAGTGAAGTGATCTCTCCCTATTTCAGAGACGAAATTTTGCTTTTGAGGTGTTTTCCCTGATCTCTCTGCGGAACGTCTCAAGATGCCAAGACACTTGAGACACTCAAGACACTTGAGGAACTGGGTCACGGTCGAATTGTCTCGAATTACTACAGCAATCTGGAGGAGATGCATGATGAGCAACCCGGACCGAGCAATCAGTAAGTCATTTATTATTTATGAATTCACAATGTAGTGCCACTGATAACTGATAGAAGCACAAGTGACGCACTATTACACAGGCTGCCAGTCCTACAGAAAGGGATGTAGAGTGAGAGAGCATGTAAATCGAGAGAGAGACTCTCTCACCCGTGCACACTTTCTCGCCCTGACCCTTTTCTGTAGTGTTGTCTGATGAGAACGCGACACAAGAAAACAAACTACGGTAAAAGAAACGACCTGAAAAGATACAGTATACATGAATATCCGAGTATCGGAAGACATTCGAAATATCGTATGCCTTCATCGATCAATCGATAAAGCTCGACGCCTGAAACTGGAAATTAATTTATCAATTGCAGGTGAGCATCCAACTCGACCCTGCCTCCCACCATCCTCGTCTCAGTCAACAAGTTCCCTCCCCACACTCACAAATCAATAACTGTTCAGTGTTCACGTTCCATAGAAATAGTCGATCGATAATCGAGACGTTCCCTCGGATTTCCCCGCCCCCACCAGTCATAGTGCCACGGATCGATAACTGTTCCTCCTCACCCGTCTGTTCTTCCCATCGTCGTTCGCGTCTTTTCTACTACGGTCTCGGTCTGGCCATTGGTCTCATTGCCGCTCTTGTTATCACTGCAATCACATTCTCGAGCCCTCACACTCTATTCGCAACTCTAGATCTCGTAGCTCTTCTCATTACTTTCTATGGATTCGTCGTATTCTGTGCCTACCAGACCTTCGTTTTCTCCTCCGTTCGCATCGACGATTGTGGCGCCCGTCTGAGAGGAAGGCCCCTCCCATTTCCACCCGGTACTCGATGGAGGGTACGGTACCCCCCCCCCCCTTATCTGAATCCATGTATGTTGAAGATTGCCCTTGATCGATATGTATGTCCCTCCCTAAACCTTTCGTCCCCTATCCTTAAACCTCAGATTGTTCATTTGTCTGTTTATTTCTCTCCACCCTTTATATCTTTGCACCCCTTTGTCTTCGCCCTCTTCGCCATTTACTCTTTCCCCCCGCCTTTTGCTAATTTATAATTGTTTCCGTCTTTTCGTTACCCTACTGCACTCAATTCACCTGATTACGGTAGTGTTACGTCATCTGTATGCAATAGTTTCTGACACACAATCTACACAAACATGCCCCTTCCCCCCGCTTCACCCCACGGTACTCGTCGTGTATCGTATATTATCTAACTTTTCTTGTTAATCGATTAATAGTAAAGTTATCAGTCACTTCAGTAGCCCCCCTACAGTACTTGTATACAGTTCAGAGAAAAAACCAATGCCTTTTTCGCCCTCCCAACAACCAATGTTAGGTCCCACAAAGAGTCTCACGACGTGTACCGTACTCCCATATCGATCGATGTGGCTAGCCACGCCCTTTCCCTTAATTTCGACCTTGATTGAAACATGTATTTTCTCGACTTTTTGTCACTTCCGTTGCCCCCCTCGACTTGGCTCTCGATTCGCGAGTTGTTTTTGTATTCTTATCCCGATTTAGATAGTTCGTTCTGAGACCAACGTGTATTTCGTACGTGGTCTCTTCTCTCGTTCTCGAACTAGCTTTGCTGTTTTCTCGCCCACTGTAATCACGATGTTAATGTATTTATATTATCGCAACAGGCCGAACCGTAATTGATTGAATTACGATGACATGTCAGTAGATTCTCCTTATCAGTGATAAAGTGACGTCTTGTCATCTGCATATTGCCAGTTCTTCCGCGCATAATTAATAAATGTTGACTGAGAATAAATAATGGAAAAAAATACTTTTCAGCAAGAATATTCAGTTGCCTAGAAAGCAAGAAGAAAATTTTCCCAATTTCCATTTCAGAATTTATCTGGTATCATTTGTTATTGCCACTATTTGTCAGTGAAATCCATTCCAACACCCTCTAAGTTGAACGATGTTTGCGAGAAAATCATCGTTGTGCAATTTGCCCCGTGGCAGAGTCCATCGCACAACATTCGAAACAGAGTCGGCGAGAGCGAGTTAGAGAAAGAGAGAAATGACGAGAGAGCGCGCAAAAAGAGACAGTCAGACAACGAGAGACGTTCTTGGCATGGTGCCAACTGGATGCTGTGCATCGATCGATCTGGAAAGGGCGTCTCAACTGACTCCAAGTCAGTGCTTGGTTTTCAATTAGCGCGTTCCGCGCCGCAGAGTAGCCATAATTTTTTAAAAGTTTGCTCCACACAAAGTCCTTCTGCGCGTTCATTTTGATCTATTTTTTTGCTTGCTGTCGATTGATTTCCTTTAATTCCATTGTAAGATGGAGCAGGAGAAGATTCCCCTTTGCTACGGCACATGCATGATTTTCTCTCACCAACCATGCTTCGAATGTCTCATCTATCAGGTGTGCATTGTTCCACACTAATCCTACGCTAGAAACAATTTCAAAAAAATCAGGATTAAATTTTTACATACGATTCCAAGGGGTGACGGGGTGCCTTTGTCTAATGAATGAAGTATCTTTGTCACTTTTGGCTAAGAAGATCTAATGAAAAACATTTATTATACTCAGGTCGGTCTCGACGAGCGAAAGGAGCTTGGCCGAGTGAATGATTGTACTGAAGAACAGAGACGTAGAATAGAAGAGGTAAGCGATTCGAATGAATCAAACAAGGTTTTGAAAGCCCCCTCTCAATGTTTTTGTCCCTATCCAAATATCGCTCTTCCAGTTAGCCTACAATCCTGACGACCCCTACGATCAACTTGATTTCTGGACCAGCTTTTGGGATCGGGGCTGCAAGATCAACGATCACGTGCGACCGACCCGACCGCTGCAGCTGAGATGCTATACGAAGCAGCAATTGGTCGCAGTTAGACTGATCGATAGACAGGTTAGTACAAATGCAGAATTCCAAACAACCAGAAATGAGTGATGAGAGAATATGGGAAAACTGAGCATACTCCTTTCTATTTAATTTATTTGTTTGACACACCCGCTAAGGATTCGACAGCGTTTATTGAACCATGGAAGAATATAAGAAAAAGAATAAGAGATTCTAGAGTGAAAATATGTGACCATTTCTTTTTATATTACTCACTGACTACACCGATCAGTAGATGAGAGAGACGATCGACATTTCGCACTCTTCTACTTTTTAAAAACACTATTGCCCCTTTATGAACCCCTTTCTAGAGATTTGAGAGATAATTGGGTAAAATGCAGTTGGATGGGGGTGTGAAGTGGCCTGTGCTCACTGTTTTATACCCGCCATCGTATGAACCAACTGAAGAATTGCTGATGTTAGAGGAGAAACAGAGAAGAGAGGAGGGAGGAGAAACAAAAGAACAACGAGATATCAACGAAAGCAGGTTCGAATAGTTGAGATAAACACTAACTTTGAAGTGTATTCATCGATTAAAAGGCAATTGGGCAATTCTCGCCATGATTGTAGCACCGTACTTCATGGAGTTCTGCAGGAAATACGTCTGATTCTGATCATTTCGCACGATTAATTATCTAAAATTTGTATATTTTAAAGTGATTCTCTGCTCCGCCGTTACTCTCGCTGTTGTCGTCTTTGCTTCACTCCAAATCCTCGAATCCACGCGGTATTCGCAGCGTGCGGGCACACTGCGTGCATGCCGTGCGCCTCCCGGCTCTCCCTTGCAGGCAACCTGCGTCGCTGTCCTTTCTGTAGAGCGATGTCGGAGGTAATAAATACGAAACAATTGGTCAATTCACCGCAGAAAATTTTTAAATTTTAAATTCAGTACAAGCAAAAGAACATTCGAGAATGGATCGTGATTTTCACATACTCTTTCACCCCGTAGAACGTAATATGGACGTTTCAAATAATGTGAGAAATAATTTTATAATATATAAAAATAATACAGGTGAGAAAATTGCACGAAGAGGAGGAAGATGAAGAGCCGAAGGGAATTTTAATTAGACTTGTTCGAAATTTCATTTCTACAATTCTCTGGAAATGTAATCCCCTCCATTTCCTCACTTCACTGAAGAATCGCCCCGTTCAAGCATAGCCATATTTTGCTAAAAAATAATAAATTAACTTTGAGTATCTGTTATTGGTAACATCGCACAACAATTAAATTGAAAAGTAATGACAGGTCTCACTCTTTCTTCCCCCCTCACTCTCTGTATGTGGTTGGGGATGGAGCGGTCGGCGGGAGATGGGTGTCCCGGCGGCCACTGTAGAAAAGTATGGACCTATCCGAGTAATTTATACACATAAATGACAAATGACGATATTATCGATCGAACATTCTAAGAAAGTTTATCTTGATTTCGCACACTTCATGATTTTGCACAAATCACGACGCTCTGAGCAAAATTCCAAAAATGGATTCACGGTAAGGAAATCGCCCATTTACATGTTATTTCCACAATTTCTAACTTTTTGCCTCAATTTGCGAAAAAATCGCCAGAATGTCGTGCAAATGAGTCTCGGCCTAAATAGGAAGTGCGCGTCTCGTCACTAATTGTCCTTCCTTCTCACTCCCAGGTGTTCCACCTTCTCTCAGCCCCATCTGTCACCATGACTACCTTCCCCGATCTCTCTCTCTCTCTCTCTCTTTCTCTCTCCAGTCTTCCCTCTTGCAGACAGCATGCAATCCACCCAGTAGGAGTAGTCTCTAGTTCCTCCCCTCAACTTCGCCTCTTCACAAGATGCCCCTAGCATCAGCGGCTCGCTTGAGAAAGCCCGCAAAAGAACCATTAGTGGTCAGAGGTCAGTTGGATTTGAGATCTCCCTCAATTTTGTGTACTATTCAATCATTGGAAACATGCCCTCTTACACTACCGAGTTCGATTGAATTGCATTTTACAGTGAACTATCTCATTGGAATTTGAATTAGTATTGAAATATCTATAGCTCTGAGTACTTCAAGTGTTGTACCTGCAATTGGTATTACTGTTTTGCTCCTTTAGCGCTTAAATAACTCAAACAAAAAACACCATCGATGCATAACTTAGATTATCTAGGTGAGGGTCTCGGCGCTCGTAAACCGTCACTCGGAGGGCGTCAACCATCACTCGAAGGGCGTCAGCAATCAATCGATAGGACTGATGAAGAGAGAAAGATTACTGTAAGGCGACGATCGAGTAGTGTGGGAAGGACGGCGGCGAGAGAGGAGCAGAGGGAGAAGAAGGAGGAGGAGACACATCGGTAAGTGAGGGGGAGCCTCCAGAAAGGGGTCAGGGGCGTCACTATTGCCACTGCTCCCTTTCTTTTTTGACTTTCTTTTCCTGACCCCTTTCTTGACCTTCGGAAGCAAGCATCGTTTGTTCGTTGCACTATCATAACTATTATCAGAACTGACAAAAATTGTTCTGGAAAATGTCAAGAGCATTTTATCATAAAGCATATTTACAGTATCGATTGTCAGTTTACCTTATTACTGTAGTTCTGTAGTGTATAGTACCCTACTGCATTGATTCTCTCATTCAGAGTTGGCGATTCGTCGTGTGACGGGTGTGGGAAAGTGCACCACGGACTGCTGCAGTTACAGTACACACAAAGTCTCGAGCAGCAGATTGCACTACTCGAATTGGAGAACAATTATCTGTTAGTTTACATATTGCATATTACATATTTATCCTGACAGCGATGTAAAGGGCCTGCAATCGAGGGCAGATAGTACTGTCCAATAATTATAGGTTATCATAGTGAAACGCGATTTGTAGACGACTCGTCAGACACAGTTGAATGGTTTGAATGAAAATTAGTCTATCAATCTATACTGATACATTATAATTTTAGCAAATTACGCAACAAAAAAAACGATTTAGGAAAGATCAGCCTCCATCCCGTCACATTCTGCCTCCGATCCTTCGTCCTCCGCCCTCTTCTCATCTTCCCCCATCGACTTCTCAGTCGCATCGTCATCAACAACAATTCCAGCCCAGACCACCATTGTGGACCGAGATGGTTAGCTGTATTAATATTTTGTTTAGCTCTACTATTTTCATTACAATTCTTATTAAGCGTAGGAATTGTATGGAAATCTATATACAAAAACTGGCTCGACATTTAGATTGATCTAGCATTGAAATTTCAATGTATAGCGTTCGAAAGCGGGAAATATTATTTTTAAAAACTCGGTCCGTTTTCAGAATATTTTACATGACATATTCGCCACTTTGAGATTCCCGAGGTGCGTGAGAGTCCTCCGAGTACTGGAGACAGAGAAACGAGAAGGGAGAGAAGTGGAATGAGTGATGAAAGTGGAAGAAGAGATGGAGGAGGAAGGAATCGATCGACTGATACTGACTTACTCCATCGACTTGAGGAATACTCACAGGTGCCTCAACCATCTGAAGTAAATTCAAGACTCCCCATGTCTTCCCTTTATTTCGAGTCAGATTTCAAATCCTCTTGCACCTCTGGCGTGATTTTCACTTTTCCTGAAGTTTGTTAAAATTAACGAATATGAAGAACATTAGCCGGCGATTATTGTTATTGATAAATTTGCAGAAACTGCTCGGACTGGAAAGAAAGTTGAAGGAGAAGATGCGAGAAAGTCGATCGAAGGAGGAATCGATAAATTCACTGCAAAATCGGCTAAGGGAATTGGAAGGAAATCTGAACACCAGGACTGGTTCGAAAATTTATCGACTTTTTCTTGTTGAGAGACTCTTTCATTCGAATTTTTTTATGAAAATAGGAAATAGGAAATTTTTAGCGGCTAGGAAATTTCTCTGCGCCTAAATATAAAATAAAACATGTAAATTTTTTGCAGATTCCGACGCCCAACAGAAACGAGCTCTGATGGAGGAAATTCTCGATTTGCAGAGAAGATTGGATGAATTAACTCCCATTCTTGCACAGAAAGAGGCATTGATTGGTAAGTTATCTGCTAATTTAAACAAATAAATAATTAATTAATTACAGCAAGATTAGAGAACGAAAAGGATGAATTAAATGTGCGCATGAGAGGAATGCAGTCGGAGAACAGCCAGTTGCATGTGGGTTAATTTATTAATTGTTTGTTAATTGCAGAAAAATTTAACATTTTGTCGCCTTCATGTGGAAACAATTAGTGAAAGCGCTAAATTATTGTAATAAACATTGTATCCATCAAACTGATTTCGGGTATTCAACCCATGGTTGTTCAACACATCAATTTGTTCTTCTTGAAGCAACTGCTAATACTCTTCCGATCGAAAATATTTTTTGATCTTTGATCTCCATTTTGAAACAAATTGAGTGTATGCAGATCCGAATGGGGGATCGTGGTCGTGAGGAGTCGATGCGAGTCGAACAAGAGGAGGAGAGGAGAAGAGAGAGACAGAGAATGGAGATGGTTGTGAGAGAGAAGGAGGGAGAGGTCGAGGCAGCGAGGACAAGGGATAGAATACATATTGTCAGTAATGTTTTATTTTAAAAAAGAAAATAATGAAAATATGAAATATACTTTTGAATACACATTGTCAGTTATATACCTTACCAAGTTTCAATGATGATAAATGTCAAGTGCACGTAAAAAAACAAATGAATCCCTTAACACTTCTATGAAGAGTGATGCTTCGTACCTTTTTTGACGGGATTCTAAAGGTGACACCCAAAGGTACCATAGCGTATCATTATTGCGATTTATCTTTTTTTGAGTGGTGAAATGTGATGCAAGAACGGTCTAAATGCTGGCTCAGCTGTTTATCTGACCATATTCTATTGTAGGAAGAGATGACGAGAATGAGGAGAGAAGTGAGAGAAGAGGAGATTAAGAGAGGACAGCAAAAGGTGGGTGAAATTAAGCAAATGCCTAGTTTAAAATATCATTATAAAAGTTCAGTTTAAAAATGATATTTTAAACTCTCGCACTCTTTTTAATTTTTTTTTAAAATTAAAAAAAACAACTGTTGTAGAAAAATTAGAAACAAATATTTCTCATATGTTTTATAGACGTAGATCATTGCTGCGAATAGTATCATATAATAATTTTGAAGTGAAAAGTGAAAAAGCATCAAATTAACCCGTTCTTTCCAGGCGATTCTCGACAAACTCACGGAAGAGAACGGCAAACTCGTCAAAGAATGCTCCAAATTATCGGCCGAGGTTTGCAATATGCAAAATTGTACTAATATAACAAAATATTCAATATAATTCCAGATGTGTATTAAATTGATAGAAATATTTTTAGGTTTCCCGTCTGGAGATTCGCTCTGAGCACGCAGAAAGAGACAATCAACTGAGACAAATCGAGAAGGAGGCCAGCAGGGAACTGGCTGAGGCAAGCGATTGCATCATTCTTAGGCAATCACATTAATTAATTAATATTTAAAAAATAAGCAAAACATTTGAGACAATTACATGAAGACGGATGAAGAGCCGAAGAAAATTCTGATTGTTATTTGGAAATGGTGATTACGTCAGTCAATAAACGAGAACTTTCAGATGAAAGAGCGTGAGAACACGCTCCGTATTGAACTGACTCAGGCGCAGGAGGCCTTGCACACCGAGAGGGAGTGCTCGAGTCTGCTCCAGAATCAGGTTCCCCACTTATCTCTCATTTAATTAATGATTATTAATTAGCATTTCTCAATTTAAATATGCTAATTCGTATTTTAATTGCAGCTCAAAGACGGCTCTTCTCGCGAAAACGAAATTCGGGACGCGCGAAATCGAATGGAACGAGAGTTGGAAGCACTTCATGTGAGACTAATTTCGTAATTTTTAATTTCGTAATTCAATCTGTCTTACGATACTACTTAAAGGTAGTGATGGATGGCCAAAAAGTACTGCGATATTAGACGAACGAGAAAAGAGAAAAAAAGAGGGAGTGTGTTCCCTCTAATGTCGTGCTTGCGTCGGTCTTACGATACAACTAAAAAGGCAGTGAGAATGTCGGAGAAATTAGAGTAATACGAACGAGAGACAGTGGGTGGGAAATTAAGAGTGTCTGTCTCACGATACTACAAAAAGTCAGTGAGGAGTGACGGAGAAATTAGAGTCTTTCGGATGAGAGACTGCATGAAATGGAGAGAGTTTTCTCTATTTTAGTCTGATTCGATCATCTACAGGCACTGTCAAAATCGCTGTCGGCAGAAAATACGACACTGCGACAGGAAAGATTGAGTCACGAGGAGACCATTGACTCACTCAAGATGAAGGTATGGAATTACACTTTAAAATGATAAATTCATGAAATGAAGTACTGGTTTTGCTTTGTCATGCTCACTCGCAGCCGAATTTGTTGTTTAGGAGCGAGACGAGGGTTTGTGCATTTTTAATAGGGGCTCTGCACTTTTATGCAACATTCGTGCTAAAAATGGAGCGCGCATCTTTTCGCTTCCAGAAGGAAATATATTAAAAGTTGCTCTCTCAAATCACTACGCTCTCTGACTTTCAAATATTTGCTCACCATATTAGTGGGCAATTCGGGGGAAAACCCAGACATTGTGAAGTTTTGTGAGATCTACTGGTGTACAGAAACTAAAAGAAGTGTCGCTTTTCATTGCAGATTCTCGAGAAGGAGCGTCTCCTTCACGAAATGACGGAGAAATTGCGTGAGAGCGATAGAAAGTACGAGGATGCACTGGCGAGAGTGGAAGAGGAATCGAGTGTGCAACGACAACGAACCATCGAACTGGAGGAACTTGGGCAGAAACTGAAGGTACTCCATTAGCTCCCTTACCTCATTACACAGTAAACATTCATCTATATATATACTCTCTCACAAAGTTAATATAATGTGTTGCTGAGATAAATGAATACAGTGGAGTTGAATTGAATTGAAGGATCTCTCCGAGTCCCTGCCCCGATCAACACACAACTCGGCCACAAGAAGCAGTACCGTATCCAGAGAGATGATCCAGTCAGGACGCAGCCATGACCTCCATCGATCGCTGGAACTCAGTAGTCATCGATCGGCGCCACAGCCTCGACCCCATCCCTGTTCGATGCCCCCAGTTGTTCAGCCTTTCCACTCCAGAGCTACTATAGATGAGGTCATTGAGATGACCAGATCCGCACTAGGAACCATGCATCAGTAGGTGCTACGTATATTTCTTTTTCCTACTATTCCTTTTCCGAAATCACGTATTTCACTGACCTAAAGAAAACTGCCCTAGAGTTCATTCCTAAGTTTGCCGGTGATTTGTGAACTGTTCGTAGCATAGGTAATATCTAGATTTAAAAAAAAAGTTCATCAATTCTTTCAACCTTTTGTATGTCTTTCATAACATCGTAAAGATTGCTCAATCGTAACTGTTCATGCATCGAGATAGTTAGCATTTCGTTCTTATCATAGTTTCTTCTTCACTTTGCCCTCTCTTTTCAGATCTTTTCCCAGTCGTAGAGGGCGTTCTCGAACTTATTATGGATGATGCAACCCCTCAAGAGAATAATGATAAATCCGTTGCAATATGTTCGTAAATTTATACACTTTTCTATTCTACATTTTGTTTTAAATGTAATATTAAAGAAGGAATGTCAGCAAAAATAGGATGTGGAGTTTGTTATATTTATCTCTTACCCATGTGAAGGATAATAGAAATCCAAAATTTGGAAGGTCTACCTTTCCTCCGAAGCGAAATACTCGCGTGCAAAGAAGCTACAGTGCTCAGGGAAATCAGGTTCAAGTGCCGCTCACGCGTGTGCGATTAAACAAATCTGTCGGTCAACTTTCTCACTCGTATCGAATTTGCGTGCGCATTGTCCCCCACTGGGGGAGAAGGGAGGAGAGGGAGGATTTGCACTCTTGCTAATTTCTGCCCATCTGCATACGCGCATTTGTCTAAACAGCGAGTTCCATCGCAGACGTCGGACGATTGTACTTATAGTATTCCACCTTCCTTCCTCAGGGTAATCGTGCCAAGATATTTAGCTGACACTCCTTCTTTAAGTGAGATTTAAATAAAAATACAGCTAAACCCCACTTGAAATCATTGATGAGCTTCTTGTAGTCGGGGACGTCATAGTAGTACAGTTTGTCGATGTATTCCAAAGTGTCGATGTACAAACGAGGACACGAAGCGAAGAAAGTCGCGTTCTTATCAGGGTTCCGAATCTGATGTTTTTATGAAATTCAGAAATTCCTAAAAAAATAATAGAAGATGTTCTGCCGTTTAAAAAATATGTAGTTGGCAAAAACATTTAAAAAATATATAAATAAATAAAATAAATCGTACCGCCATCTTCATCTTGAGCACCTCATAGGGCACATTGCAGCGACGCCACGGAACGTCGCCGTTTGTGAACTCGACATGCAAAAGGGGAGTACTGTAGTCTACAGTATCCCACAGTAGTCTACCGTAATAGACACTTCTTCCCTGTACCGGAACAAGCTACCCAGGGTGGGATCCTTCTTCATCATACACAGTGTGAACCTAGTGGCCATTTCTCATTCACTTCCATATATATATATATATATATATATATATATATATATATATATATATAGGATTGGTCCGGTAAAGGGAAGGAGTGCCCCGCAACCTACCGTAACCTGCTAAAGTCGCGTGCAGGACACACACCTGAGTGTACAGCCACGACTCGAGATCGTCCTTGCGACTCTGCTCTCGCTGGATGTGACAGCTGATGGGCGCGTATCTGAACAAAGATCAAAGATCAATAGATCAACCAGAGATCAAAGATCACTCACTGCAGTGTGCCTCTGAATCCGCACGACCAACGGGGACGCCGCACTCCCTGTAATCGATACTCGATTAACTGGTTACCGTAGTATAGGTACCGTAATCTTCGGGGATACCGTACCTCCTTGTCCACGAACTTCCTGCACATGCCAAAGTCGATCATGTAGATGAACTTGGGGGTGTTCCTTCCAATGGTGAAATTGCCGCCTTTG
The DNA here is from genome assembly GCA_036245785.1 of Pristionchus fissidentatus. NCBI lineage: Eukaryota > Metazoa > Nematoda > Chromadorea > Rhabditida > Neodiplogasteridae > Pristionchus > Pristionchus fissidentatus. Next base: position 9,835,570 of record BTSY01000006.1, read on the forward strand.
ATGTCGCGATGGAGGAATCTAAGATCAGATATTATGTGAAACGGTTTTGCAAATCTACTAAGCTAGTCAACACTAGAAAAGAGATCAAAGCCTAAAGAAATGACGATCAGTGTTTCGGCCCTTGGTTTAGACACTGCCGTCTCCCTAGGGGCGGGCCTCATCAGTAGACAAGCCCCAGGGAAAGAGATCAACGTTGACAGGAAAGTTAGCATCAGCGCAAGTTGCTCAATCAATATTTGTGTCAATGGATCGACAATGCACAAAAAAGGGCATTGGAATCAGTATTATATTGGGAATCGATTATATAGGCGTGGGACTGGGGTCGAGTTCGGGTTCGTGTTTCGGGTCTGACCCTGAAGAGTGGAGTTCCTCGAGTGCTTCTATGCACTGCACTCCGATGAGCAGGGCGCAGGGGAGGGTGAAGTGCTTCTTGCCGTTGGGCACCATTCGACGCAGGTCCTGCACGGAAAAAATCGATTTATGGGACCTAAAGTAACCTCAATATCGCTACAGGACTCAGCCCACATTGAGTGACTGCCCGACGAGTGTCATGACCATGTAGTTGACGCCCCTCGTGTTGCCCGTGTCTCGCAGTCGGCAGAAGTGAGACGCCCGTTTCCGTCCCATCTCACACAGTACTGTCACCTGAAAGAGACACTCAAAAATGATATTGACATTTGTTGTTCTTTGCAGTTGGACGATGTGACAGATGGCCAGAACCGTAATTATAAAGTATACGGTATCTAGTTCGTATCTATCAGTATTTTATGCATTTATCTGTAATGTACTTTTTAATGTCGTCAGGCTCAACGAGCGGTCGAGGGCACGTATCCAACTTTGATCTACGGTCTTGTTTCATGTTTATCGATTCTCATCGAAATTTACTACATCCTTTTTCCGGACTGCAAATCACTCTCTGGGGGGGAATGACAATCGACAATGATATGATTAATGGGGTTCCAACTCGTGTTGCTTGGCCCGGTAAAGGGAAGTGGTGCCTTTCATCCACTCACATCCAATTTCAGCAGACGAACTGCCGCTTTTTCATCCTCCACTTTCAATGCGTAGTACTGCTTCTTGTCGTTGAACACCTGTGTAAACAGATTTGAACTATTGTAGGATAAAAGGTCGATTGTCGATCGACATCTACCGTACCTTGTAAACTGCGCCGAATCCGCCCTCGCCCAGTTTGCACTCGATTGTCCAGTTGCCGATGACCTCACCGTCATTGAAAGCGGTTGGAGGAGCTGGAGAGAAATACCGTACTTATAAAAAAGTATTGATTACTTTTGCAATTACAATACTATTAACAGAGACTACGGTACACAGATCGGTAACTTCCGGTCAGGGAAAAGAAACTCAGAGAGAAATAAGTCTACGACTCCAGAAGTCTTGACTACCGAGCGACGACTTTAAAAGCCTAAAAGTGCCGCTCCCCTGATTCTGATCGAAGCTAGTAGACTTTTAAAGCTGTTTCTAGGTAGTCCAAAAGTCTATAGTAGATTAATTTCTGGGAGAATTGATGAACTCAGGTCTGCGGATCTCTGAGAGAAGAGGTGAACTCACGTGGAGCAGGGATGGCAGTGAGCACGGATTTGGCCATTCGGCCGCACGTTGATAGACGGAGAGTAGGAAATGAATGAAGGAGAGGGATGAGTTTGCATTCTACGAACAGTGATCTGTAAAATGAGATTTGCATGTAATGAAGAACGAGCGCACGTGAATCAGAGAACAGGAATGATTGAATTGTATTGATTTTCAGTAATAATGTTTAAATATTGATACAAGCTTGAACAATGAGGTTGAAGTTGAGTTTTCATGAAATGGTAATGCCACCAAATGGCGAATTCACACGAAAATTGGCTATGCGAACGGTTCTGCGATGCTTACTTTCTGATGCAGTGAACAGTGAAAGAGTGTGCGAAATGATGAGACCATTTCAGACTAGTCGGGTACACTGTTCACTGCATTAGAGAACGCTTCTCTGACCTCCGCATTTCACACACTCTCTCGTTTGCTCACCGAAATGAGAGAGCTTGTAGAAGGAGGAGAGTTGGAGCACCGTTCTCAAAGAAATGAAACCCCAGTTCTCCGGGCAAATATGATCTCAGTGCACCAAGTGCTGAAAAACCTCGTGATGGGCTTTGATTGCTACAGACGTCAGCATTGTGCACAGATTGAGTGGGAGTTTGAGGAGACTGACCAAGTTTCGAGGGAAAGAAGGGGGGAGACTAAGCTGGACACACACACACCGAGCCACAGTGGGAATAGTTCACGTGAGAACAAAGAGAAGAACCAACTGAACGGAGATTCCACTGAATAACACATCGTAGGTGGAGCTATAAACAGAACGTGGTTGTTATGGTTATAGAACTTATTATTTTCATGGAACAATAGTAATGTACAGTTCACGATGGTAAGACGTTTCGAAGAAACAAAACGAGAAAGAAACACGTTTCAGAATAAAAATTTCGGAAAAAAGTTTCGGAAAATCAAAGTCAGAAACGGAGGTGTCAGAAAGTTTTTTTTTTAGAAAATAACACTTCAGAAAGAAAAAGAAAAAAAAATATTTTTCAGAAACCGACGTTTCGGAAAGTTTTTTTCTCAGAAGAATACTTGTAAGAACGTTATCAGGCCTATTATCGTTTATCTGAAAGAACTTTCTGAATAAAAAAAACAAAAAAAAAACAACTTTTTGATGAGACCGTTACTGAAAACACCTTTCTGAAATGTCATATTCTTTTTTAAGCCGAGAGGATTCTCCGAACTTCTCAAAATGATTTTTCCGAATGTTTTTTCTCAGAATTTATTTTCTCATTTTGATTGTCCGATATGTCACCCAGTTATGAGAAGACTGCGAAGAAAAGAGCGAAACAAATCAACCGCTTTCACTTTATTTAAGTTTATTTATGATTTCTTAATTGTGATACACATTTAAGATGGTCTTGCGCAGTAAGAATTTGCGAGAGCCCTAACGATCGAGGAATCAAACGAACGGTGGATGGGCCGGCCCGCTTGCTATTTCCGACGAAGTCTTCACACCTCTTCTTCATCGATAGTGTGCTCAGCTGTTCGTTCGAAATGGTATAAAAGCGTAAGCGTTCGTTCTCTCCTCACTTGATTAACGGGACGAGCTCCACAATGCTCAATCCCTCCCTTCTTCTGCTTTCTTCTTTCGCTGCGGTCGCACTTTCAACAGCCGGTCGTACAGCGCAAGACTGCAAAATAGGCGACCAATGGACGGAGAATTTTATCCGATTTGAATGCTACCAAGGAACCGGACTGGTCGTCAAGGGAGTACGAGCTAATGGTGAGTGTTTTTTTTGCCAACGTTTACCGATTTTTGATGTCACTTTCGTATATTTAAATATCTATGCAGGCTGCGTTCCTACAAACTCGGACGGCGGGGCAATGATCCAGCCCGGCAGCACCTTCGATGAGAAGTACTTCACCTACAGCTGCAGCAAGAGTGGTGACGTCGTCTCCTACCAGATCATCAGTAAGTTGTTTTATTGGCTCCTTTCAATCAATCTATGGTTTTTATTGTTTTTGAATCAAATAATGACAAGCTTGAGATGTATGCATTTTTCAGACTGCCGCGATGCTACTGGCAAGACACTGGCGGTCGGTGAATCCAGAATCATGACTGATGGATCGACCTGGAAATGCTACAAAGACACCACTGGAGCCATCAAGCTGTCCCAAGAGACACGTAAGACAATGTTCCAATATATAATTTTTTTTTCAAATGGGGCTAAAATAATAAACACTTCTTTAGCCGGAGGATGCGTCTACAATGGCAAAACGTACACGACGGGACAGTCGTGGACGCAGACTGTCGACTTCAAGGTGCGTTCAGATCATAACACTTGAAGGCGACCTTAGTTGATGATTGATCTGTATGACCGGACAACATCACTCTGCAGGCTACGGTCGCGGGCGTGCTGCAATCGATCGGCAAGGGCGTCCAGATGAAATGCAACAGTGCCGGCGCGTCGGGCTTTACAGCCCAGGCCACTGGTTCGTTTACAATATACGTACATTATTCTTAGTGCATCTGCAACTGTAATGATTTCATGTTCCCATCTACAGGCTGCGTTACTACTGCTGGCACTGTTCTTCCCAACGGAGGCTTCGCTACCGTCAACTCTCTTTACGTGAAGTGTCTGATCGGATCGAACAACAATGTCACCATGACCGTCGTTGATGAATCGGGTTAGCATTTCGGCATCGCTTGAATCACTTACTATTCTTCTTCGTCATATAATATTTCTATTGCAGACGTGACGTGCTCTTACAACGGAACTACCATCAAGAACGGCGAGAAGCACACGGCTCCCGACGGCGTCGACGTCTACTCGTGCATCTTCGGAGTCATCACTAAGACTGGTACAGCCGTTTCTTCACCCGAGCAACAGCTTTTGTGTTTCAAATGTAGAATGGAGATCATTGCAGGTTGTATCATCAGGGGAAAGACATACAACACCAACACGGTCGTGTACATCAGCGGCAAGCCGTATCTCTGCAACATCGGAACGGGCGTTTTCGATTTTGGAATCATCAGTGAGTATTCACGCAACAATAATGAGAAAAAATGAGCCCAACTATGATATAATTCAGCGGGCTGCACTCTTCCTGATGGTACGATCAAAAATTTCTTGTCGACTTGGATCAACGGAACCGAGGTGGACCGTTGCCGCTACAGCATCAGTGGCACGAGTGTCACCACGTACACCGAAATCATCGGTGAGTGATTTCAGCGACGAATAGATTATATACATATCGAATATTACTCGGGGTCGCCATATTTGTGATTATATATTTGGAAGGTGTAAGGAACCCAAGAAATTAGACCACAACATCCATTCAATTCCAGGCTGTGCTTCCAACGGCAAGACTATCAATAAGAACGCGCTCGAGGTCATCGGCAAGGACGTCAAGAAATGTGCGCTTGTCGATGGAAAATGGATGATGCGAAACCTTACGACGGCTGAGTACACAGCTTACATCCAATCACAAGTGAGGCCCAAAAGAAACGGATATGCGACTGCGCCGTCGATGAACACCAACTGATCAAACGAAAAACCAAAGTCGAATTACAGAGCACTGGTGGATCGTCGAACGTTATCGGAGGATCCGGGGGATCTGGATCGGGAGGAGATATCACTGCAAAACCCACAATCACCACGACAACCGTGCTCCCTACTACCACAACCACGGTCATTCCTACGACCACGGTTGGAGCTGTCGAAGTTGTCACAACTGAAGAGCCTATCACTACATCTACTGTCGGAGCTGTCGAAGTTGTCACAACTGAAGAGCCTATCACTACATCTACCGTCGGAGCTGTCGAAGTTGTCACAACTGAAGAGCCTATCACTACATCTACTGTTGGAGCTGTCGAAGTTGTCACAACTGAAGAGCCTATCACTACATCTACTGTCGGAGCTGTCGAAGTTGTCACAACTGAAGAGCCTATCACTACATCTACTGTCGGAGCTGTCGAAGTTGTCACAACTGAAGAGCCTATCACTACATCTACTGTTGGAGCTGTCGAAGTTGTCACAACTGAAGAGCCTATCACTACATCTACTGTCGGAGCTGTCGAAGTTGTCACAACTGAAGAGCCTATCACTACATCTACTGTCGGAGCTGTCGAAGTTGTCACAACTGAAGAGCCTATCACTACATCTACTGTTGGAGCTGTCGAAGTTGTCACAACTGAAGAGCCTATCACTACATCTACCGTCGGAGCTGTCGAAGTTGTCACAACTGAAGAGCCTTCTACAACCACAACCAATATTGGAGAAGTGGAAGTAGTCACAATGAAGGAGTCGACCACGCAAGGCTCGCACACCACGGAAGGTGAGAAGAAAAAGACGACGAAGAAGCATGATAACGGCTGTGTCAAAGATGACGAAGATACGACCACGACCAAGAGAAGTCCGTATTTTTAGCGATAGTCACCGTAGAATGAGACATTGAATACAGGCGTAGTATTTTCTTCGCTAAACAGGCGTCCATGAAATATATAATATTACAGGAACCACAACGACTACTAAGGAGCCATCCACCGAAGCCCCTGGAGTTGTCACTGGCGAGCCGATCACGAACGAACCCGGAGTTGTCACTGAGGAGCCATCCACCGAAGCCCCTGGAGTTGTCACTGGCGAGCCGATCACGAACGAACCCGGAGTTGTCACTGAGGAGCCATCCACCGAAGCCCCTGGAGTTGTCACTGGCGAGCCGATCACGAACGAACCCGGAGTTGTCACTGAAGAGCCATCCACCGCAGCCCCTGGAGTTGTCACTGGCGAGCCGATCACGAACGAACCCGAAGTTGTCACTGAGGAGCCATCCACCGAAGCCCCTGGAGTTGTCACTGGCGAGCCGATCACGAGCCAACCCGTAGTTGTCACTGAGGAGCCATCCACCGAAGCCCCTGGAGTTGTCACTGGCGAGCCGATCACGAACGAACCCGGAGTTGTCACTGAAGAGCCATCCACCGAAGCCCCTGGAGTTGTCACTGGCGAGCCGATCACGAACGAACCCGGAGTTGTCACTGAAGAGCCATCCACCGAAGCACCTGGAGTTGTCACTGGCGAGCCGATCACGAACGAACCCGTAGTTGTCACTGAGGAGCCATCCACCGAAGCCCCTGGAGTTGTCACTGGTGAGCCGATCACGAACGAACCCGGAGTTGTCACTGAGGAGCCATCCACCGAAGCCCCTGGAGTTGTCACTGGCGAGCCGATCACGAACGAACCCGGAGTTGTCACTGAGGAGCCATCCACCGAAGCCCCTGGAGTTGTCACTGGCGAGCCGATCACGAACGAACCCGGAGTTGTCACTGAGGAGCCATCCACCGAAGCCCCTGGAGTTGTCACTGGCGAGCCGATCACGAACGAACCCGGAGTTGTCACTGAAGAGCCATCCACCGAAGCCCCTGGAGTTGTCACTGGCGAGCCGATCACGAACGAACCCGGAGTTGTCACTGAGGAGCCATCCACCGAAGCCCCTAGAGTTGTCACTGGCGAGCCGATCACGACCCAACCCGGAGTTGTCACTGAGGAGCCATCCACTGGAGCCCCTGGACTTAAAACTACTAAGAAACCATCCAGTGGAGGAGATGATGGGTTCTCTTTCGCCACATTCCCGGCAGAGGAATCTACAATTAGACCGACCATGGAGACAGAGGGGCCGAAAAAGTCTACACCCGGACATAATCCTATTACTGCGGGACCGGGAGTTGTCACCGAGAAGCCCGCTACCGAAGGACCTACCGCTGAGACAGACAAGCCCGTGACTGAGGAACCGGGAGTTGTCACCGAGAAGCCCGCTACCGCAGGACCTACCGCTGAGACCGAGAAGCCCGTGACTGAGGGACCAGGAGTTGTCACCGAGAAGCCCGCTACCGCAGGACCTACCGCTGAGACCGAGAAGCCCGTGACTGAGGGACCGGGAGTTGTCACCGAGAAGCCCGCTACGGCAGGACCTACTGCTGAGACCGAGAAGCCCGTGACTGAGGAACCGGGAGTTGTCACCGAGAAGCCCGCTACCGCAGGACCTACCGCTGAGACCGAGAAGCCCGTGACTGAGGGACCGGGAGTTGTCACGGAGAAGCCCGCTGCCGAAGGATCTACCGCTGAGACCGAGAAGCCCGTGACTGAGGGACCGGGAGTTGTCACCGAGAAGCCCGCTACCGCAGGACCTACCGCTGAGACCGAGAAGCCCGTGACTGAGGGACCGGGAGTTGTCACGGAGAAGCCCGCTACCGAAGGACCTACCGCTGAGACCGAGAAGCCCGTGACTGAGGAACCGGGAGTTGTCACCGAGAAGCCCGCTACGGCAGGACCTACTGCTGAGACCGAGAAGCCCGTGACTGAGGAACCGGGAGTTGTCACCGAGAAGCCCGCTACCGAAGGACCTACCGCTGAGACCGAGAAGCCCGTGACTGAGGAACCGGGAGTTGTCACCGAGAAGCCCGCTACCGCAGGACCTACTGCTGAGACCGAGAAGCCCGTGACTGAGGGACCGGGAGTTGTCACCGAGAAGCCCGCTACCGAAGGACCTACCGCTGAGACAGACAAGCCCGTGACTGAGGAACCGGGAGTTGTCACCGAGAAGCCCGCTACCGCAGGACCTACCGCTGAGACCGAGAAGCCCGTGACTGAGGGACCAGGAGTTGTCACCGAGAAGCCCGCTACCGCAGGACCTACCGCTGAGACCAAGAAGCCAGTGACTGATGGACCGGGAGTTGCCACCGAGAAGCCCGCTATCGCAGGACCTACCGCTGAGACCGAGAAGCCCGTGACTGAGGGACCGGGAGTTGTCACCGAGAAGCCCGCTACCGCAGGACCTACCGCTGAGACCGAGAAGCCCGTGACTGAGGGACCGGGAGTTGTCACCGAGAAGCCCGCTACCGCAGGACCTACCGCTGAGACCGAGAAGCCCGTGACTGAGGGACCGGGAGTTGTCACGGAGAAGCCCGCTACCGCAGGACCTACCACTGAGACCGAGAAACCCGTGACTGGTGGACCCGGATTTGCCACCGAGGAGCCCGCTTCCGAAGGACCTACCGCTGAGACCGAGAAGCCCGTGACTGAGGGACCGGGAGTTGTCACCGAGAAGCCCGCTACCGCAGGACCTACCGCTGAGACCGAGAAGCCCGTGACTGAGGGACCGGGAGTTGTCACGGAGAAGCCCGCTGCCGAAGGATCTACCGCTGAGACCGAGAAGCCCGTGACTGAGGGACCGGGAGTTGTCACGGAGAAGCCCGCTACCGCAGGACCTACCACTGAGACCGAGAAACCCGTGACTGGTGGACCCGGAGTTGTCACCGAGAAGCCCGCTACCGCAGGACCTACCGCTGAGACCGAGAAACCCGTGACTGAGGGACCGGGAGTTGTCACCGAGAAGCCCGCTACCGCAGGACCTACCGCTGAGACCGAGAAGCCCGTGACTGAGGGACCGGGAGTTGTCACGGAGAAGCCCGCTGCCGAAGGATCTACCGCTGAGACCGAGAAGCCCGTGACTGAGGGACCGGGAGTTGTCACCGAGAAGCCCGCTACCGCAGGACCTACCGCTGAGACCGAGAAGCCCGTGACTGAGGGACCGGGAGTTGTCACGGAGAAGCCCGCTACCGAAGGACCTACCGCTGAGACCGAGAAGCCCGTGACTGAGGAACCGGGAGTTGTCACCGAGAAGCCCGCTACGGCAGGACCTACTGCTGAGACCGAGAAGCCCGTGACTGAGGAACCGGGAGTTGTCACCGAGAAGCCCGCTACCGAAGGACCTACCGCTGAGACCGAGAAGCCCGTGACTGAGGAACCGGGAGTTGTCACCGAGAAGCCCGCTACCGCAGGACCTACTGCTGAGACCGAGAAGCCCGTGACTGAGGGACCGGGAGTTGTCACCGAGAAGCCCGCTACCGCAGGACCTACTGCTGAGACCGAGAAGCCCGTGACTGAGGGACCGGGAGTTGTCACCGAGAAGCCCGCTACCGCAGGAACTACCGCTGAGACCGAGAAGCCCGTGACTGAGGGACCGGGAGTTGTCACCGAGAAGCCCGCTACCGCAGGACCTACTGCTGAGACCGAGAAGCCCGTGACTGAGGGACCGGGAGTTGTTACCGAGAAGCCCGCTACCGAAGGACCTACCGCTGAGACAGACAAGCCCGTGACTGAGGGACCGGGAGTTGTCACCGAGAATCCCGCTACCGAAGGACCTACCGCTGAGACAGACAAGCCCGTGACTGAGGGACCGGGAGTTGTCACCGAGAAGCCCGCTACCGCAGGACCTACCGCTGAGACAGACAAGCCCGTGACTGAGGGACCGGGAGTTGTCACCGAGAAGCCCGTTACCGCAGGACCTACCGCTGAGACCGAGAAGCCCGTGACTGAGGGACCGGGAGTTGTCACCGAGAAGCCCGCTACCGCAGGACCTACCGCTGAGACCGAGAAGCCCGTGACTGAGGGACCGGGAGTTGTCACCGAGAAGCCCGCTACCGCAGGACCTACCGCTGAGACCGAGAAGCCCGTGACTGAGGGACCGGGAGTTGTCACCGAGAAGCCCGCTACCGCAGGACCTACCGCTGAGACCGAGAAGCCCGTGACTGAGGGACCGGGAGTGGTTACTGAGGAACCTTCCACCGAAGCTCCTGGACCCAAAACCACTAAGAAGCCATCCAGTGGAGGAGATGATGGGTTCTCATTTGCCACGTTCCCGGTAGAGGAATCTACAGTGCGACCGACGGTGGTCACAGAAGGTCCGACAATGTCGACTCCAGGTCCTAATCCTATTACTGATGGACCCACTGTTGTGCCCAGTACTTTCACTCCGCCGACTGTCACGACATTCCCTGTCACCGTCCCAGTCACATCTGTTCCAGGTAGATAATTTAAAATTTACATCAATTAATTTTTTTTGTTTAGGTCAATGCCACGATCTATTCGACATGTGTTCTACACTCGCTCCGATCTGTCATAACGGTCACAATTCGTCCGTTTCCAATCTCAAGGAGATCATCAAGACCATGAACGTCACAATGGATCAGATCAAAGATATTTTCAAGATTATGGGCATCGACAAACCGTGAGTCGTGCTAAGCAACTGTATTTCAGCTCATTCATATTCTGCAGGCTAACATCAAGCGAGGAGGAGAAGGAGGAAATGGATGAGGTCATCCGAGGCATTGCTGGATTTAATTCTGAAGAGGAAGTGAGTTGCGGATGCACTGACGATCCCTGTGTGAGCAGATGCCAGAGGAGAAGAAAGCCTTGTGAGTACCCAACCACCCCTGGGGCCGTTATTGACGAGCTCCCCCCAATAGGTATGATTGTCTGACGCTAAGGCAGCGAAACAGTCATACCTATTGCAGTGTGAACGCTTGTAGTGCACTAGAAATTGCCTACATATATTGTAAACTAATTCTATTAAATATTACTGGTGTATATATTATAATGTATTCAAAATAGATGAAAATTATTATAAAATTATAAATTTCAGCGTGCAAGAAGTGTCAGATCTTCAAGCGAAAGGTTCACGAACTAGTCGTGATGGTGTGTCCCGCCACGTGTGGATCATGCGATGCAGGTAAATACTGAGACCCGAATAGACTGGCTGATGATTTTTGATTCTGGCGACATTCTTATTATTTTCAGTTGGCAAGGTGCCCGCAATTATCAAGGCCCTTGTGCGATTCTACACACACGACTGTCGCTGATCATCTATTAAATAATTTTCCTCAATACTTACCCCTATAAATAAATACATCAAACAATTATTGTTGCGATTTTGGGGCAATTAAATTGAGGTCACAAACAAATTGAAATTTCGTCTCATATTCCGATGAAAGAAGACTTCGATACTGAAATTTGGGGAACCATGAGTTGATTGAGTATATTTTAGATCGGAAACGTAGATGAGTTTCAGATTATAGGCCATCATATCAAGATACTTTCTACAAAAATCTATGTGCAAGCAGAAATTCGTTCATCATTGATAAATAGTGAGACTGAAAAAAAATATATGGTAATAGCGTCGTGGCACAGAAACAAATATCCAAAATAGAAAAAATGAATGGGAGTGGGATGAATGTGCCCTATTAGAATTGTGCTGGGGCTCATAAAAACATACACGAATGTTACTTCTGATTAGACGTCATCGGGATCTCGCAGGGCCAAGGAATTGAATCATTATTGTCTCCCTTGTTAAATGTTAGCGTTGTTCTTACGTTACAGTGGTGACCGTTGAAATAGATAGATACCTTTCTTATCATTGTATATATGCGATGCTTAGTGATTATTCTTTTCATTGTCCATCGTTTCGATTCAAACGATTCATATTGGCGACCGAAGCACTAGTGAAAATTGACAAGGGCTATTTCGACTCAGCCTAATCTCCGCCTAGTCTCAATCTCCATCAATCTCAATCCCAAAAATGGAACCAGACGTCGAACAACTACCACTGAATGAATGTTTGTTACCATTGTATTTCCCTAAAAATAGAAATCCCATTTCTTGCTGAACTGAAGTGTGTCTCGCAGTTGTTACGATGCTCTTACTTCCATTTATACAGATTGTCTCATGGTTCGTAAATGCAATTCGAATTGAGAATTTTGCCGCTTTCTTCAGTGAAAGTCTTTGCGATGCGTCTCGAATTTTAAGAAGTTTTTATCCATTCGGCATTTCGCTGATCCTACATCAGCGAAATGCCAAATGGATAAAAATGTGCACTGCATAGTAATAAAGAGAAAATTCGACACATGTTGATTTTGTATACTCCGCCACATGCTCAATTTCTTAAGGCAATTTATTTTGTCTGAATTTTTAAACAATTTATGAATCCTTTGAGAAGAGGACCATTCACAGGAGCCTATAAGATATTTAATTCCAGCACCATTTTGTAGAATGCTCATTATTATATAAGACAAGTGCATCTAAAAAATGAACCACTTCAGTACTTTTCAAAAAGCAGTTGTTCGGATATGGCAGTATATGATTCAATTTTAAAAGTATTTTGGTATTTCATTATTTTGGGTTTTTAATTGTCATCACATGTTCGGTAATGTATATTGTCATTCCAGGGCATTCTGTTCCATTAATGTATTCACATATTCAAAATCTGATCTATCGTCATTCTGGAGCGCTCTACTTTGGCACTGCCACTTTCGAGCGCTATATTTGGGCAGATTTGTCTTTTGTCATTATCGATGTGTAATCACGAGTGTAACATGAACGAGTATATTTCGCAGAAAATACGGAACAAAGTCACAGTAATGAAACGCATGTTTTGCCTGCAGTATTTCTTCACGAAAGAAAGATAGAATCAAGGATTTTGAATCGAATAATTGATATTCTATCTATTGCAGACAGGTTAAACATGCGTTTCACATTCTTTAAATAGAATATGATATTTTCAGGATAATGGAGGTTCTTCGGCTCTTCCAATCTTCAATCTTCTTCCGCAGGACGCTGATGAAGTCGATAATCCTGAGTATTTCGAATAATAAATATATTTGAAAATAAATAAGAATATTGACTCAAATCTGCAAACAACAATAAAAAAGAGGTGGGAAAATCATCTTTTCTTGATTCTCTCTGCAGACATGATGTGGCTAGGCACATTTTCAAGTACACAGTTAGTTACAGAGTAGAAACTAACCAATAGATCACAGAAAGCCGCGTCAATGTCGTTGAAGTGGAGAGGGAGCGGAGCAGTCGACCGCTCAGAATGAGCGCAAGCGATGGGTGTGAGAGGGACAATGAAATGAATGTCTGGGATTAGGGGTTCTGCATATATTCATAGTTGAATTTCCTTGGGTAATTGTTATTGTCCCTCTCACACCCATCGCTTGCGCTCATTCTGAGCGGTCGACTGCTCCGCTCCCTCTCCACTTCAACGACATTGACGCGGCTTTCTGTGATCTATTGGTTAGTTTCTACTCTGTAACTAACTGTGTACTTGAAAATGTGCCTACTCAGCGTTAATGGGGTAGATCCACTTCAGCTTGGGGGAATATCTTCCGTCTGGTAAGGGGAAGATCTACTTCAGACTGAAGTAGATCTCCCCCGTATCTTCTTCGTAGCTGACGCCTGTCTTCCTTCTATCAGTCAAGCTTTTTTCCCGATTATACGCTGTTATTTTTGATAATACTGTTTTTTATATGTTGATTTCATCTCAACGAAGGCATCTGATTGACAAATATAAAATATAAAGCGGAATGAGCTTCCATGAGACTACTTTTTGGAGACGCCGTATAGCTGAAGTAGACCTCCCCCGATCTGAAGTAGCTCTACCCCATAAGCGCTGAGTAGCCACATCATGTCTGCAGAGAGAATCAAGAAAAGATGATTTTCCCACCTCTTTTTTATTGTTGTTTGCAGATTTGAGTCAATATCCTTTTTTATTTTCAAATATATTTATTATTCGAAATACTCAGGATTATCGACTTCACCAGCGTCCTGCGGAAGAAGATTGAAGATTGGAAGAGCCGAAGAACCTCCATTATCCTGAAAATATCATATTCTATTTAAAGAATGTGAAACGCATGTTTAACCTGTCTGCAATAGATAGAATATCTATTATTCGATTCAAAAATCCTTGATTCTATCTTTCTTTCGTGAAGAAATACTGCAGGCAAAACATGCGTTTCATTACTGTGACTTTGTTCCGTATTTTCTGCGAAATATACTCGTTCATGTTACACTCGTGATTACACATCGATAATGACAAAAGACAAATCTGCCCAAATATAGCGCTCGAAAGTGGCAAATGTGCCAAAATGGAGCGCTCCAAAATGGTGAATCGGCCATTCTGGAGCGCTCCAAAATGGCAAATGTGCCAAAATGGAGCGCTCCAAAATGGTGAATCGGCCATTCTGGAGCGCTCCAAAATGGCAGATGTGCCAAAATGGAGCGCTCCAAAATGGTGAATCGACCATTCTAGAGCGCTCCAGAATGACAGATGTTGACACTATGATGATATACCCCAAATAATAGTCACCGTATGAATGACACTACGGTTCATCTTAAATTTAATCTTTGGTTCTTTTTTGTCACTGCCTGTTTGAAAATGGCGCACCGGTTTTAAAATACGAGAATACATCCTAAAATGGAGAAACAGTGATTTGAACTAACTTGGTTCTTTTTTTAGATGCACTTGTCTTATATATCGATGCCTTTCCTCAGTTTCCGAATGTGGGTATAGTATGTTGTACTCATTGATTTGTTTATGTCCAGATAATTTGAAATGAGTGTACACGTAATGTGCGTTCTCTAAAAAAAGTTTATTGTTGAATTTTACAGGTTGGTATCGTAATTTTTCTCATTATTTTACAGGTTGGTTCTAAGCCTGAGGAATAGGAGACCGAGTTTTGATAAAATGCGTGATGATGCTGGACACACATACTACTGCAAGAGATCACGCGATAACAAAGGGAGAAGTAGAACCACATGAACAGAGGCCCCATAACAAAACAGAGTAGGTGGTTCTATAAACAGAGCATGTTGTTGTTGAGAAGAAGGGGATAGATCAAATTTTTAAAAAAAAATGCTGATGTTCATGCTGCGAATAGACAATGAGCACATTTGCCAAGGCTCGTTATAAAAACTTTGATACACTTGCTCAATTCGGTAATTATTTGTTAAATAGTTATAATGGTCATATTACTCAGTTAATCTGGTATTCTCTAAGTTTTCCCACATCATCGTCACCCAACGTTTGCTCAGCTGCTAGCTCGAGATGGTATAAAAGCGTCAGTGTTCGTTTTATTTTCACTTGTTTAACGGGACGACCCTCAATGATCCATCTCTCATTTCTTCTCTTGTCTTCTTTTGCTGCAGTCGCACTTTCAACAACCGGTCGCACAGCGCAAGACTGTAAAATAGGTTACCAATGGACGGAGAATTTCATCCGTTTCGAGTGCTACCTGGGAACCGGACTGGTCGTCAAGGGGGTACGAGCCAAAGGCGATTGACTTGAAAAATCGTATATTACTAGGTATCACATGTATCCAACATAGATATATAGAATTAATTGATTAAAATTGCCATACATAAAGCCATATGCAGGTTGCGTTCCTACAAATAAGGACGGCGGTGCATTGATCCAGCCCGGCACCACTTTCGATGAGAAGTACTTCACCTACAGCTGCAGCAAGAGTGGAGATGCCGTATCACACCAGATCATAAGTAAGATCTAGATTTTTTTCGATTAAATATCCTTACAAATACGTTGCTTTAATTTGAGACTGCCGCGACCCATCCGGAAAGAGACTGGCTCTCGGTGAAACTAGGACCATGGCTGACGGATCTTCATGGAAGTGTTTCATAGATAGCACTGGCGCTATTAAGCTGTCCCAAGAGACACGTAAGACTCTCTCGATAGCAGATCATTAATGACATTCATAGCGAATAAGTATTATAAGTGATATGTCGTCGTGGCACAGAAACTCATTTTCGACTTTCAAATTCTTGAAAATATAAGATGCTTCCAGAAGGTGGCTGCATCTACGACGGGAAGGTGTACACCACGGGGAGGAGATGGACTCAGCTCGTCGACTTTAAGGTAATACAATTTTGCTGTAATTTATTTCCGATTATGCCACCCATTGGCTTCATTTTCAACGACGATGTACGAAATGTGTGTCATGAAATCGTGAGAACACAAAAAAGCGCTCAGAGAAACATGCATCTTAAACGCTACCGAATTAACAGGCTACTGTAGCTGGTGTCGTGCGATCGATCGGAAAGGCCGTCCAAATGACTTGCAGAAGCTCGGGCGTATCGGGCTTCACCGCTCAGGCGATTGGTCAGTAAACACTTTCTCAGATTCTTCCCTTATTCTCAAATGCATGATTAGATAAATGTTTCCGCTCGAACATTTTCTCCACAGGCTGCGTCACCGCAGCCGGCACGAATCTATACAACGGCGGCTTCGCAACTGTTGATTCTCTGAATGTAAAGTGCATGGTCGCCTCTGATGGCACCGTGACAATGTATGTTGTCAACGAATCGGGTTAGTGATGAGTATCAATCTTAATTCTCACCCTATTCCAAATTAATTTATTTCTAATACTTTGAGTTAGTATCATTGGCAATGTGTTGTCGTTAATCCGTTGACTGTATATTGCCACCATATCGTTTGATTAGATCATACCGTTGTTGAAAATTTATGCTATATTGCTATCTTAATATTTTTCCCCTACTCCAGATGTGACATGTTCTTTCAATGGAACGATCGTCAAGAACGGCGAGAAGTACACCACGAGTAACGGCGATGTCTACTCATGCATCTTCGGAGTCAGCTCTAAGACGAGTAAAAAGGCAGCCTCTTTAGATAGCAATAAGCATGTGAACTATTGCAGGTTGCATCTTCAAGATCGGGAACGAGACTCATACCTTGTACAGAAGCTCGAATGCATACATCAACGGGAAATATTACTCTTGCAATAGTGGATCGGGGATGGTTGACTTCGGCCAAATTAGTAAGTGTCGCACATTCGTTCGCATAGGCTATGAAACGACGGTGGACCAGATGATTCTTTCCAGCGGGTTGCACTTTTCCCGATGGTTCCATCAAGAACTTCTACTCGACATGGACCAATGGAACCGAGGTGAACCGTTGTCGCTACACCGTCAGTGGATCCACCATCACAACCTACATCGAAATCATTGGTTAGTTTCTTCATCATTTTCATAGTTTGGGGAGAGTTGAATAATCCTATGAAAACATCAATTTCAGGATGCGATTCTAACTCTAAGACGGTCGGCAGGAACTCTCTCGAAGTAATCGGAAAGGACGTAAAGAAATGCGCGTTTGTAGATGGATTGTGGAGAATGCGAAACCTTACAACGGCTGAGTACACTGCCTACATTAAGTCACAGGTGAGAGCTGGCCATCGCACCGTTGAGAAATCGATGAACAAACAAAAATACCAGTCGAATCGCAGAGCACTGGCGGATCGTCTAACGTTTTCGGAGGTTCGGGTGGATCGGGATCGGGAGGAGACATTACTGCAAAGCCAACCACCGCAACGACCACCAAGCCTACACCCACCACAACCAAGGCCTTTACTTCGGCAGTCGTTCCCAGCACAACCACACGTGCACCTGTTCCTCTTACGGGTAGTCCCGCCGTTGTCCCCAGTCGGTCTACATTATCGCCGACTTCCTTCATTTCAACAAAAGTCACCGCAGGCCCAGTAACTTTCACGACAGCACCAGATACTTGAATCAGAGAGAATTTGTAGCAAGGATTTCCTTCTCAGGTCAGTGCCACGATCTGTTCGACATGTGTTCTACACTCGCTCCTATTTGCTATAACAACCACAATACGTCCGTTTTCAACCTGAATAAGATCATCAAGAACATGAACGTCACTGTGGATCAGATCAAAGAGATCTTCAAGATTATGGGTATCGACAAACAGTGAGTGAAATATATTTTATGCATAAAACACTAGCGCATTGCTTGTAATAGTGATGCTCATCACTGTGCTCACCGGCCACCTGGTATAACGCATTGAGAACGTGTTATCCGGAGTCTGTACTCGTATGTTGCTTACAGACTACCATCGAGCGATAAGGAGAACGAGGAGATGGATGAAGTTATCCGGGGCATGAGCGGAATCGAATCTGCCGAGAAGGAGAGCTGCGGTTGTACTGACGACCATTGTACTAGCAGATGCGAGAGGAGAAGAAATCCTTGTGAGTTCGCCAATGCTTAAAGAATGCCTCCCTTGAGTCCAACGTTTCCTGATTTTCAATAAGACGTGGGAGTACTTCTTTAATGTCATTGTTTTAGCGTGCAAGAAGTGTCAGATCTTCAAACGCAAGGTTCGCGAACTAGTCGTGATGGTGTGTCCCGTCACATGTGGATCATGCGATAAAGGTAAACAATGGTGACTAGGGTGGGGGCTTTACAAATATAAAATATTGAGACAAATCGAACATTTGCGACTTTGCGACATTTGCGACTATGGGAATCCCACATCTACACAGTGGCTTCAGCGTGTAGACACAGTGCGCCGGCGTGTGTAGACACGCTGAAGCCACTGTGTAGATGTGCGATCTCCACTGTGTCTATGTGCATGTTACGCCGAGTAGTAGTATTTTAAAGACTTTTCGTCAATAAATCATTATTTGCCAATTTGCTATGACGTAAATTATTATTCCAGTTGGCAAGGTGCCCGCGATAATCAAGGCCTTGGTGCGATTCTACACTCACGACTGTCGCTGATCATCAATTGATTACTCAGAGCTCGTGGGGTTTAGCTACTTCTGCTAGAAGACATAAATCAGCTAGGAAGTTGCTAGAAAGCAGCGCTACTTCAGCTGTATACGCTGAAGTATCTAGCGCTTATTTCTATCTGATTTATGTATTTTAGCTGAACTAGCTATACTCCACATGCACTGAGTATAGCTACCCAAATTCCTGTCTGTATAAAGTCATCATAAAATTATTGCATAAGTGGAACATTTTATTCCAGGAGAGGGAGAGAAGAAAGAAAAAAATGATGATACGGATATAAGAGTGAGTGGGAAACCCGTGTGTGACAAGGATACACAGTTGGGAGCACTTTGATTCTATCGACTCTACCTATAAGACACTAGGAACGTATGCGCAGACCATATCAACTCGACACGAAAAAGGTGTTTTCCTATGGTACTAAAGCGATCTACAAGGTTCTCGCAATAATCAAGGCCCTTGTGCGATTCTACATACACGACTGTCGCTGATCATCGATTGAATATTTCCCCCAAAATTGGTTACCGTCGAGACCTGGATAATGTGCATTATATTGTTTACAAATTGTATACCAGGACGCGTGGCTTACAGTATGCTTTAAAAAATGGTTGTCGACATTAGGGTTGGCAGTTTGATTCCCACCTCACCGCTCATCAACGCGCGGTTGAGAGTGGAATGATTTCCAGTGCACAATGACAAAGAAAACTGGGATTCAAAAGGATCCCGAATAAGATGTGAAAGATCCGAATGGATCCCAACTATTAGAGCTCATATCTCGGTTTATTGACGGAATTGAAAATTCCGAAAGGTACAGCTCCAAATCTCCAGGGGAACATTTTCATTTTCAACTGAAAAAATAGTCAATTTTCATTATTTAAAAAATTAAATGTTCCCCTTTAAATTTCGAATTGATATGTACCTTTACGGGTTCTCAAATCCATGTTTGAAAGGAGATATTTGCGATAACAAGTTGGGATCCCTTTGATCCGAACAAGAATGGCTCGGAATCAATCGGATCTCATATCCGACCGATCCACACCGCTCGGAATGAAATGGATCTGAGATCCGCACTGGGAATCAAATTGCCAACCCTAGTCGACATGCTGATGAATGCACGAGGGCTCAAACGCGGACAAAAAGTGGTACGAGAATAACCTGCACTCACTACGGTATAATACCTGATGCAGTCCACAAGTTTCATTACAATACCTTTTGAATTTTTAAGCACCCGTGGAATGGGGAAGTGGAAAACCGCGGGACGCTAAATAGTAGCCCCGTTCTTCTCTCTCATGTTACGTGTCCTCTCATCAAATCCGTCTCGTGCGGTCTCCGGTGCAACAATGCAACAACGGGTTTGAATGGTGTCATAAGGAGAATGATTGGGTCAAGTTGCATCATCCCTATACAATCACACTGACAAGTCAACAGGTTCGCTTTTGAAGGTGCACCAGTCATCGGTTTTTTTCTGAAGTTGAAGTTTTATCATCAAATACCTTTTTTAAAAAAATTAAAAATTCTTTACGAGAATAAAAAAAGGTACCGATATAAAAAAAACAATATTTGTAGTATGGGAATCATATATGTGACACAGTATCAACTCTAGCGCTAAAATGTACTGTAATTGTTTTCGTCAAACTTTGCGTACCATTTCAAAATTTATTTTTCTTCCTCTATTTATCGATTTTTTCATATTGTAATGTCTAATTGTCTTCATTTTCTAGCCCGATTCGATGTCCGGTCGCGGGGCTCGTGTGGCTCGAAAGAGAAGAACTTCGGGTTCTGGCGATGACGAGGTACTGCTCTACTCCTTCTCTTGTTTACACTTGCGTCTCGATTTTTACCTATATTGAGCTGTTTTTAGCAATATTATACTCTAAGTTTGCTGAGGAATGCTACCATTTGGATCCCATTGACTGAGCACATGATTTAGCGTAGTTTCAAGCCTGAAAAGTGGTTTGTAGCGAGGAATGTACGGAAGTTACAGAGTACCTTTCAGCTTTGGGCACTTTACTGTATCTTCATTGAGTAACATTATGATGCTGCAGGATGAATCGGTGGACAGTCGTGTGCAGGAAATCGCCCATTGCGTCCTCTCCGCACACTCGAGAAAGGGCGGAATGAAGGATGCAGAGGTTAGTCCCTGTTCTGATCCTCTCTTCAGAAGTCCATTCAAAAGTTATCGAAAATCAGTTTGAAATTACTGCACGATTTGCACCCGTCACAATGTCAAACCTTGCGCATTCGCATAATGTCGCAAATGTTCTGATGCTGCGTTAAAAAAAACGCTCGAAAAAGGAAAGAAAAGAAAAATTCGCGCTAAATTATCTCCACTGGAAGATAAAAGAAAAGAAAATATGTGAATTCCCGCAATTATCGATTTCACGTCATAACTCGGCTGCCGATTATGTTAGTTTCTTGAAACTTTGTGTTTAGATCCTTGTGACCATTTAGAATCTAAAATCCAGATCTGAAGTCTGCAGGAAATTCAGGAGACGAGTTATGATCAAAACAAAATAATTGCGGGAATTCAAATATTTTCTTCTCTCTTCCAGTGGAGATAATTTAACACGAAGTTTCTTTTCTTTTCCGAGCGTTATTTAACACAGCATCAGCTTTACCAGATGACTGCAATTTGATTGGCCTTTTCTTGCACAAAATTACATGCGTGATTAGCTCTTACAATTTGTAAATAATTTAGTATGTATGCTGGTTTAGGGATAAGCAAAAATAGATTAAACATGCAAAACAGTAATTGGTATGCAGGTGAAGAAGGCTCTGTCGCGAGACGCGATGCACATCTCGGAGAAGCAATTGCTCGACGTCCTCGGATGCAAAGTATGTTTATCGATTGATGACGTCACTCATTCATGGTCACTTCCGTATCCAATTATCGATTGCAGCTGCTAAAAGACGGCGAGCGGCACTTCATTTACCATGATCGGAAGATGCCCGCGGCTTCACAGGGAATGGCTGATGTCACGGTTAGTTATCTTTTTTTTTCTAAAAAATAAGTTCTTCACACGTAATTTAATTGGAAGCTGCTCCTTGAGCTCTCTTGCCTCACTTCATTGCTAGTTATTACGCCCTTTAAAACGTATTACACATGTTTTCTTATATTGAAGTAAGATGTATATTATTATTATTTTTTATTATTATTAGTTTGATATTAGAGCATTGAACCAATTTGATGTGCTTCAAAAGGTGCACACTATATGGTGCTGGCTAATTGCTCTTGCATAGCCCTGAATATGAGTTGTCTCTCAACTGGAATTCTCCCTGTTCAGGCGGAGGCGAAGCAGGGACTGCTCTCTATCGTCCTCATGTTCATTCACATGTCGAAGAATCCCGTGGTCAAGACGGATCGAGTCAAGGTGGGCGGTCGATTAATCAATATTTCCTTATCTATACCTGATCACTCTTTAAACTGATGGTACATCATTATGTTCCATTCTATTATTTTTTCAAACATTGTGAAGATTGACTAAAAGATACCGTCAGCCGACGGCCCTAATTTTCCTACCTTTGTTTTAGAGGGCGAAAAAAGTCTACTGTGTATTTTTGGTATAAAAAATGGCAAAAAGTAGCCTACCACATGGTTTTCCTTTGAAAATATCGCCCTGCTTTCGTTTTCAGCACCTCCTGGAGATAGGTATTTAATCTGTAACTGTGAACATTGTCCGGTCGGTGTCTGTAAATCTGGCAAACCTGGAAATTCGAAGCGAATGTCCGTTCCATTGTGTGTGTGCTCATACCGTAATCTCTGTTGCATTCAGGAATTCGCGTTGTGGGAGTTCCTGGAGCAGCTGGAGGTGGTTCAAACTGCTCTCCATCCCGTCTTCGGCCTTCCCTCCAAACTCATCGCACCCATGAACTCGGCCGAATTCGTCGCCCAAGGTGCTTAATTAATTAATTAATAAAATAGTCTAATTAACAATTAATCCAAACGGTTAATGCTGATGTGAAGTAGATTCGGTATGCGGCAATTATCGATTGACCAATGGCCTACCGTATATCAGGTTGGCTGTCGTTCGAGAAGCTGAAGGGAGATCGTGATACGGAGGAGATCTACTACGATTGGGGACCGAGGGCACACACTGCGATCGACCCGCAGGTAAGAGAGTGGATAGGATTACGGTGTATTTATTTATTTATCGAACACCACAAGGGTGCGGCAATATGTGCACAAATGGCAGAGTAATAATGCTATTTAGGAATGGGGAATTCACAGGAGTAGGGGAGCGGGAAGGGCAGCCACACGGGAATTAGGAGGGGAGGAACCTCGAAAGCGGTGGAGAAGCCGCTGTTAGTAGGAAATTCAGTGGTGCTTCCGGCTCCCTTTTTTGGGAGCATGATTATTGCCGAGAGAAGTGTGTAGGGACGGGTGCGGCGTAGAGTTGATTAGTTTAGAGAAGTTGCTAAACATAAATGGTATTCTAATGATTAAATATACTTATCCGCTTGAATAGATTGAATATTGAATATTTTCGCAATTATTGTTGCATTGATTATCAAAAGTGATGTGACATGCTGAGCAGTGCGAACTCTATTACAATTTTTAAATGATACGTTCATGGTATGGACTACTGGTGTCTACTCTCTATACCTCGGCGTGTCTCTTATTTTTCCATACTCTCTCGCCAGCGGAATTTGTGTTTAGCCGCGGAACGTTTTATTATTTTGGACGAGTGTTGGTGAACTTGTAATGTCTATCGAATCGTCAGCAATCTATCTTTGTTCGAATTTCGATATAAATTTGAGAAAAATTGATGAATTGTTATTACAATTTGGCCATAATCGGGGATAATGGAATAGAACGAATACGGTAAGAACGGGAGGATACGGTAAACTAGGAAGAACCAGATATGGAAAGGCATTGAGACTCAGTGATCACTCTCCTTCATTTGAATGAATAGAGATATGAATGCGAGAGTTGATGAATGGAGAAAGGAGAGGAATGAGGGTAGGTCATACAAGAGAGGGGTATTATCGATTCCTTTACTTGATTATCGATTGATGGATGAATGGCGAGAAATTTAAATGGTAGTGTGGGGGCATACAAGTATTGTAGTGTCAATGGAAAGAAACTCGAGGGAATGAGGGGCGGTAGAGTGTGAGATGATTCAGTTGATTCAGTCAAGAGAATGCGCAAAAGGAGGGGGCAATTGAAAGCGTATATCGATCGATAGAATGAAGATTCACATGGATTTCGCATCCCGATGGAGTGATCGTAGGCGTGAACCGTAGATGGAATGAGGGACCCTTTTGAGAAGAGAAGAGATGAGAGGAGAGGGGAAGAGAAGCGGGGGCATGAGGGTAGTCACAGTCTATACATACAAAGATGAGCACAGTGTCACTGAGAGGGGGACAAGAATGGTGAAGTCATCTCGCGCAAAGAGTGTGCGAAACGAGGAGACCGTTTGTGGCCCCTCAGCGTCACTGTTTACATCATGAAGATGGGTGGAGAGAGATGGAGTGAGGAATACACTCAGTTGGCGATAGGGATCGTCTCTCCAATCGATAAAGTGGGCATAATTACAGGAGATGCTCGAGTTGTTCTGCGAGATTTCGGGAGACAAGAAGGAGGAGTGGAAGGAGCACGTAAAAGTGAGAAGATCGAGCACCAATTAGACGTCGTCTGCAAGAATTACTGATTAGTTATCGATCGATAATTCATCCTGATCCCCCCGGTATGAACTAGAGACTCAATCTTATGCGTGTAAGTTAGATCTCATTACGACCTCTTGTTAAATCTCGGTACCATTCATTCCACTTTCTTCACTTTATCGTCACTTTTTTCTTCAAATGCGTAATCAGTCTCTCTCTCTCCTCTCTCTTTCTCGTTATAACTCACATTGATCAACTGGACACTGCATGTTCTGTAGTTCTTGAATGAGACTCTGGATCGTTCGTTCCTGTAATAAATTGAGATGAAATTGGACTTCCTGCATTTTACATAATGGTTTTCTTCTGCATTTTGCTTAATGACTTTCTTTCTAAAGGACAAGGGGGGAATTTACGAGTCGTCCTTTGACTTCCCTATGGAGACCAACACATTTAATTTTGTAATTGAGAATTGTGAGAGATGGCTGCACTATAAGGACGAATTAGTGTGATCGAAGAATGAGACGAAAGTGTACGGGAAGAATAAGTTAGAGAAAGAGAGTATCATTGAGAGAGTGCGCGAAACGAGAGAGGCAGACAACAAAAGATGTTCTTGGCATGGTGCCATGCTGTGACAAGAGGAATAGAGGGAGCACTTGTTCCTTGTAGAGTCACGAATGAGGTATGGTAGTATTTCCTATTCATTACGCGCCATGTGGATAATTAACTGTTACCGTTACCCTCGAAAGAGCTACCGTAATCTTTGAATTTTAAAGCAACCGTACGCCTTGAATAACTACCGTACCTGAGCAAAGGGAGTGTAGATCTGGTCGAATGAGACTGAGTCCTTCCTCTTACTGCTCTTCTCAGCATCAAGCGCGTCTCTCTTCATCTCCACCAACCATTTCTTCGCTTGCTCAATGATCGCATGCCGCTTCAGCCAGTAGTGCCGCTGGATTACCTTCTGAAATCAGTTCACGATTAGCTCCTACAGTAACCCAGAATCTACAGTATCCCCTTGTTACAGTTTCCGTAGGATATTAAGAGAGTCACCACTACGTTTGTGTGTGAAATTGCAGATTGTAAGAGGTAATTACGGTATGTGAGGAGTACGGAAATTACAGTATGCGAAGAGTGTACATATTGATTGCGGTAGGTCAAACCTTGAAGCAGTCGGGTCCGTTCCTGAGCTGGTCTCTGATGGCATAGGTGAGAGTAGCATGCATAATCTGGAGATTGTACTTTCTCGAGTATTCTTCTCCCTTCTCCGTCCCCTGGTACTTCTCGAAGCCGGGCTCGTTGAAGTACGGCTCCTTCACGAAGATCAAGCCCTGCAAATCGATATTTAGATTTTCGATTTTTGGCGTTACGCCTGTTTTTAGTTGCTTCCCCTCATGGATTGGGTCTTGTTTGAGTTCTAAAGCCCATTCAAGGGTGTTTGCACTTGAATATACTACAAAAAGGCAATTTGGAGTTCTATTGAGCAAATTTTGTACTTGCCATGTGGCCAGACAGTCAATAATAGTGTGCGGAGATGCTGTCACACGTACTAAAAGGGGTCAGGGCGAGAGAGTGTGTGTAAGTGAGAGAGTCCCTCTCGTTTTTACACGCTCTCTCACTGGAAATCCCTTTCTGGTCGGACTGTGGAATGAGAGTGTGTGTCACTCAACTCAGTGTAATTTCAATCTTCCCTAATTGCAATATGTGCGCGAGTAAGTGTGTGGCAGTGACATGTTATTGTGTGGAGTCGGTCCCTTCGGAGAGTGAGTGAGAGAGAGGGAGAGAGAGAGAGAGAGAGGGAGAGAGAGAGAAATTGAGTGTCTCCCTCAATGGTCAGAGAGCAGCACACGATTCCAAACCTACAGACCAGGGTTAGGACGAGAGAGTATGCAAAAGTGAGAGAGTCCCTCTCGATTTCACACGCTCTCTCACTCTAAAGGCCTTTCTGGAAGGTTGACCGGCCTGTGGAATGATGTGGCAGAGCTCGGACACAGAAGGCAACGAGCTACGAGCGATACGAGTCGGTTGCTAGGCAAGAGTGGTCGGTGACTAGCAGTCAAGTGGAGGTAGATTGGTCAGAAAAAAAAGAATTACAACGTAGAGCATAATTGGCGGCAGGCACTTATTTCCGAGTGCAGATCAAAAAGAACGAACTGAGATGCACGCAAAAAGGGCACCTGCACTCCCTTGCTCTTGCAAATTCCTAAATATCATTATTGATCGCCCCTTGTGGTGATTGCTGTTACACCCTCGTGTGTACGATAAATAACTAATGTGTAGCGACGATCAATAAAAGATTGGGAAGATGTGGCCGTACCTGGATAGAGATGAGTACTTGCAGCAGACTGCAGTAGGGGTTCCACTTCTCCTCCGGTCGACCCTCCCACGTACCCAAGATCGAGAGACAGATCTTGCCGTCGTTGTACAAATTAGGATTGAATCGAACGTTTCCCGAGCCCGTCGTGAGGAAGGAACATTTGGGCGCAGAGATGGGGTAACTTAAGGATTATCGATTGATTTTGATCTTTGACCTCTGATCTCACTTGTTGGGAAAGAAGACGTCGAACTCGAAGAGACCATTCTGGTAGGGCGTGTCGTCGGGACCAGAGATGAGCACCTGCACATCAACTGATTATTACTACTGTAGCCCGATGATTACTACAGTAACCCATAACAGCCTGATTTCTCTGTACAGAGATCACTGCAAAAGCGCCTGTAGGGAATTGACAGTTATGTTGTGCATTCAGGTGCTTCGTGAAATTGTGATAACATAACCGAGAAAAAAACTTCCTGTTATTCGTTTCGATTTTTTTCGAATGACAAAGATGCATGTGAACAGATTTCATCATTTTGGTTCATCGATTTGGGAGTGATATCAGGAAAATGTAAATTTTTCTTAATTAATAAAATATAAATACCTTAATAATATCGCATCTGCCTTCATCGACGCACACAAATATTCCATTGCTCGCATTGAGAGGGAGCGCATTGGGCATGGACGCCAGCTCCTTGGCGATACGCTTCGTACGATCCTGCAATTATCGATTATTTACCACTCTTTTTAAATTAAAATAATGCAATTATGAATATTTTAATATTTTCGAAATGGGTTTAATTTGCACCTTCATCGATGGCGAGAATGGATTCAAATTTCGCGCCTCCTTCTTGAAGGTGAAAGGCACCGCCAGCTTACCGTAGTCGCCAATGAACCTGAACATAATCGATAATTATATATTGCAGTTATCGATTAATATTTTTATTTTGATAGAGCGTGTTTTTCAAAATATTGTATAGATTGTTTGAATTTTTTCCGTCCCTCAATTGAGTAAATGTGTTCTGATAATGATTCAGTGTAAGTCAGTGCCTGGTAGTGATAATCTTCCCACGAGAGCCACCTTGTGATCGTGTGAGAGCACTTCTGTTAACTGGATGCTACTAATGATGAGTCTCTCTCTCCCCCGTCTCTCATTTCCCCCTGCTATCTCGTCCGTCAGAGCGTGTGAGAGAGTGTGCGAACTGAGGAGAGCGCAGACAAAAGGTAGTTGCAGTGCAGATTTTCCCACGCGACCAAAATTATCGTGGGAGCAGCTACTGTCTCTCTCTCACTTTTTCCCACGACTTCTCTACTTTTCCTAATTCCCCTAGCGCCCCCACCAACCAGATACAATCGCTGAGATACTACTATTTCCCACTGAGAAAACACCTTTTGTAGCGGCGGAAAAACAAGTCAAGGTAATAATCAGATACTGACAAACCAAACCACATCCACATTTCTAATTCACAGAAGCAGGCGGAAAATGCAGGAACAAGATAAATGAGTTTGCTACAGAATATCGATATGCCTGCATAAACACTGACAGGAAAATATCTGAATTGTAAGCGCTCTCGAACAAAACTATAATATAAGGAAAATGAGAAAAAAAGTGCCATCGGACAAAAAAACAAACAGACATATTGATATCCTAATAGATAGTAACGTACCGATAAGTTTGCATCTGCAGGTGCTTCAATGCCTTGTTGTAGAATAGTGCTAATTGTGCGGGATTGTCCGAGTCGGGGATCGCCTTGAATCAATAAATTTATCACATACCATATTTGTCATATTACAAAGCGTGCCTACTGTCTGCTTATCTCGTTTTCGCATGCTCTTTCGCCCTCGTTCCTGCTGTTTATCAGCGGAACGTTTTCATATTTTGGACGAGTGTTTGTAATTAGTCATACCTTGAGTACAGCCACTTCACTACTCGATCTCTTGGTCGTCGAAGTGGACGGTCGAGTTGTAGGCGTCTCCTCCACTGGATGATCACGCTCGTATCGATCACAGATAGTCATCACAATCTGCAAGGGGGACGATTGAGTAGGGATGATGCAATACTAAGTAAGTGTCTTAAAAGCTGCAGATTTCGTATAGATTTGGAAATCTGTGAGCTTCTTAGTGCCGATTGCCTAGGGCGATGCAAGATTCAGTAAATTTCGTTGTTACTTATGCACAGGAGTGGATTGAGTAGGAATACTCGTATTTTTTACGGTAACGG
Source organism: Pristionchus fissidentatus (assembly GCA_036245785.1). Lineage (NCBI taxonomy): Eukaryota > Metazoa > Nematoda > Chromadorea > Rhabditida > Neodiplogasteridae > Pristionchus > Pristionchus fissidentatus. The sequence continues at coordinate 9,864,455 of BTSY01000006.1, forward strand.
AAATAGGCAGATTGCGTAAGAATGATGCAATACAGTCGTGGAACCGTATTTGTAAGTTTTCACGTAGGCTCTTCATTTCCGGTGATGCGTCTGTCAAGAAATGTGACACTTTCGTCCGTCACACTTGTATTAGAGATGCATGGAATGACTCAGAGAGGGATGATCTGCGGATCGGTGGGGCGAACATACGAAAACACTAATACCCGATTGAAAATGGCATTTACTCTCGAATCGTCAGTGGTCCGACTAGTGGTCCGACCTCCGGCAATTCTAGAATCCTTTATAATACTTTTAAATTAGTTTAAATAATTCATAAACTAGTTCCTCACCTCCGAATACCGCTCGATCTTGCGGATGAAATCGATCATGCGAAAGTCAGGCGATCCCATCTGTCCCTGAAGATTGCATACTGATGATGACATTTCTGGTTATTTTCAAATATTTTCGATCCAAAGACCGGGACATTTCCGATGCGAAGTGCCCGTAAAAGCAAATCCTACATAATTCCTTTCAAAATGAGATTCGTCCCGATAACAAATTCGATCTTGGTTCTTCATTCTCTCAATATTTCGTCTGACGCCATATTTGATGTCTAATACGTGATAAACACCATCTTTCTATCAAACAATTTTTGTCGAATATCGAGCGTTCGAAACATTGCTGTGACCTACCTTGAGCAGATTGGGATAGCTGCTCATGACGTCCTTAAACTTGGGTACGAGGTGCTTCGAAATGGACTTGGCGCCTGAAATTTACCATTTTTTACATTCCAATGTAGCAGCTTGGGAACGATAAAATTTTAATAGTTCTTTATTTTAATTTCTTCAAAAAAATCAATAATTTCTCACCGGGGGCGTAAGGGGCGACGAGGAAAGGAACGAGTGAGCCGACGAGTGACATCGACGCCGCCATCTCGAGCAGTGCCTGGTTATCGATTTATTGATTGATTAATTTGATTTTCAGTCCATTTTAAGGCCTTTCCTGTTGTCAACATTGGCTATTTCGATCTCAACCATGTCTATTCCATACATTTATTGATTGAATAATTTTTTATTGATTGAATAAAATGTTAAAGCATTTCTCCTCAAGTTGTTGTCCGTTTATTAGACGGCTATTTCTATCTCAATTATGTCTATTCCTGAGAGCCAGACAAGAGTTGTCCACCCCCTCACACACAAAATAAGGTGGAAATGACATGGTTTCCCCTCTCTGTCTGCACTTTTCGAGTCGTCTTTTCGGGACACAATCGAATTTCGCTCTGCCTCTGAGGGGACGGCGAGTCTTTGAAATAAGAGGAGAAGTGGAGAGAGAGACCATTCGAAGAATAATGGAAATAGAGAAGTGAGCGAAAACATCGCGAGAGGCATAATACAGTTAGAGACCACGTCAACCCAGCTCAAGAAAGGGGTCAGACTTACGACTTAGTCATTAGTCTGACTTAGTCATGACTTAGTCGTCAGGGCTTTCCATCGTCCCTTGTCCCTTCCATCCCCTTGTCCCGCTCCTTTCCCCATTCACGTAGGAGTGTTCCCTTTCGTCCCTCTCTTCTCCTCCTTCTTCTTCCTCTCCTCATTCGATTTGCATCCCAGATGATGCAATCAGAAGGGAGAAGAGGAGGAAAAGAGAGAGAGAGAGAGAGAGAGAGAGAGAGAGAAGAGGAGGAAGAGTGACCACTTCTGTCTCCCCCCCTTCACTCACTCAGTACCCAGGGGATAATGTGTGTGAGTACGAGACATGTTTCGACCCAATTTCAATCGATATTTCAAAATTTTTAGCTGATTTCAATCGATATTTCGAAATTACCTGGTACAATTCCATGTGCTCCGAAACGTCGAAAACCGAGTCGTTCTTGAGATGATATTCGAGCAGAGGAATGAGAGCCGATTGACCGATCTGAATGAGACACTTTATTCAAATCCTCCAGAAAGGGGTCGAGGCGAGAGAGAAACTGAGAGAGACTCTCTCATTTTGCCTCACTCTCTCGCTCCCTACCCCTCTTCGGAGGTTTGGAAGCATGATATCAGTAGGACAGATGGCTCCTGCCAATCTCATAGCCTATTTATGAGACCTCCCTGTGTCTGTGTGGGGTCTACAGCACTCATTGTTCCTCTAACCGGCTAGAGAGCGTGCGAAATGGAGAGAATCTTGCAGATGAGAGAGATGAAGAGAGAGAGAGAGAGAGAGATTCTTTCGTCAATTGGCTTTGTCTCCATTGTCTCATGGTCAGACTCTCTCTTCTGTTCTCCGGCCGGAGCCGTAGCCAGTAAACAGTCAACACTTTCCGGTTTTCTGACTTCTTTCCGACGACCACCGACGTCTCGAGTAGTGTTGTCAGACCGAATAATCCTATTCGAATAAGACAGGTTATTCGCGAATAGGATTACTCGACCAAGTCTCTACCAAGTCTCGAGGCCTTTTTCGGTCAACTTCCCATTATAATCAAAAAGCGACAAGAGAACAGGACAAATTACGTGTGGTAATGGATCGGTTTGGGTAGGTCTCTCTCTCTCTCTCTCTCTCTCTCTCTCTCTCCTCACTTCATCAGCAGCTACATCGACATGCTCTGCTCCTCCCTGCAGTCTTCCATTCTCCAGATCCGTGTCTCGACCGATAATAAATGCTATGAGAGCATTCAACAGCCAGATGAGATGCTCCTCCCGCGCCAGTCTCTCTTCCACCTGAGAGGGTACGGTGGTTATTGATTAGTTGACAGTACGGTAGTTAGTTATCGATCTTTCCCCCAACACCTGCTCGGGTACGCTTGAGAAACTACGATGATAACCTTTTCTTCTACAAGGCTTGCAAGATACTGTGCGCTGTAGGTTACCGTAATTATTGATTTCCCAAGCAGCTGCCTGAGAGTACTGTAACCAATGATTGCGCAATCTCGTGATCTCAGATCATTCGTTCTAATTTCCTGCTGACGCTATTCTATTACATGCGTGCTGAGTTCTCTTTCTTCTTGTTCCGTTCGGTGGATAATAGAATATCTTGATTGCCTTTATTCATATTGCGGCGCAATTTGCGCATTGATTCCTTGTGTGTGTGTGCAATTCTAATTCTCTCTCTCTCTCTCTCTCTCTCTCTCTCTCTTTCCCTTTCTCCCATGCCCACATTTCCCCACCCACACATAACTAATTACTGAGACATGATTCCCGGTCTTCAGGAAGGGGTTGCAGACAGAGAGAAAAAGTTTATATCCAATGGCTAGAGTGATCTTTGTGAGACCACGATAACTGGTCAATGAATGAGTGAATGAGAGAGTCTCCCTCTACTCCCAACCCCTTTCTGGAGGTTTAACCCCTTCTCCTCCCTTGTCTGCATAAAAACCCCATAGGACAAAACATTTCCGGGCCAATTTCGGAAATGGCGCCAAAAATTGTGTGGGGTTGGGTGTTTTCTCGTCACACTTTTTTGCATGCGGGGGGCAATTCCAATAGATGGTATTGTGATGGTGCTCGCTATTTACCAGCTTCTCTCTCTCTCTCTTTCTTTCTCTCTCTCTCTCTCTCTCTCTCTCTTCTCGACTCATTCGTATTGTCACAGATGGAAGTGGTAGGCAGATGGAAAAGGAGAGAGAGAGAGAATATTGTTGTGGGAACGGAGAGAGAAATACCCGCACAGACACAATAGAAGGCTACCTTTTCTCTCTCTCTCTCAATATTAGTCCCTGCCTCGTTATTACGAAGAAGACTACTGATAAATGATGCATGGCTACAGTTACCTCCTCCTCCTCCTCATCTCTCTCTCTCTCTCTCTCTCTCTCTCTCTCTCTCTCTCTCCATATTTGTGGTGATGGTCGTCGTCAGGCTATTCTCATCAACAGCAATGTTACGCAGAAGGGATTACTACGCTATTGCATCAGAGGCTGAAGAAAAGCGTCACAACAGCATATCAGGCATCACAAACAGAGAGTTATTTGCCATTTTGCAAATATGTTGTATTCGAATATACTACTGCATACGAGGATCTAGATGATTACAGGAAAAGTCCGATAGTAGGAATAATGAATATACCGTACTGCTTTACTAGCGAACGGATATTTAACAGTGTAAAGCATGAAATATGTTATTTAACAGTGTAAAGCATGAAATACATCACTAGACCAAGATAGCGACACTTATCCCTTAATCCCTAGCCGTGAATGCATCGGTGATAAAGCTTAAGTATAGGTTTAAGTCTAAGCCTAAGCCCAGCTATAAGTCTAAGTCAAAGTATAAGCATACTCACCGTTCTCTCGATATCCCATCTCGATCGGGTGGATCCATGTCCGTATCCGACTCCTCTATGCGAGGCGTGGGCGGAATTGCGTCGAGATTGACGCCGTCGACCGCCGCTGTCCGGCCTATACGGTAGTATTATCGATCGAGTACTAATTTTATTTTAATATAATATCTAAATAACAATTTTATCATAATTTCCCTCATTCCTAACAGTGATGCTTGGGGAAAAACAGTGTCATTCCAGTAATCATAACATTTCTCCTGATTGGCCGCATATTCTCTTCCTCCCTCATCCCTCAATCGCGTCTCTAACGAGTTTTTGCGCACATCATCCGAAAACCTCAGGAAAGGTCGGGCTAGAGAGAATGAAAATGAGAGGGCACTCTCTCGTGTTTTCACGCTCTCTAGCCCAGGGCCCTTTCTGGAGAGAGAGATGGCTTACTTGTGGTTGTCGGCGTTGCTGTTCTCTCCTATCAACTCGAGAATCGTGTGGAGCGTTCGATTGTGCACAAGAGAGATCCTTTCTTCGATCGAAGACTCCGAGATTAGTCTGGAAATATCAACGATCAAAGATCGTCCAATTGAGATCAAATATCACGTTTTAAATATATGCAAACGTCATGTTTCCTAGTCACGAGATGAGCAGAACTAAATAAATAGCTTTAGCAGCCAGTTTGAAGGAAGGTTTTAACTACTTTGGTTAAAATCAAAGATAGAGATCAAAGATCACTCTCAAGTGGTCACTCATCATTATTCACAACAGAATCAGAGATCAACGATCAAAGATCAGCCAATTGAGATCAAATATCACGTTTTAAATATATGCAAACGTCATGTTTCCTAGTCACGAGAAGAGCAGAACTAAATAGAGCAGAAAGATAAGGGTCCGTTTTTCTCCCCCCACTTGACTTGTTTATATCTCACGTGATTACTACTCGTAACTCAACTATCACGTAAACGATATCGGCGAGCCGCTCATTTCCGAGTATGTTTTGTGCACCTAATGGATATCTCGCTCTAGAGTCACAAATTCAATTTCGGCACTGACAAGCACAGGAGGCATACCACCTCTCCATAAAGGAGTAAGAAGCTGAGTTTCTACCGGTAATTCCTATATGGATGCTCGTAACCATGTAGGAATTGGATAACCAGAAGACTACCTATTCCCCGGTCTCATTAGCTTACTTCCCGTATGCCGTCAGATAAGCCGAATATCATCTGTCATCAAATAAGGGATAACTGCGATATCGCAGGTGTTTGAGGCAATTTTGTGCAGCATTACAAGTGCAGAAATAGTAGATGACATTTGAGTTATTAATTCCAGCACTCTCTAGGGAGCGAATTAGTGCGCGAAATTAGTAATCTCTTATTTCGAAAAGCGCAATCATTGCGTCGTTCCTTCTCAACTTCTGTCGTGCTCACCTGGTCACTTTTGCAAACCAAAGTCTGACCCCTTTCGGGAGACTTGGTACCACTCACCGTGTCACTTTGAGCATTCCACTCAGTCGAAGCGGTTTGTGGCCGAGGAATCCGTTGATTCTGTCGGCCAGACTCAGCATTTCATCGGGTTCGGGAGAGGAGGAAGAGGAGACTCCCGATCCCATCAGAGAAAGCAATCGAGAACACCCGAAACGGAGACGAGAAGGAGAGGGAGACGAGTGAGGAACGCCCCCTGATTATCGATTGATTAGTCATTGATTATTGATTAGTTATCCAGATTTAAATCACTGCGGTAGGTCGTGTTTGCCTACAGTCAAGAGAACACGCAAGATTCAGTGATATAATCGCTTTTTGCCGTTACCTTAGAAGAAAAACAGCGATGATCTATCTCTCTCTCTCTTTTCCCAGTTCGTTATTTACCCAGAAAGTGTGTGTATGTATTCACTCAGAGCAGCTGCACTGCGTCCCGATTATTAGTTTTCGTGGGAGTAAATCAGAGAGAGAGGGGGGGAAAGAGCGAAGGGAAACCGGGAAAACTAAGAAAAAGCCTCTGCTCCGTTGTAATTACACTCAAAACCAATTGCATATGCACGCAACTTCATAGACGTCGACATAGAGGTTCTTAGTCTCTTGACGATATTTTTTGAGAGAGTAGTCTCTTGATAACAGAATCTAGAGAGTTTGCGCTCTGGGTTCTGTCAATTTGCCCCCTGATAATAATAATAAGAACTTTTTAAAATAAGTCTTACTTGATTTTCTCGAGGTGCTAGTTGTCGTTGCCTGCTGTCTTCGTGGGAAGCACCGTCTGAACGTCGATAGGAGGACGGAGGGACACCCCTCTCGACGGGTCTGAGATGAAGAGGAAGAGATTGGACCGGTCGGGGCAGTCGAAGGCATGACTTTAGACCGAGTGAAGGGGAGAGGGGAGAGAGGGAAGGGGAGGAAGGGGGAGGAGGCGGGGCTAACAGATGGACAGAAAAGGGGGGAGGAGAGACAGGACAGTAGAAGGAATTGTGTGTGTAGAGGAGATCGATAACGACCTCAGGGTGTTTACAGGGAGGGTACCCTTCAGACAGGGGAGGGTCCCCTTCTTCTCTTCGGTATCAGTGTTGATGGGTGAAGGGAACCCTTCCCCCCCTCTCCTCTCCTTCTCTCAATTTGGTCTCTGCGTTTGAGTGAGTACTCGTGAAGACGTGAGAAGAGAGGAGGAAGGGTGTGAATATGAAGTATACACTTCTCTCTCGAAGGGGAGATAGAAAGGGGGGGGGGGTAAAGTGTCCCCACTCCCTACCCCCCCCCCCCCCCCCCCAAGGGACCTTCCATCCCCCTCGACCACCCGTTCTCTATGGCGCGCTTTATCGCGGCGCGTTTATCGTCGAAAGAAAGGGTGGTTTTCATTCGTGTCTAGACCGCGGAGCCGGGAAGAAGACAAAAGAGCCGGGAAATGGATGGAGGGCCGGCGGAGAAATAGGCACCGCATGACTCCCTTCCCGAATTGTGTGTGAGAAACGTGAGCTATTCGGGGATGTTTTCTCAGGAACAAAAAGATTGATCGTCGAAACGAATGAAAATAGGTAAAGTTCAAAATTGGGGCAGATAATTGGATCTCGACTTTGAATGCTCTTTACGAGAGGAAGTAGTGGGGGTTGACGCAAATGTCACTGTGAGAGATAATGGGGACTATAATAATGCGAAGCGTAATAACAGCAAAATGACGGGCCTTGGGGAATCGTAAAATAATTTTATAAATCATTAAAATAGGTATACCTCTTCTTGCTCAGTGGAGAGCGAAGAGCCCGTCCCTCCGATCGAAGTTATGATGTCTTTTTTATCTCCTGCAATTAGGCCATATTTTTATATTCAATCGCGTTATTGCCTTTTGTATTCAATGGAATCAAGAAGATGCGGTAATTATCCCGCCTTTTTGCTGACGTCTTTGGCTTAGAAGACCAAAATCATCAGATGCCGTGGCTTTTCTCTGGCGTATTTTGATGACACTATACATAAATAAGAGAACAGAGATGAGGCAACAACAAGGTCTTTCCCCTCTAATGATAAGGGAGAAGAGAACATCACGGGAACTATAGTAATGAGTGGTATAATGAGAGGATAAACACTAAAGTGGATGTATACCCTTAAAGGACACCAATGTATCAGCATATCGGTTATCAGAATTGGTTGGGGGTGTTTAATGTATCATAGTATTTTTTTCTGGGCAAAATGTCAAAACTGAAATCATGATGTGACATCACCCATTTCTATCCCATTTTTTTTAATTCCTAAAGTTTTTCTTAAATTGCACACCCTTCGCGAGTGTATGGAATAAATAAAAAAAATATCTACATCCTATTTTGCGCTTTCTAACTGCCTGTCTCAATTTTAATTGACTCGCCGGATTGCGTGACTATTTTTAAACAAAAAAATCCCACAGCTTTCTAGTGCGGAACTATCTGAGAAAAAAACAACGACTCACAATTAATCGACCATTTCTAAATCGGTGCCCTACTGGGAATTCTCTCCACTTCCCTCTCCACACGTGGGACAACCACACCTGTTTTGCTTCGCCATTCGACGTACCCTACATTGTACATTACTGAGAATTTCATGATCGCCTTTTCCCCATGAGACAAACTGAAAAAGTGAAAACTGCAAGAAATTGAAGCATTTCATGACAAATTGGCAGGAAAAAAAGATGATTTTTCTCAGAGATGCTACAAATTTTACAAATTTTACTGAACCCGCTCGTTTTGGCGCATTATTTGTGCTCTAGTTTTGAGTTTGGGGCGGTTTTCTCCCGTTCTGCGATCTCTTTCTGCTTTTTACTACTCCCACGACGACAAGTCCTCTTGTCACTCAGCGAGAGAATGTAAAAAGAAGAAATAAATAAGAGACTAAGAGCGGCCGCCGAATGTGCCTGTGTGTTTTCGCTTCTGGGAAGAAGCACGTCTATTCCAGGGAGGAGGAGAGAGGGAAGGGGAGGTGGGAGGAGGGGAGGAGAGGGAAGGGGAGGAGGGGAGGAGAGAGAGGGAAAAGGAGTAATGAAAACTGTGATGGATGACTGAATATCGCCGCTGTCTGGTTATTGATTACTGTTGAGGAGAGAAGAGAAAAAAAAGAGAAGAAGGAATGAAGGAAGGAAGCAACAAGTAGCATACAGTCTATAGCTATCGCGCCAACATTATAAATACTACCATTTTTTTATAATCAAAGAACAAATAATGGAACTTTTTGCTTCACACACTTTCTATTAACAAAAGTTGGTTGAAAGAGTATGGGAATTTTTCACAAAACTCTAAACCAATTATTTATGAGAATTTCGCACTGTTTGTATATACGCTTCGGACTTCATTTCTGGAAAAAAATATTTTTTTAAAATCTCCCGCAATTTCATTGGCTTCGGCGGTATAATCCGCATACTACACATTCTAGTTATGAATCATTGGCTGTTTTCCCCCTCTCTACCATGCACAATAATCCGAATAAATTACTACTCCCACTAGGGTTTCCCGGCGGAGAAGGAGATAGGTTCAACTCGCACTGAAATGTGACAAAGAACCCTTGACGAAGTGGACAGCACGCAATCTAATTTAACAACTTGCTGGTTTTACCGTATAAGGCCCAATTATTGTACATCATAGCTTGGCGCAGGAAAAAAATCTTTCAAGTTTCAACTCGTGGAATTTTCTTAAAATTGTATAAATAGTAGTAGTAGTAATAATAACCTAGAATAGTACGCGTGGTTGTTGAGTGAAGGACGATGGCAGATTCGAAGATGGGAGAGGAAGTAGAAGAGGAGGGAAGAGAGGACGGTATGGTGGATGGTGGAGAGGGAACAGACACACACCGTCTATGAATTATCGATTGATTATCGATTCACGATTGATTATTCCGCGAATAAGAAGTTTACAAACGGGATAATGAAAATACTGATAGAATTGGATCGGAAATACGGATGAAAAGTAGAGCTGCTCATTTTTGCAGAAGACAAATTAATGATGATTCATAGAAATTTTGTGGAAGGATGAAATGGAAATGTGTGGTGTTTCTATTTAGAATTGGTACCATATGGTGCTGTTAGAACTCGGGTGAAAAACTTTTTTCGAGAATGCCAACACTATTTTTACATCATCACCCCCAAGGAAATGTTTTCGGAACTATGATTTATCTCTGGAGAAAAGATGCAATCGATTCATTCCCGATATTTTTCATGTGAAACTACACACGCAGTCACGTAGATTGCAGGGGGTTTCAATTCGCTGAGTGAAAACCTCCAAATCCATGGGATAAGCATTTAAGATTTCACGGGAAAGATGCCAAAAGAAAGTGCCGAATTTGAATTTTCTTAATTTTATTTTCCATCCATTTCTAATAATGATAGTACCCAATATGAGTTGGCACTCCTAATCTCTAGAATACAATTATTTAATTTGAATGTCCACTACAAATGAGGGTAACGAATTTGAATCTCGAGCCCTATTTCAATAATAGAAGCACCGAATTTGAATGTGCAGTTCTATTCCCCAAACGGAACGAGGGGGGCTATCGGATATGGAGGGTTGAATGACAGAGTGGACTGAAAGGAAGGGGGGGGAGACGGAGATTGGATCGGGGGGGGGGGGTAGGTCAAAGGGAAAATGAGTCTGCTAATCAATAATTCGGGTGCATTGTCGAAAGAAGAATAATATGTACTTATCGGCGAAAATTTCGCAGTAAAACATGCGCAGGATAGCGGATTTCTATGTTTTTGAAAGAAAAATAGTCGCTCAGCAGAGTAGATTTATGGTTTTTGCGGGTCTATAATACTTATTTTCCAGTGAGTCTTGAGTCGGCGAGACTAAACCAAATGAAATATGAATAGGGGAGAAGAGAAAGAATGAGGAGAGACGAGGTCGGATGCACTATTGAAAGAAGAAGGTAGAAGAGATGGACGATGGACGTGTCGGGGTGTGAGGAGGAATGAAGTGGCACTCTGGGAGGAGAGAGGGGAGGTGGGAGGAGAGGAGAGGGGAGGAGAGAGAAGGGGAGAAGAAGGAAGAGGAGGACAGAACGGAGATACGAAAACACCCCGCCATATACGGGCAGTAGAATGGTCTGAAGAAGAGGACGAAGGGGAGAGAGAGTGAGTGAGAGAGAGAGGGAGAGAGAGAGACTGACTAGGTCTTAGTATGAATTGGAAGGAGAAGAGGAAGGGGGGGGGGGCTCTGTCTCTCTCTCCTATTCTGGAACACTAATTGGAATGGGGAGGAGGGGAGAAATGAGAGAGCACAACGCGAAATTGTGAGGAGAAGCTATAGGGGATTCTCGAGGAGTGAAGATTATGGTTGGGGAGGAGGAGGAGGAAGAGAGGTATTCGATGCTATGGGGGGAAGACTTGGTGGAAAAGGGGAAGGGAAGGGAGGAAAATGGATTCAATAGAGAAGAGAAAGGGGAGGAACGTGGTGGGAGATTATTGGGACGAGAGAAAATGGGAGGAGGAGAGAGAGAGAGAGGACCTTAGATGTGGACTATGAATCAGCTGTGAGAGGGGGGAGGAGAGGAGGGAGGAGGAGAGGAGAGAAATCGATTCGAGAAAGGAACGTAGGAAGGAAGGGAGGAGGAGAGACGAGGAGAGGACTCAAGCTCCGCCCATAAAAGGTAGAGGAGGAAGGAAGAGAAAAAGAGGAAGAAGGAGGAAGGAACAGAGAGAGACAATGAGACCCATTCTAAGAAAGATTGAGAGGATGAAGTATATGGGACAAAATAGAGGAGAGAGAGGGGGGAATTGAAGTGTCGTCGCATAAAGAAGGAAATGAGAGATGAGAGGGGATTAGATTACGAAGATGATAGCACCCGATGATATATTTAGACTGATTACACAGAGAGAAACCAGATGTCTTAGATACGGTTCGTATACCATATGGTGTGGAAAGTGGAGGAACATTTGTTTTGAATCAATACAAATGTTGCATGCCCGTCGGCGATAACATTTTCTGGAAGTTCCTTTTGGGAAACCGGAAAATATTTTTTTTTGAAACCTACACGGTGGTACATCCTACAAATCCTGGATCAGTTTTTTCTATACGGAAGTTCGAAAACGTCCCCTGCTTAGTCTACGGTACATTAGAGTGCACTATATATCGATAACTGGCTCATTTCCTGCTGTGTATTCCATCTATTTCCTGGCTTGTCGTGGATCGAAATTAAATTGTGCATTCGGTTTCTCTCGCCGATGATTTCCTTCTTGCGTCACGCATATACAGGCATAGACACGGTCAATAGCCGGAAAGAGAGAGAGAGAGAGAAATCTAAAGACTCCCGTTCGGTCGTTCACGAGGGCAAATAGTTATTAATTCAGTAGAGGAGAGGGGGGGGGGTAAAGCGAGTCTAGAGAGACTACTTGTACTCTTTCTCCCCTGGTCAAAGGACACAATTGATTTGGAGAGTAGCACCTTGGGAGGAGAGATGGGGGAGACTAAAGGACATGTGGACTCCCGCCAAAGGAGAGAAAGCACTTTCGAACGGGTAGTAGTAACCAATCCATTTGCAGCCATGCACTATTAACACTGCGGAGACAACTATGGTATGCAGGGGACTACGGTATCCACTAACTGCCTACCACACTACAGTATCTGCTGAATACCGCACCAGTATTCACTGAATGCTTACGTATACACTGACTTCCATACCATTATAGCATCTCCTCACAACCGTATAACCACCGTACAGACTCAGTACCGAACCCTTACTGCGTCAAATAACTACCGTACCACTACAGTACCCATTTGCTACCGTACCACTACAGTATCCCGTCACTTCCTTACACTTGCAAGCGCCACTCGAAATTGAACGCAATGATTCAGGGGAAAGGCTTGTTTTCGCTCCCTTTTTCCTCCCCGTTTCCAGGAACTTTTTCTCCTTCGCATGCACCGTCTCTCGTTGATTAGCTCTTTCCCGTGGAAAAGAGGAAAAGAGAAAGAATGAGAAGTGATCTACAACAATCGGATTGTGCTGCACGTATGTGTATGTGGGGGTGTCAACATGGAGAAAAGCGGTCTAGTCGGGGGGGATATAGAATACTACTACTAATTACAATAATATTTATCTAACTTCTAAATACGATATCATCAAATTTAAGGGCATTATGAGTAACGACGAGGTGAGGAAAGAGAGCTGAACGAGCAGTTCAATGGTACGTGCGGGCGGGTGCGTGACGCCAGGAGAAGGGAATGAATTTTATAACACGGGGAAGGACAGGAAAGAGGGATCTCACAGGGAACGAGGCGACAAAATAGTTTGAGATGTGTGTTTTTCGATTTGGTGTGAGAAAGAAAAACACGGAAAAATACAGGCGGGCGGGGTGTGTTTGCGGGCGGAGATTCAATTATGGTCGATCAGAGAGCACGACAAAAGGGGCGGAGCTTGCGGGGTGCGATAACAGGTGGAGAGACCCGTATGAACACCATTTGTATGAAAGAAGAAGGAGAAGAAGAAGTGGGAAAAAGAGGGAGAGGAGAATGGGAGATGAATGTTCAAAGAAGAGTGGTTGAGGGGAGAAGAAGAAGAATCGAAGTAGGGGAGTGAAGAAGAAGGAGAGAGAGAGAGGACGATAATTTGAGAGATGTTCTCAGTGCTCTTCGTTCTCTTGTTTTGACGCCGAGACGAGACACGACGAGTGCTTCAGTACTCCCCTCTTCTACCACAACAAACGTGGGATTCCAAGTGGAAAGGGATTACGAGCGGAACGACAAATTGCGATTTCTGTGTTATCCCGAGAAGACGGGGAGAAAGAAGGTGTTTTGTGCTCAGCAAGGTTCCCGTTCTATCTAGCTCTCTCGTTTTATTCTCCTTCTTCTTCTGGCGATAAATGAGACGGTGAGCCAATGCACAATTCACTCAGTTCTACGTGTTTTCGTCTGGCATGGGGAGCGACGGGAATGTAGAAGTCACAGGTAGCACGTAGTATGATAATACGATTGAAGATAGTTATTATTATTAACAATAATATCGATGACAGGACGAGACGCAATGAATAAATCTACCAAAAAACTAGATCGAAGAAACGAGGAATTTCTCAGATGCAGGGGAATATTCGTCACGGGGCGAGATCTCTGAGATGCATCTATAGTAGAAGATTTCGTCTAGACAGGCCGACTCACTTATAACAAGACTTCTCATAGACCGCATGACTCCCGCGCACAGTTTGCAAAAGTTTGCCCATTTTTGATGAGATAATTTCTGTGAAGATAGTTGGGAACGCTGATATTTCTTATATTGTTCATTCGGCCCAATGGGTAACAAGAATATTTAAGAGAGTATTAGAGGCTCTCATAAATATGCGTACTGTTTCGTCATTAATCTCGGAGAGTTTGCTTCACTAGATGACAACATCTAAAAAAGTTCGAGCACGGTGTTCGCGGCATTATCGATATCACACACACACTGGTTCCCCAAGGCAGCTAGGAATACGGTTCCTTATAAAAAATAAGTTCAGTTAGGAACAGAAGGAGATGCGTTGATTTTAAGGATGATATTCTCTCTTAGATTCTCACCGTCGCTTTCTACATTCGTCCTAGATGTATTTTTCAATTCGAAAATTCAATTTTAAAAATATTAAGTTCTCGAGTTTTTAATGACCCTGTCGTTAGAAATTTAATTAAACGATGAATCAGCATTTTAATAAATAAATCCACCCTCATAGATAGTACGAAAACTATGCCACATCCAAACGCCTCTCCGAATGTTACAATTAATATTGTCTACTTCGTCCCTCGCTTATCAATATTCTTCATTATTGAACCGTCTTTCATTGAATATCGCCACATTTGCTCACTTAACTCAAATACGCAATTTATTGTGAATATTCATTAAATATTCGTAAAAATCAATTCAATTCTGAACAACAACAAAAAAAGATAGAGAAGAAACTACCGTAATGCCGACGATTCAGTTCGATCGGACTGGTCTCTCGTACGGAAAGTCTATCGTAATCCTCAGGGCAGTAAACAATTTTCGATTTTTTTAGTTTTCTTAATCTCTATAGCGTTCAAGCCCGTTTCCCCACTATTTTTTTATTTATTATGTTTTATTTCATTTTATTCGTCCATCGCGTTTGTACAAGTTTCATAACTCAAGTTTGAGGAGTTTCGCGCTCTTGAGTTTGTCTTCCGACGCAAGACAGCCGGCGGCAGCACCTCGGAAATGTTACGAATTCCTCTCCAGTTCTGTTCTCATCAACCAGGCGGACTGAACCCTCTCGTTCCTGTCACCGCTGCAGGTCAGCTATTTTGTTTTTCTCTTTATACATTTTCTTTTTATATTGTTGGCCCTTTAAACTGTTAATGGAATTTTATTTAATTTCCATTTGCTTCGTGTTAATCATTGCATCGTACATACAAGCATAGTAAGCTAGTATCCCATAACGGCCATCGATTGCCTGACAGGCGGGCGTATTAGATTTTTTTTTCACGAATATCTTTTTTGTTTCGTTTTCATTATTTTGCTCGGTGTATATATATTTTTTCCGATCTGCATTCAAGTATCTGGTCCGGATAACGAAGGAACACTAGTTCACATCTTCACGAGTCCACATCAATTGTGTTTTTTTCTAGTTTTTTTTTCTTCAAATTTCATTTATTTATTTTATATATTTTTATATTTGTTAAATCTAATCTAGAAAAATCTAATCTCATCACAGAGAACGAATAAGGAGCAGTAGTTGAATACAAATGTTGGAACGAGAATAGAGAAGAGGGAGATAAGAGTTGCAGTCTTCTCTTAGTCTGCGAGAGAAGCGAACGACTGTTTCCGGCACGTCATCGCACGCTATTTGAAATTCTGAGAAGGGATACAATTTGTTTGGTTATTCGAACTGACGTAGACAAACCAGCACGATTGTCTGAGTTTATCAATTATAGGAGCTGTTGACAAGGTAAGTGTTTTTTTCCTGATTCATGTTTCGGCGGCATGAGGCAAAACAATATTACTCTATGTATTGGTTTCGTGAACTGTGCGCATTACCCTAGTAATATGACCATTCTCCTTTTATATTATTTTTCCATGTAAGCCTATAATTTTTTTTAAATGATTGCAATTTTAATTCGACACAGATTCCGGACATTTCAGTTGATACTTTAAAAAAACTAGACAGTCTTTGCTAAGCCGTCTAATCGAAGCCGTGATTGTTCAAACCTTACCAGTAAAGTGTCGTCTCTCTAGAGAGCCCTGCCCCTTCTCCCAATCCCTCTTTCCTCTCCATATCTTGATACTTCTTCCGCTCATCGAGCTCCTCCCTCTCTCTCTCCCCTCTCTTTCTCTCTCTCCTCCCCATTCCTCCCCACTATCCTCTCTTCCATCTGAGTCATGCCCAACAATGGACAAGCCATTCGTTATCTACTAACTCTGCTTTCATTGTCGCTAAGTTGTAAAATCGCATATTTACATTTCTCGTAAGCTCTCACCAATCCATTTAGAAATTTTACTCAACGGTATTTTTGAACAAAAAAAATCAAAAATACAGTTTCCGGTCTTCCACCATTTAATATTTCATTTACTACAATCGCATTCCACAAAATCGATAATCCATGTTGCTAGCCCTCCGCGGATGCTTTAAATATACAGAACCATAAATAAATGAGGAATCGCCACTGTTTCTGCCCCTCCTTCCACTTGGATCGTTTGAATCGTCTCAATTAGAGTCTTCTCTTCTTCTTCTTCTCCTCCTCATCTCCCTCTTCTTCTCTCTCAATCTCCTTCTTCCTTCCTGTGTCGTGTCTTGACTTCATCTCAACAATCGGGCACAGAGACTTCTTTTGTCATTCCCCCCGCCGCTTTGCTCTTTCCACGTCCCGCCACGAGCAAGTCGATCGATATTCCTCGTCTACAGTATATCAATTTTATTTCCAGCAAATTCAGTAAATACTCCGTGTCGATCGTACCTCATTTCACGTCCCGCCGCGACAAATTAAATCGATAATCCTACAGTAGTAATTGCAGTTGTCGCCCCTGCGTCTTTCACTGGTTCAGATGGTCTCATCATTGTTTTTGTTGTGAGAGTCCCTCCTCCTTCTCTCCATTAGTTAGTCCACAGTGATGGTCCCCCCGTCTCCCTTGCCTGCCTGTCTCCTTCTCATATCGACACTATTCAACCACTGCCTCGCCTCCATTAGACACGTCCATCCCATCGAATTGACCATCCAGTCCGGATCGATACGAGGAGAGTATCTGGTAGGTCACGAACGGAAAAAAGTACGGTAGAGATCGATTGATTCATTCCATTGCAGCGACAGAAGGGCAACGACTATGCCATCTTCAAGGGCATACCGTACGCCGCGCCGCCTGTGGGATCACTGCGATTTCAGGTGACCAATCTGGAACTGATTTTAAAAGGGAATCGTTTTTTTGCAATTATCGATTGAATTTAGATGCCTGAGCCGCCAGCCAAGTGGCGAGGAGTGATGAACGCCACACAGTACTCCGCCCTCTGCGTTCAGGTAGATCAATCAATCGATAATCTGATAAATCAATCGATAATCCTGCAGAAACGGGAGGGTCTTCCATCGCATCCGGAAAGGAGTCAGGCACACTTCAGCGAGGATTGCTTGTATCTCAACGTGTTCGCACCTACGCAAGTCAGTACACTCGAAGCTATCGATAATATTTGAAAATATCTGTAAATAAAAAGAAATAAAATTGAGTAAAACAATCAAGTTGTGTAATGAAATGGTCTATTCTGTGCCGGCATAAGCAATGACTGCCTCATAACGTGGAGCCATGGGGATGTCTTTACCGTTTAGCTAATCAAGTAATCATGTAATCATAAACGTGGAAGTCATTTAGATGGAGTAAATTTTCTATTTTCAATATTTGTGCTTGTGAAAAAGAAAAAAATTACAGATTTCGCTAATTTCAGTTCACGAACGACACTTATCCAGTGGTCGTTTTCATTCACGGAGGACGATTCCAGTACGGAGCTGCATCTGATCTTTCACAGCAGGTTTATTTTTGTTATATTCTTATTATTATTAACATAATTAATTTTATGTATGTATTTTTCTCTCCAGGCAATTCTCGACAATTTCGTCGCGCGCAAGATAGTTTTCGTCTCGATGAATTATCGATTGGGCCCGCTGGGTAAGTGTTTAGTGTAGGTCATCTCTCTCTCTTTCTCTCTCTCGCTGTGCCTTCATTGATCGTAGTAAGGACGGCAGCAGCGGGTCGAATCCTCAAGGGAGAGCCGAGATGGAGAGAAGAAGGAGATGGGAGAGAGTTGCGAGTTTGGAAGAGAGAGAGAAGGAGGGACATGGATATAGAGAGATTCGAGTGAACATGATGAGGACGAGTAAAGCATTTCAAGAGGAACATCAGAACTGAGGGAACGTTAATGCTAATTCGAAACCCACACCCCTTGAGGGCTATTGCTGTAAAGCGAGCGAAAAAGTCATGCCAATTCGAGTTTCGACCACTTTTACCTGTAAAACACTTAGATATATATATTGTAAACTATTACAGTACACTTAAAATAGGTAAAGGTAAAGGTGTTAGGTCTTCTACACGCAAGGCGGTCTCGACCACCCCTCGACCACCCCTATGCCTGAGGGGCAACGAGAGCCTGTCCTGAGATGATCAGCGGCCTGTTGCGAGGCTATTCTCGTGTTGTGTGCACGTGAATCGGGGACCCCTTTCGAGGCATGTTTGGATCGTGATTTACCAAAAGTACTTGGTTTTCTAAAATACTACGGTCAATGCAGGAACAGTTAGAATGGAGTGTTATATTATCTTTTTTTTTAAATCTACAGGCTTTCTCTCGACGGGCGATGCTTCGTTGCCTGGAAACATCGGACTGTGGGATATTCTGCTAGCACTTCAGTGGACGAAGGTAGGTCTATACAGAGAATGAATATAGTGAGATGAGACACCGAGTGTATGATACACTCATTATTGAGTGTATTCGAGCGTTGAGAGAGCATGCGAAAACGAGAGATGTATAAGTATATCATATACTAGGTGTCATATCTCATTGTAGGATACACTCAATAGTAAGTTTATTCATTCTGGGTCTATACATCATTCCACTGCCTCATCAAGGCATCAAGAGGTGAGGAGGTAAAAACAGTGTAAAATTGAGAGTTCTCATATCGCTTTTACTCTCATTCTCGAGGCTCTGAAGTATGTGTCTACTGAAATCAGTGGGTCACTTTGCAAAAGGGCATGAATTGAATTGGAAATGTGCCCTTTGTTGCGTTGATTCGCTTGTTCTTTTTGGTCGAAGATGAGGAAAAGAGGAATCCCTCTTTCCTTCTCTGATTCCGGTTGAATGCTCTGATGAACTGCGTTGAAAATGCGTCCAAAGGGCAGAAGAGATGAAAGAAATGAGGGAAGGATCCCTCAAACATTCTGATTTTTTATACTGTTAGAATGCTCAATAACAGATTAGACAGCGCTTTTGAACCTTTTTGAGGTACAAATTTAGGAGGAACAATAGTATTAATAATACTAATATAATAACTCCAATATCCACCCCCAACAGGTCAACCATGCCTGGCCCAAATTGGCACTGGTGTTAAAACCAGGAGTAAAGGGCGGTGGTCGCCGGCTGGCAACTGAGTGACTGATTATGCCGTATATGCCTAGGTTGCGTTCACATGCGCGGAACATCGCGAAAAGCGCAATGTTCCGCGCATGAAAACATTCTGAAGACGGAATTGCAGGCGAACGCGCAAGTATTCGGTGGTGACTCTGATAATATTCTCGTGATGGGAAATGGAGCGGGCGCTGCAGCTGCGAGTATTCTAGCACTGTCGCCGAAGGCAGAAGGTTGGCCCACTTCACACTAACTCTCTATTTCCAAAAAAAAGTAATAAATAAGTTGTTTTTTAGCTCTGGAATCGTCTTCATTACAGTAATCAATTTTGTCTCTCCCTTTTTATCTTCCTCCTAACAACTTGACAGAGAAAGAAGATATTTTGTGAAAATCAAATACATTTGTAATTTTATTTGCTGATTAATTTATCATCATTCAGGTCTATTCCACCGTGTGCTTCTTATGTCTGGCAGCGCCCTCTCTCCAGGAGCAGTGAGAGACACTGCGATCAATGCGACGTGGAACCTGGATACGGTAAATATAGTAATTGTCGATTAATTCCGGTGAAGAAAAAAAATAAATTTACACAGTGAGTTAGGAAATGATAAAGATGTGATAATATTGCATCGTGTAGGTTTTGTTGACTCTATACAGGTGAAGAGAACGTGTGAACTGAATCGAAATGATTTTTCACCTCCTTATTTTTTTTACCCTTTTTCTATCACTTTTACAAGCCATTTGTTGTTCAATGTGACATCGTATTTCGTATTTGCAATAATTATTTTTAGTCGAACATCATTATAATTATTACATATTAGTGCAAAACTCGATAAATGAATTATTAATAATTCCATTTCTTCATCAGAAACTGCACTGTCGCTCCTTCAATTCCTCCCAACTCATCGACTGTTTCCGCAAGAAAATCAAGGACGAAATACTCAATTTTGATGTAAGTTTTTTTTACTTTGCGAAAGCACACAGTATCGAAATCCACCCACAATCTTATCCGAAATGTGACAGCTGAAACATATTCAATAGCAAATCAATCACGTTTGAGAGATTAATTAATATTCTAAATAATTTATAATTAAATATTAATTAAAATACATTTTGAAGCGTCCGGAGGGCGACGAGTACGAGGAATTCGTGCCGATCGTCGATGGACCGGGTGGAATAATTCCCGATCCAATAGAGAGAGCATTGATGAGGAAATTGAAGCATTCTCTCATGATTGGAACAACGAAAGACGAGAGTAGTCTATATGTCTGTGAGTTAATATTATCTAACCTACTACCGTATCCATTCATTCATTCAGTATCTGATCTGTGAAACGGTCAGTTTGCGATCATCCACGATGATTCTAACTTTTCTCTTACACCGATCACCTCTGATAAATCGCAGATATAACTAGAGTTTAAATTGTAGTATTTGTGTATGATCATAAAAAATAATCAATAATGTTTTTAATGATCAATAATCCAGACGAGAAGAACATCAACGTGAGTGCGATCACAGCCGAAGTCGCAGCCGACACTTACGCGACTATGCTGACAAACTACACGGAGAAGATAGGCAACAAGCAACTCGTCAAGCAGGCGTACCTTAATTATTTATACTTAATTACGCTTAATTTATTATCCTTATGCACCGGTTTGGCATTCTTTTTCCTCACCTCAACCCATTTCCCCCGCGATTTATGATCTTCGTAGTGGAACGCAGCAACTTGCTTGAGAATCACCTAAACAATTTTGGAACACACTGAAATTGCAGGGGGCGGAAGAGAGAGAGAGAGAGAGTTCATGACATTTCGTGCACTAACGAGCCAATTTAGAGAGCGGGAGCGATTTCTTACAAATAAAATTGATTACATGACGATAAATGACATATTCAGGTGCATTCATGAGTACATCAACACCAAAGTCGACCCTGCATTCTCGGAAACGATCCTGCAACACTCGGTGCTCAAGGTAGTTAATAATTAATTTGCATGAACTATTATTGATTAACTTTCACAGAAGTTAATATAATGCTGCCTTGAAAACCGATCGTCCCTGAATTGTAGAGATTAATTTTCGCAGAAAAACACCATGCATTGTCGAAAAATTTAGGAGTCAATTTGGGTATAGACATGAATAGTGTTTTGGGCCCGTAAATTCACCCTTAAAGAAGATGCACTGTGAAGGCGGCAGCATAATAAAACAACTTGAAAGAACGTAAATCTAAAAAAAGTCACGTATTTCAATTCGCCCCACTCTATTTTTCGATTTTCCCATAGTGCTAAAGGCTTAGTTCTATTGAGAGGACGCTGACTTCCGCATTTCCACCACACCATTGGAACACGTGACATCGAATCTCAAAATAGGGGTTACGAAAGATAACGAACAGGACTCTTTCACTCTCTCACGTCTAACCCCTTTCTGGAGGATGGAAATAGAGGGGTTCCCTATTCATAAAAGAACACATATGCGCACACTTTCACTTTCATCCTGTCTCTTTCATAGAGGGGAAATGGGAATTGTCGTCAGAGATCACTGCAGTGAGTGTTCGAAAACCGATAGTTTCAAACTATCAACTTCCGGTTCACAGTTTGAAAAGCGGAAGTGGTGATTTAGCATTCAAAATTCGATCCGATAATATATTTCTTGCAAAAAAACACCTTTCTCTGAATATTTTTTTTAATATTAGAACGTGAAGAATATAATGTTAAAGATTTTAAAAAAAGTTCAAAATGTAAAAAAATAGTGTATTTCAGATGTTCTCTCACTTTTGGTACGATGCTCCCTCCTCACGATTAGCCGAATTCTATCTTAACAAGAGTCTTCCGGTCTATCTCTACTCATTCGACCATGTCTCCGAGAACTTCTACGATATTGACCGTACGTTTACCACGTTTTTTTAAACAAAATTATCTGAGAGAGATCGCTGATTTATCTATATTCCGTCAGAGATCGCTCAATAACAAGGTATTAAACGGACGCCCGCTTTTATTATATTTTAATATTAATATTTTAATTGTAAAAATATGGCTAATGCAGGAGCCTTCCACGGCGTAGACGCAATGCATCTCTTCAACATTCAGCCAAAATTCCTCCACAAGCGAAAAGTGAGCGCACTTTTTCTCATTTCTACTTGACAAGAGCAAATAAGCTACCGATGTGATGAGAAATCGAAAATGGGACAGTTCGGAACGGTGTCGGTCGGTTCTTTGGCAAAACCGAAATGACTAACACTAAGTGGTTAGTAAGAAACTTATCTAAGTAGTAAGTAAGTGACTTACCTAAGTATTAAGTAATAAGTCTATTCTCAGGACATGAATTGGAAGTTGGACGAGCGAGTCACCGAAATCTTCTCCGAGCTCATCTCCAACTTTGCTCGTCACGGGTGAGCACACGAATAATTGCTGCCCCCTAGCATTCTCGAGAGTTTTCATGCCGCAATGAGGAACACCTTTCACTCTAGATGGATATGAAGATATAATTGAATATGATTACAATATCGATTGCTAATTCAAGTGTACTATAATGTCCAGAATAGGACTCGAGTTATGAAACTTTTCGCCCCTCACCTCTTCCCATCAGATATAGTCTAAGAGTTATCAAAGTTGGCCGTGTCGCCCAAGGCATGGTGGGAAAGTGTTCGAGTAGAAACAAACTAGACCCTTGTCTGCTTTGAGTTGAACTCCTTCTATTATTTCCAAATATCCGATGGGTGTTCCCAGTTCTTTTGCCCTCTTCTCTGTTCTTTCTAAAACTGCCAATCGGTCAACTGGTCGCCACCAAAACAGGTAGATCAGAGTTCGCTGAGCGCATAAAAAGTCTCGTCCGGCGTTTTCACTTTTTTTGCCGCCATTTCGCAAGGCACTTCCGGATTTGTGCAAAGGCTTCTTCGAATTTGGGCAATTTGCCATTTCCGGATTTCGATTTGAATTTGAAAACAAAATGTTCAGTTCGCCGACTCCGATGAATTCTGGGTACGCTTTCAATTGGACTTCGGTTGAGTACAACGAGCTGAACTATCTGTCGATAACTGACAGTCCGCAGTTGGAGGTGAGTATTATTATTACAAAATTACAAACATTCTTCCGAAATAATAAAACGTTCCGCAGCAAAATACGCGTTCCGCTGAAGAGAGAGCATGACAAAGCAAGAAACACGCCGAGATATAGAAAGATAGTGCACACACCAGTAGTCCATTTCGTAATATTTTAATATTGTGATGTACTGGTTACATTATTGAAGGAGGTCACAATAGGGCAGAGCCATTTCAACAACGGAGGTTTTCAAATTGTAATAACCTTTTTCAACATCATATTGACGTTGCCGAATTGTCACCCCTCACATTATTGCACAAGTACAAAAGTATGTTTTCCTAATTCGTGACCCCAAACTACAAACACCGGCTTTGTTATACCAACTAAATTTCGCACCCGTATTTACACGAGAACTGAGCGATTAGTGTAGTTCTTTTCGACCGAAAGGGCAAACTTTCGACAGTCCAAAATTAGGCGTAGACATTACTTGGAAGTACACTCGAAAAGGCTGTGTCAACAGCTCCAGCAGCGACTTATGCTCTATGAATGAGGGGGTGTTACTAGTCTGTGCATGAGTAGGTGTGAAAGGTGTGTCGCTACTGTGGTCGTAGGTCAAGGGGATCTTCAGAGAGCAAGGAATACGGCCAAGTAGTAGACGGTGGGTGCAGAGAATTACACGACTAATCATCATTTGAGCACAATATTTTCGCGCCTTGAAACAGTTGTTTTACGATACAAGCCCGCAGTGATATCTAAGTAAATTATTCCATAGACCCCGCTCACAGAGCACGGTCAAAGCATGCGCAAGCTTCTACAAAGGAATCGTTTACCCTTTTCCTCAATCTTGATTCGAGTGATTCATCCAACGAACACATAATCTCTGCAGGTTGGCTATCGCTGGCAGGGCCACGTCTTCTGGAATCGATATGTGACTCAACTCGAAGACGTCGACGTGGGCAATTTAAACAAAGTTGCCGGACTGGAGAAGTCGCTGGGAGACTTCCAGGTAATACCGTCAGCTTTAATCGATTAATAAAAACCTCTTTTTATTTGATCTTTCGATCAGCCTTTACTGTGACGCTTAAATATGTATTTAAAAGTGCTTTGAAAAGAAGATTGTCTGGCGCTTACGAACAACATTTTCGCGGAACTCTAACTCGTTTATGCGTTCGGCAGTTTGTGTATGTACACTTTTTGCGCTAGTGAGTCTCGCATCCGAACCGTTCTATAGAAAGAGCCAAGGAAGGGATAGGAGTAGTTTGGATCCGGGACTCTGCCATAGCCGGCCCCGCTCACGAGTAACACAAATAACATGGACCAGAACACGGTCAAAGCAGGCGCAAGACCGAACAAAGGAATCGTTTACTCTCTCTCTCTCTATCTATCTATCTCGATCCGAGCACTGTGATTCATCCAATGAACACATGTGATCGCCCATTTCTGGACCAGGGAGAGAGAGAGAGGCGAAGAGAAATGAAATGATGAAAGCGTTCTGACCGGAACGGAAAGTGACAATGTTTCTACTACTCCTCTTAAGAGAACCGCTGTTTCCAAACAGAGAACCTCTCAGAACGCAACCAAGTGTTTTACGCAATGCTCCTTGCAAGAGAACCGTGCAATACTGGCCTAGAACTGTTCCCCGTGAGCCCAACTTCACGGGCAAAAAGTCTGCAAACCAAAATTGTAAGCCGGGGAGCGACGGCGTTAAAAGTCTAAAAAGTTCGCTCTCCTGCGCCTATTAAATTTTGAAGTCGTCCCTAGTCAGCGTAGACTTTTCGAGTCTAGACTTATTTCCACGCGATTTAAGTAGTCAAAGTACAGTTCCATTAACCCTTTCTGAACGGGTGATTTACACGCCTCCGGGGCGGTAGTAGAACTCTTACGTGCCCTTTGGAAGTCCATTCCATTCCCTCCCTTTCATCCAATTTCCGGCCTTTTTTCTCAATGATTCAGCTGTGGATCTCTCTCCTATCGGATGAGTCGATCGGTCAAGCCTCTCCCCGGCCGAATTGGAAGGTCAATCAGATAAACGAATAAATTACCGCGCGCACGCTCGCGCCGCGCCGCCGCGCGTTCCTTTTTGCAGGTGTCGTAAGACCCGTTGAGAGTTAGTTGGGAGAGGAACAAAAGGTGCACTTTGCGAGCCACTCAGGATGAGTAAATCATCATCCCCTTGAATGGTGTTGTACTCTCTTCTACTACTACTGCTCGTGGATGGAGTGCATCCATTCATCCATCGTAGTTTTGCGAGATTTCAAGTGTAGATTGCAAGGGTAACGAGGTCCAATTGTGAAATGACTGTGCACAACAAAGTTCAAATCACTTCAGAGCGTGAGAAATGACGTCATCATGAGGATATAACCTCCTAATTTCACTCAAATCTCTTCATTCCAGCTGGCTACATGGATGCTGCTCTTCTCAACCCTCTTCTTCTTTGCAATTCTCGTTGGTCTCGCTTGCTACTGCACCAGGAAAGAGTCGGAGGAGGACGACATCTGACCCACCGAACCCCTTACCGTACCCGCAAAGAAAACACTAACTTCGCGTTTTGCAAATATCCAGGGTTATGCTCAATGCTAGAGAGCGTGTGAACTCAAGAGATCATTCTCTCAACAAGTATCTGTAACTCTGGATTTTGACTATGAATTGTAGTGTTGTTTGTGAATAACCTATCGATTGACCTACCGTATCGACGCGGACCTCTGCTCATCTAGGGATCAATTCTGCCACAGTAATTCACTTCCGACTCCGTTCTCTGTGATCTCTCATTCTCAACCTGCCCTATTCTTCCCTTCTTTTCTTTCTAAATCTCAATCTCGCTCGTTTTCCCACCCCCATACGAGTCCTATGCGTTCATTATATGATCTCTCCTTCTCGATGGATAAATTATAATAATAATAAATTATAATAATAAGGAAAGGGGGTTGGGGGAGGGCTCGACCTTCGCTCTCTTTCTGCTCTCTTCTTATTCAAGTGACCACTTAACTTCCGCACTACTACACTCTCTTTTTGTGTGTTTCAGATAAGCACATCATGAAAGCAGATAGCGTACCACCCTTTTGTTCCAACTCTCTCGATACCATTTAAGAACGGGTCGTTTACAACTAAGTAAGGAGTTTTTTTGAATATTGTAATATCGAATCTACAATATTTTTTAATCGAGAGTTCCAATTCGACCAGGAACTCCCCAATCTGATCGTGCACCAATCATCGATAAAAAGCGATTAGTTTCTCGCCGCATCATCTCAATATTTGGTGGCACAGTGTCAGTTCCTCCTTCCATCTCTCCTCCCACCTCCTCTCTCTCTCTTTCCCCCTCTATCTTTCATCTAGCCATCACCACCGAGTCAAACCTGCTTACTTCTCGCGTCTCCTTTTCCCATATCATTACCATTCTCAAACTTACTACTTTATCCCGTCCCGTCTCACCCCTGCCCGCTCATGCCTAATCTAGCCCGGATCAGCAGCCCCCGCCTCCTCCCTTAATGAGCCCCCCCCCCTTGACTCCGCCCACCCAATTTCACAGCAGGGGCGCAGGAGTCATCACATGGTCTCGAGACAGTGAATTGAATTGGTCTCGCCCCCTCCATTCCCTCTCTCCTCCCCTCCCCCCTAACGGGATACCCCACCCACACCTTCCTTCCTTCCTCCTCCCACTTCCTACTTATATCACAGTCCTCTAACCTTCCCCCCGTCCATTCGAGAGACGAAACTTCTCTCCCATTTCGGGGCGATTTCACTACTGTCTTTTCTCCTTTCTCGGCGCTGGCTAAGGTCAACTCGCAAGTTAGCAGTGGATAAACCGTGCTTTTCTATTTCCTTTTCTCTCCCCCCTCTCTCCCTCTTCCCCCCCCCCCTCCCATATACCGTCCTTTCTCTCTGCCCCCTCCCTCCCCTCCATCTCCACCTCATATCGAGTCTCTTTTTCACATTTGTCCCGTTCATTTTCTGGTACCTCTCCTCCTCCTCTTTATTCTTCTCTCTCTCTCTCTGTCTATTTCGAAGCTTTGATGTGCTAGCCGTTCTACCTGTGTACAGCATGTCTATTATACCGCGTTCGAGTCCCGATATATCCTCATGTATTTGCATACCGACAGGTTGTCGTCGTCGTCTCTCTCTCTCTCTCTCTCTCTCTCTCTCTCTCTCTCTCCCGTTTCTGGTCATTCTCGATGTGGTTCCACCCCCTTTCCTCCGTCCGTTCCAATTCAGATCCATCCAAGCCGCCGGTAGAGAGAACCCTTCTCCTCTCTCTCTAGCTGGGCTCTCCCCTACAGAATCATCATGATTCTCCTACTCTTGCTCTGCTTATGCCCGGTGAGTCCGCGTTTCAACTTTCACTTGTTATAGTTAATCGATCTTGCTTCGGCGCAGATATTGAATAGGGTAGCCATCAAGTCAGGGTAGCAGTCTTTGACACTTCCGTCTTCTATCTGATCTCTTCCCAATATCTCCAGTTCGCATCTCTCGTTTCACTCTCTCTTTTCTCGGGCCACAACAGTTTCGCCTTGTGCTTACTTCTTACTTTCTTTTGACTTCCTCTCTCTCTCTCTCTCTTTTCTCAATTCCACTCGTTCGGTTCAATTTGGCGCCTTTAAACTTGTCTGTCTCTCTTCTTCTCTTCTTCTTATTTCTGCCTTTCACCTCCTTCTTCTCTCTCTCTCTCTCCCTCCCTGTTCATCTTCAATTCGCAAGACCATTGCCCACAATTTCCGAGAACTTTGTAAGAATGAGGGATAAGGGGTGCGCAGACAGGGCAGAACAGCGAAAGACGGAGAAACGATATGTTATTAGGATGAACGATAGGATGCGCCCTAGTCGTTTGTGGAGAAAGTCTAGACGAAAGGGGGTGGAATAAGAGGTGGGCAGTGTGCCAAACCATATCATTCTCCCCGCCTCCGCATCATTACTATACGATAGATAGTTACGGATGGGAATCAGTAAAATCAGAGTAGATTGCTTCAATCAACCTTAGTACTTATGTGCCTTATTGATGTCTAGCGACTTCAGAATTATTGATCACACCACTAATATTTATCGATTGCCTCCCTTCCCTCCTGGCTAATCCCTTGTCAAAATGGTCGACTCTTGAGATAGGAAACTTTCTCTCTGCTTTTGTGCTAGAGAGCGCGGGGTCGCTGCTAATAGAGAACTGTTCCCATCACTGTTTATGGTTTACCTTCGTAGATCGCTATCTACGAATTTTATCCCATTTTCCAGTAATTGTAAGGGCATTATATAGGTACATAAAGCCATTGACTCCATGCCCTCAGGGGGTACTAGACCTTTCCGAGGGGAAAAAGTCGAGACAAAAGGGAATGAAAGTTGCATCGAATACAGGAGAATCATCGGTGCGAATACTTGAGGTGTTTTCTCTCTCCTCTTTTCTTGCTCCCAACTCAAAGTATCAACGTATTTCCTTTCGACAGTCGGATTCGACTCATTGACTTCTCTCTCTCGACCACAAATGCGCCCCCTACCCACACACAAATGCGTGTTTAAACGAACCACAGAGTGCAAATCGGATGAAATCATAGGGGTGCCCATAGGGGGGTAACTCCCATGCTGACCAAGGCTTATTGCAACCAGTATGGATAAGTACTGGGCAATTGGAAAAAGAGCCGATCAGTTACCATACAGAGCAGCTCGCAGGACAGAGTCCAGCAGTTTTCACATGATAAAATGCTACGAAATATCAAGAAAACTATCAATGGGAAAAGCGGGAAGCCATTTGCCGGCTCCTCCAACTCCGGCTCTCGTGTTTCTGCTGGTTATCAATCAATCTGCAGATCAGTAGTGTGGCGCTGGTGCAGTTCTTCACTCCCGACGAGCTGCGATACACGTTTGGTGTGAGGGAATTGAGAGAAGGTGAGTGGTATTATAGATAGGGACAGAGTTGCCATTACGGTAGTCCGCGCACACTGACGGAAGCGATTGACAACTGACTGACAGATGAAAGGAAGAGACTCGATTGCAGTGCCCCATCACACCCAAGTCATCCCGCAATTGATCCAGCGCGGAAGCGAACTCATATTGCATGTGGAGGTACGGCAATACAGTATCCTGATTGACCTACCGTAACCCGTTGCAGGTTGACGGCAAGGTGTTTGACCTACCGCTGGAGGAATCGATCGATGGCCTGCACGGAGGCAAGAATGTCGCTGTGGTCAGGAGAGGATTGAACAAATCCAAGCTATCACTCGGCATGGGAACCCGACGATGCCACTACAGGTACGATAGACCCCAACGAATATCGATCTATAATACGGTAGAAAGGAGGATCAATTATAGATTGGTTGATTACAGATCAATCTCGAATCAAACAATCGCAGCCATTTCTACGTGTGACGGCCGAGTGGTCAGTTTCACTTGCATTTGTTGTGTTGTATGTCTAGACACACTTTCTATTTCTCTCCTGTGAGTGAATGGTCTAAGAGCGACACGCTCGAGTTCGTCGTTATTTCCCTCAAAACGCACTTTCTGTGCTGATCACAATGAGATAATGCTGCAGAGAGGGAGAGAGAGAGTGGGAGAGAGAGAGAGAAAGAGAGAGAGCATCTCTCTCTCTCTCTTGCTGATCCTCTCAGTTTGAGTGAATGAATAGTGAGTGAATGGAGTGAAGAGAGAGATTAGAGGATAAGAGAGAGGGAAACATGAAGAAGTGACGAGCAAAGTGCATATCGACAAAAAGAAGAAACAACCTTTCGCCATTTTTCAAAATAATCGTTCCGAGAGAGACGAGAGAGTGTGCGAAATGGAGAGAGCGGAAGTGAAAGTTTACTTTCTGCAGAAAGGAACGATCATCGACGAGTCGGGCCTGCACGTCATCCATCCGTTCCCTGATCGTCACGGGCGCTCCAAGCGATCCACCGGTAGAGTCGATTGGCAACTGACTGCAATACCGTAATCCGTTCAGACAACGGCGTGCACGCTGTGTACAAGCGGGCGGCGCTCGTGCCCACTAAGGACTTTTGCGGAATCGAGAATGTCATCACCGAGGAGCAGCTTGTAGAGGACGACAACGCCATTTACGAGGACGTTTTCGTCACCGGCCAGAAGCTGACCGCCCAGTCGGATCTGATCGTGAGCGATTACTGTATTCACCAGTTATCGACTGACTACGGTAGATGCAATACCCTATTATCGATTGATTGCGCAGGTCGAGTTGGCCGTGTTCGTGGACGAGCAGCTGTGGCGACACTTCTCCTCCAAGTACGGAGGAGCCGCGAGCTCGAAGCTCGAGGTACGGTAGATGGCTGGTTACGGTAGATCGACATCTCTTCCGTTCAGGACTACACGCTGACGCTGCTGAACAACATCCAGATCATGTACTACCAGCCGACCGCCTCCCCTCCGCTCACCTTCCGAGTTATCCGCTACGAAGTGCTCTCATCGCAGCCGGTAAGCTGTCTGACCCAGCCATCAACCCGACTGACCGATACCGTACTCCCTTTCAGTCCGCTCTGGCACCGCATCTGCACAACTATGGACACGCGCAGATGTACCTGGACAGATTCTGTCGATACCAGCGAAATCTGGGAGTGAGGGACTGGGACCACGCAATTCTTCTTACGGGGTGAGTCCATACAGTTTATGAACGAATGTTTGTTTTAAGTATCTTGCAAAAAGAACAAGGCGTTTCGAAAATATGTCTTTGGTGTAATAATTATTGCATCATAGCTACGACATCCATCGCGGAGCTGGTTCCACTTCGATCTCTGGCATTGCGAGACTCGATGGAATGTGTGACCCGTGGAATACGTGCACACTGGCGGAAGGACTCGACTTCACCTCGGCATTCATTGGCACTCACGAATTGGGACACAGGTGGGACAAAATATTTGATTTTCTTCGATATCATCACAACCCGTAGTATTCTGTTTATGATTTTGGTTATGGTCCATGTTCTTGGGAGTCTTGTATAAATGACGTTGACAGTACACTACTGTAATTTCAGTTTGGGAATGCGTCACGACGAGCCGTACTGTCAGTCGAAGCACATCATGAGTTCGTCGTTGGGACCGGGAAAGGTCACTTGGTCGACTTGCTCTCTGAGAGACTACCATCAATTCCTCCAACGACTCGAGTAAGTTCCGAGCCATACCATATTAGATTTGGTCGTTGAAGAACTCAATGAACACAAACCGTTTAGAACTATGACATGATCGAAACACGTAAAACTTTCTGATCCATCGGCTTACCGAGATGGCAAATGGAGTACACTCGAGTGGTCGTCTGTCTCAATTATCTCATCATTCAGCTCAACTTTTTGCCGCCCGGGTGTTCCCCCAATTAGGACTATTATCGCTCTTGAGTCGATCCGCTCTCTAGTAGTAGAAATAGCGGCAAAAAGCGCGCCTGACAATTTGCAGATTCTCATTAGTCGAAACAAGAGTAATTGGTGTAGATGGCAAAAAGGAAGGGGATGAATGGCAGAAGGGCATCTTCAAAGTGGCTACACAAAAAATGAGTTATTTTCAGCGCGCGCGGCAAGAATTGCATGCGAGTGTCCAATATGGGGGAGCGTCTTCGAATCCCGACTGGATCCAAGCCAGGACAGATCTATGACGCGAACATGCAGTGTTCACTCATGCATGGACCCGGATATCAGCAGGTACTTTCGAAAACCATTTTTATGTTTCGTTAAAATGCTGTTTATTGCTGCGAGAGCGAGTACTAAACTAATTACTCGGTTAACTCATTCCCGCTCTCGAATCGATCTCTCCGTGTGTTGTTTGTGCCGCTCTTTCTCGGGAGGGTGACAAAACGGCAACGGCCAAAACGGCAACGGCGGAAACGGCAACGGCCAAAACGGCAACGGGCTATAACTCGGTTATTAGTGATCCCATCGATATGGGAATAGTACCATTGTACTCCTACCGTACCCCACTACAGTATCCACATATGGGTTCGGTGTGTCAGACGGCGGGTCAGATTCATGATTTATGCCGTAAACATCCGTAGGCGCCACAGTAAGGTTACCGTAGCAAACTACAGTATTCACAGATGAGTTCGGTGTGTCTTACTTTGTGTCAGAGTCATGATTAAAAAAATTACGGCACAAATCATGAATCTGACCCGCTGTCTGACACACCGAACCCATATGTGGATACGGTAGTGGGGTACGGTAGGAGTACAATGGTACTACTCCCATATCGATCAGATCACTAATAACCGAGTTATAGCCCGTTGCCGTTTTGGCCGTTGCCGTTTCCGCCGTTGCCGTTTTGGCCGTTGCCGTTTTGTCACCCTCCCTCTTTCTCTGCTTGAATAGCTGAACAGCGCGAGATTTATGGCCTATCGATCGAAAGAGCAACAGTAAACTCTCGAATTGACAGCTAGAAGTATGTCAAAGTATCAGTATGATCAAACGAATTAAACAAAAACACTGTATATCTATGTATGCCATTATCAGAAATACATGTATCCCTTTGACATGTGTCATTAATTAGGATAGATAGAGAGGCTGCATACATTTTCTATATGGTTAACTACGGCGCACGCTTTTTGTGTCCTTTATTTGTATCATCTGAGTACGTGAGAGAAAGGGGAATCCGATATGAACCCCCGCCTGCTTAAGCGCTTGTCCTTTCTGTGTTCCTTGTGCGCTCACCCAGTTACTTCCTTATTAGTTTGGACAGTTTTGACTCCGATCGTCGAGACGGGAAAGAACTAGGGAGAGAGTGGAAAAAGAGAGAGGGGAAGAAGGGGGAGAAAGGGAAGCTTAGCCGAGATGAGGGAGAAGAAGAGAGAAGAAGGAGAGATAGTAATCGAGAGAACGATCATTGCAAGAGCAAATCATCCAACGATGTAAATGTAATCAAATTAGGGGACGGGGGACAAAAGCCGAACCACGTGAGGAGCCATCTGACAAGAATATCTATGTACTGATTGACTGCAGTGTATTAATTGGGCTCGCAAACACAATGAACGATTGCTTATGAAGTACGCATGAAACGGCGCTAGATGTGATGATAATATATGATTATTATCATTCGCAGGTGACTCCCCGACAGGACTCGTACGACGGCATCTGCTACATGATGTGGTGTGGACAGTCGACGTTCGGCCGAATCATCACCTCCCATCCCGCACTCGAGGGCACCTTCTGTGGAGAGAACAAGTGGGTCATTGCCAATTGTCCATTTAAAAAGTTACAACTGCGTAGAAAACAAAATTTGCGTGATCCTATTAACAATGAGTAATAATCAACGCCTCATCAGATGGTGTCAGCTAGGCCGTTGTATTCCATGGGACGGCGGACGCACGGACAACTCGCCCTGGATGGCCGCCCCACAGCCGACGCCTGTGGTGAGTACCAACTGCATCAGCAGTGATATCAGCTTCGGCTAATCGATAATTATGTCAATCAATATCTTCTATTCTGCAGCGTATCGATGGTGGTTGGTCGCAATGGCCGGGCAAGGACTGCGACTCGTGTCAGTGTCCCAATATCGCCGGCGGCATCGGACTCACCGTGCAGGTAAACGAGTTTCGGATAACAGCAACAACGCAGGTCATACCAGTGCTGTTTCGGAAACTCTAGTTGGTTCCTTAATAACACCAAAACTCAACTTATAATAGTTAAGTTTTCGTGTATGATTAACGAACCGTAATCTATACGATCAATTTGCAGAAGCGAACTTGCACCAATCCGGCTCCTTCTAACGGCGGCTCCGAGTGCACTGGCAGTTCAGCGCGTGCTCTCGTATGCGATCGATCCTGCGGCCCGAGTGCTTATTCTGTGGATGAGGTATTGCATCATCACTAGGCAATCGTCTAATGCTTCGCTTCAGTACATCTCGCAAAAGTGCATGGAACACAAGCGATTCAAGAACGACAAGGAACTGACTGGCTCCGGCACTCAATTGATTCGATTCCCGCAACGAGCTTGCAAGGTAAACCCATTTAAGATCACGGTCAAACCTCCGGAACGAGTCACGAGCGAGAGAGTATGTAAAAGTGAGAGGGATTCTCTCACGATCACACATTTTATTACATATTACCCTGGACTTATTTCACAACTGTTCTAAATATTTTTCTTGATGAGTAGGTCACTGATCTTCGTTTTCCTTTCTTCTTAGAACGTGCGATCTTGCAAGAGCTGTGATAGCACAATGCGGAGAGTGAGTGAGAGCTATTGAATCCCTTCTCACTCTCGCTTTAGCCGGTTTCAAATACGATGAGAAAAGTAAACAGCGGAAACTAAAAAGAAGGGGTCGAATGCAGGTATTCTGTGACGTGTTCAATCGACGAGGAGGCCAGAGGAACTACCGATTCTTCGGAGACAATCTGCCCGATGGCACGTCGTGTGGATACGATCGTCACTGTCTGGAGGGAGAGTGTCTGGTAGGTCACGAGACCCTCCCCCCTTTCATGACTCAATGTGTGTGTGGGAGTGATCTACAAAAGAGACTTCACTCATAAAACGGCTCCGATGCGGGGGAAGAGAAAGGGGACCGGAAGTGAGAGAGCGCAGGAATGAGAGAGACGCCAGACGACGAGAGAGACGTTCTCTAATGGAAAATGGAAGCGGAACTTATCTCACCGGTCACAACTCAATCTTGTTGCGTGTGCACCGAGGGGGATAGGGACCGAAAGAGATCGATAATTGGCTGTAATCAGAAGGTGATCACCGTAATCCTACTGATATGGTATACAATCAATTGTTATTTCAGCCACTATCGTGTGGAGAGGAGGCGTTGATCGGCCGAGACCAATCGTGCCCGAGAGACTCGTGTCCCATGAGGAAAGCCCCGCCCCCGACTACCACGACAACCACGACCACACAGGCGCCAGCCAGAGTGAGTGGGGAACGATGACTCAGAGATAAGGTCTGGGGAGCAATATACGACAATTAGCTCCTATGAAAATGCGATCGTTCAGTTCACAACTACTGCTCCCCACACGACGACTACGTCAATCATGTTGTGGACGGAGTGGAGCGCGTGGAGTGTATGCTCGGTGAGATATTTCACCGAAACAAGATTTAAAGGTACAATATACACAATTGCCAAGGATTTGTTTCCTTGTCAGTCACCGAAACAAATCCTTGAAAAATGGACCATCGGATCAAATTGCATCAGCCTAAGTGATCTATATTATTTCAAAAGCAGCATTGCTTTGTGTATTAACGTTAGCAAGGTTGACTGTGATAAATAATTCTCATTTATCAGGTCACATGCGGGGGCGGCTATCGTCGTCGCAACCGTGCCTGTCTGCGTGGCTACTGCGGAGGCGACTCGTCCGAGGAGGAGCAGTGCAATACCGATTCATGCCCCGCTTTGAGGAATGAACCGCCCTCGTGGAGTGGATGGACGGAGTGGAACGAGTGCTCGGTACGAATGACCTCATCTAATTACACACCCACTCACAGAAGAGAGGGGGCAGAAAAAAAAGACATTGATGATTGGCGCGTGTACTTTTGTTTTGGTAAAGAAAAAGGGAAAGGCGCTTACCGTCATTGAGCGAAACTTGTTGAAGAACGGTGATAGTGATGTAATAGCACCTGCTGCAATACCTACTGCAGGTGTCGTGTGGTCGCGGGTCGCAGGCTCGCTATCGTCGCTGCCGCACGGAAGACGGCACTTTGTCCTTCGACTGTAGTGGTGAGAAGGGGGGCGCCGCCCCAGGAGTCAGACGAACGACTTACCGAGGTAACGAGAGATCTTGTCCCCCGACCCCCGAAGGATGTCGGAGGAAGAATGAATCATGAGAGCATTGGATAAAACTCTTTCTCCGACAATCCCCCCTCAAGATCTCTCCCTCACAGCTTACTCGCTAACGACTATTACTGCTTACTGACTACAACAGCCTAATCCGACCTGACGATCTAACTCATAACATTCTAATCCCCGCTTGCCTAACCAGTCTTTGTCTTGGCCTTGCGAACCGTTCTCCTTTCAGAGAAGAACATAGAGGTGCGCAACTGTGACATGGGCAGTTGCACTGCAATCGGAGTGTGGGGCAGCTGGGCAGGATGGTCCACTTGCTCGACTTCTTGCGGAAGCGGAACACTCACCAGACAACGGTTCTGCCAACGGGTAAGGAAATCTGAAAAGTTCACACAACACAAGCAAACAGAAAGTACCTACTCGGCGGCCCCAGTACTAAAACGATAACCTTGCAGGAGCCGTGCGACGGGTCAGCCACCGAACGTCAATCGTGCAATGAAGGATCGTGTCCGGCTGCAGAGGGCAAGTGGACGTCGTGGAACGAGTGGAGTTCGTGTTCGAGACTCTGTGGTAGAGGACTCCGATCACGCAGCAGGTACTCCTTACTGCCCCCACACATCCACACCTTTTTCTCGCATCCCCTCTTTTCGGTTTCTCGCACCTTTCATTTCGTACTAATGGTCTACGAGTGCTATAACGCCTATATCTCTTTTTTTCGTTTTCGGGTTTACGTTTCCTGTAGACACTTTTCCGGCCAGCTTTGGGATATTATCTAGTAGATTGAACAGTTTTCTTACGTCGCCAAGATGTCTCACTTGCCTAGGGCATGCTACGAAGGCTCGTGCGCCGGCTTGGCCAACGAACAAGAGTTCTGCAATGAAGAAAGCTGTGACCAAGAGGTAAGTTGGCTAATCGCACGTCGTTAACATACTCGAGGGCGATAGCTATAGAAGAGCTGTTCAGGGTGAGTGGGCCCGTTGGTCGAACTGGTCGTCGTGTTCCGTTTCGTGTGGAGCGGGAGTTAAGAGGCGGACGAGGTACTGTCGTACCGGCGACTGTCCAGGCAACTACAAGGTGAGCAACCTTTCACAAGTTATTATATATTATTAACAATCTTCGTCTGAAAACATGGGTACACGTCATATGTTTGATTCCTGGTAGAATATATATTCTTCAATAACCTCCTGTTGTGCAGGAATCGGCAATCTGCAACGAGGGCGAGTGCTCGAGTCGCAACGCGTCCTGGGGAGGTGAGAAGGATACCAAGAAGAAAGAGAAGGAGGAGAAGCGACTATTGATCTCCCCCCGATCGCCTTCTAAGAAACCAATACAATCCAATCAAACCAAATCAAAGAACTGAAATGAGCAAACAAATATCTGCGGTAGAGGTAACACACCTTCGTTTCCATACTCTATCACAATCCAGTGACCCCTTCAATCAGCACTGTGCCTCTGTTTTCCTTCAGTTCCTTAAACGCGTCATTCAGGTTGGGGCTACTGGTCGACGTGCTCAGAGAGTTGCGGCGCTGGCGTGAGAAAGCGAGTGAGAAAGTGCTACGGCTCCGGTTCGTGCCCAGGCGACGAGTACGAACGACAGTACTGCTACAATCGACAGTGCTAGACCCCTTGACCTACGCTAGAGTTCCTTGACCTACCGTATCCCTTCCCCGTTCCCCCTCCCCTCCCTTGCCCCCATCTCAGACGTGTACCCATTGCGTGCAACACTCGACTTCTCGTCTCACTCCAGCCATGCTGTAAATAGCCAGTCCTCCGACCATAATCTCGTCACAGATCTTATTTTTATTTATTATATGCACTCAATTTGCTCGATCGATCGCTTCAGTCCCATAGGAAAACGCCTTTTTTCGTGTCGAGTTGCTATGGTATTCGAGTACGTTCCTAGTGTCTTTTAGGTAGAGTCGATAGAATCAAAGTGCTCCCCATTTTATGTCCACTCATGTCACCCACGGGTTACCCAATCACACTTATATCCGTATCATCATTTCTCTTTCTTCGAATATTTCATATCTGCCTCTCCTGGAATAAAATGTTCCAATTATACAATAATTCCTCGATGAATTTATACAGAAAGGAATTATGGTAAACATAATCGACCAATGATCAGCGACAGTTGTGAGTGTAGAATCGCACTAGGGCCTTGATGATTGCGGGCATCTTGCCAACTGGAATAATCATTGTTGCCAGACGTATGAAATTGATTAAAAAGCTCTATGTGACATACTTGGCCAAAGACTAGTCGGCTATGCATGCTCTATTTATCTTATCGAAATTTTTAAAGCCATCCTAGTCCCCAGTGTTTACCTTTATCGCATGATCCACACGTGGCGGGACACACCATCACGACTAGTTCGTGAACCTTGCGCTTGAAGATCTGACACTTCTTGCACGCTGCAATTCATAATTACACTAATATGTAACTTCATTATATTATATTTAACTCTATTAAATCACAAATAATATTCAATACTCACAAGGTTTTCTTCTCCTCTCACATCTGCTAGCACAGCGGTCGTCAGTACAACCGCAGCTCTCCTTCTCGGCAGATTCGATTCCGCTCATGCCTCGGATGACCTCGTCCATCTCCTCGTTCTCCTCATCGCTTGATGGCAGTCTGTAAGCAACATACGATTGCAGAGTCCGGATAACACGTTCTCTATGCGTTATACCAGGTGGCCGGTGATCACAGTGATGAGCATCACTATTACAAGCAAATGCGCTAGTTTTTTTATGCATCAACTATATTTCACTCACTGTTTGTCGATGCCCATAATCTTGAAGATCTCTTTGATTTGATCCACTGTGACGTTCATGTTCTTGATTATCTTATTCAGATTGGACAGGGACGCATTGTTCCTGTCGTAGCAAATCGGAGCGAGTGTAGAACACATTTCGAAGAGATCGTGGCATTGACATGAGATGGAAAACCTTATGATAA
Organism: Pristionchus fissidentatus; assembly: GCA_036245785.1. Taxonomy (NCBI): domain Eukaryota; kingdom Metazoa; phylum Nematoda; class Chromadorea; order Rhabditida; family Neodiplogasteridae; genus Pristionchus; species Pristionchus fissidentatus. Next base: position 9,903,333 of record BTSY01000006.1, read on the forward strand.
GTTCTCTAGCAATGCAGTACCTGGTGCTGTCGTGATCGGAAAAGTTACTGGTGCTTCGGTGTCTTTTGTGGTAATGAAAGAAGTCGGCGATAATGTAGACCGGCTGGGGACAACGGCGGGACTACCCGTAAGAGGAACAGGTGCACGTGTAGTTGTGCTGGGAACGACTGTCGACGTCTTAACAATGGTCTTGGTCGTAGTGGGCGTAGGCTTAGTGGTCGTTGTGGTCGTTGGCTTCGCAGTAATATCTCCTCCCGATCCCGATCCACCCGATCCTCCGAAAACGTTAGACGATCCGCCAGTGCTCTGCGATCCGACTCATATTTTTGTTTGTTCAGCGATTTCTCAACGGTGCGATGGCCAGCTCTCACCTGTGACTTAATGTAGGCAGTGTACTCAGCCGTTGTAAGGTTTCGCATTCTCCACAATCCATCGACAAACGCACATTTCTTGACGTCCTTTCCGATTATCTCGAGAGAGTTCCTGCCGACCGTCTTAGAATTATAATCGCATCCTGAAATTGATGTTTTCATAGGATTATTCAACTCTCCCCAAACTATGAAAATGATGAAGAAACTAACCAATGATTTCGATGTAGGTTGTGATGGTGGCTCCACTGACGGTGTAGCGACAACGGTTCACCTCGGTGCCATTGGTCCACGTCGAGTAGAAGTTCTTGAGGGAACCATCGGGAAGAGTGCAACCCGCTGCAAAGAATCTTCGGGTCCACCGTCGTTTCATAGTCTATGCGAACGAATGTGCGACACTTACTAATTTGGCCAAAGTCAACCATCCCCGATCCACTATTGCAAGAGTAATATTTCCCGTTGATGTATGCATTCGAGTTTCTGTTCAAGGTATGAGTCTCGTCACCGATCTTGAAGGCGCAACCTGCAGTAATTCAATGGTTTGAAAGCGATCGATAGAAGATGTCGTCTCACTCGTCTTTGAGCTGACTCCGAAGATGCATGAGTACACATCGCCGTTGTTACTAGTGTACTTCTCGCCGTTCTTGATGATCGTGCCGTTGAACGAACATGTCACATCTGTAGTGGACATCACCGTACAATTGCTTTATTTGTTATATTTGCTATCTTCGTAAAGAGTTAATAAGAAATTATTACGCCTAAACATGATCAAGTCAGTCGACTGTTCAGATACGATTAGGTTTGCTGGTGACTTGGTTTCAGCAATGAATTGGGTGTGTTGAATAGGGTGATAAATAAGAATGGTACACATCATCACTAACCCGATTCATCGACAACGGACATCGTCACAGTGCCATCCGAGGCGATCAGACACTTTACATTAAGAGAATCAACAGTTGCGAAACCGCCGTTGGAAAGAGTCTTGCCGGCTGTGGTGACGCAGCCTGTGGAGATGGAGGTAAATAGGTACTTTTTATTTACTATATAGAATAAGGAATGGTATTTATCATCTGAGAGGGACTAACCAGTTGCCTGAGCGGTGTAGCCCGATGCACCCGCGCTCCTGCATGTCATTTGGACGGCATTGCCAATCGATCGAACAACACCGGCTACAGTAACCTATATTTTGAAATTGATCGCTCAAGCTTCGTGCAATATTGAAACAATTCGGCAGCGCTTATCATTGATGTATCACTCTGTTAAGTGCATACGATTTCATAATAGGCGTGTATTTCGTATAACACTATTTAAAACGAAGCCACTGGGTGACATTATCAGGTTTAAGCTTCAACCCATTGCCGTACCTTAAAGTCTTCGGGCTGCCGCCAACTCCTACCCGTGGTGTACACCTTTCCGTCGTAGATGCAGCCGCCCTCTGAGGACATTTTTTTCAAGAGAATATACAATATTTTTTATCAATATTATCAATAATATTTATTCGCTATGAATTCCATTATTGATCCGCTATCAAGAAAGTCTTACGTGTCTCTTGGGAGAGCTTAATGGCGCCAGTGCTATCCTTGAAGCACTTCCATGAAGATCCATCGGCCATTGTTCTAGTTTCACCGACGACCAGCTTCTCACCGGTAGAATCGCGACAGTCTAAAATAAACGGAATAAAATATATTTTTTCATAATTTTAATTTTAAAAATAATAAACCCAGAGACCATAGAACTTACTGATAATCTGATAGGAGACGACGTCTCCACTCTTGCTGCAGCTGTAGGTGAAGTACTTCTCATCGAAGGTCGTGCCGGGTTGGATCAATGCCCCGCCGTCCTTATTTGTAGGTACGCAACCTGTTTATGGCTTTATGTATTGCAAACGACAACTTAAATCAATAAATGATATATATTTGTTAATCTTGGATACGGATATTCTAGTAAGATCAGATTTGTCAAGCCACTCACCATTAGCTCGTACTCCCTTGACGACCAGTCCGGTTCCTTGGTAGCATTCAAATCGGATAAAATTCTCCGTCCATTGGTCACCTATTGTGCAGTCTTGCGCTGTACGACCGGCTGTTGAAAGTGCGACCGCAGCGAAAGAACAAAGCAGAAGAAATGAGAGTTGGAGCATTGAGGGTCGTTTTTTTATAAAGTAAGGATAGAACGAACGCTCGAGCTTTAATACCATTTTGAGCTAGCAGCTGAGCAAACGATTGATGAAGAAGATGTGTGAAAACTTGGAGAGAACCAGCTTAACTGAGTGATATGACCATTATGTAAAAAAAATATTTTCCAAATTGAGCCAAAGCATCAACTTTGTTCTTTTATGAAAACTAGCCTTTACAAATACCTACTACCAGTTCAAAGCGTGAACACACTGAAAGTGTTTGCTGTTTATAGAGCCACCTACCCTGCTTTGGAATGGGGCCTCCGTTCAGGTGGTTTTATCTATTTCTATCTTTGTCATCACGTGATCTCTCGCAGTGAGAAAATGCTCGGTGTGTGAAGCATCATCACGCCTTTATCAAAACTCGATCAATCTCCAATTCCGCAAACGTAGCACCAATCTGTAGAATATTGTCGGGCTCCGAAATCAATTTTTAAAATAATAATTTTTTTTAAAGAACACATATTTCAATCTTGCCGGCACATCTCTGGGACAACATACTATTTACCCACATAAGGAAACTGAGGAGAGGCATCGAGATCTAGTAATGCCCATTCTACTGAATGGTACTTTGATCTCATAGGAAGCCGTCCACGTTAGGTAGTCAGGGCATCGCTGGAGACTGGACGATAAACTACTACGCTCAATGCATATCGACCAAGATCAGCACTATAATTGACCAAATATATTCCCTCGACCCCGCTGTCTAAAGTTCGAAGATCCTGACCACCTCTAATCACGAATCTACCTTCCTGCTGGCCCATTTCCCTTGATGTCAGGGTAAATCGGAACGTGTATCTTCAATTTCAAGTGATGTAGATCACTGATGCACCTGCAATAGCGAACCTCTTGACTGACAATGGCTATTGCATAGGGATGATGTAACCTCACTTGTATAGGCGGATGACGATAGAGATCTTATCCCTGCCCCAACCCCCTTGCCTATTCCCATCTCTCTCTGATATCAGTTGTGGATAAAGGATAATCCTAGCCTGGTTGCCCACTGACTACCACCGACACATGTTACTCAAATTTTGAGAGCCACTGGGCTTGAGCGATCCCGTGGTCATAATCGTCCGACATTTATCAACGCGTCCATAACTCAATTAAAAATCATACAGAAACTCTCGCGTCCTTTTATTCATCACATAATCAACAAAATAGTGCATATTCTCCAGTTTTCTACGATAGCGAAGATGGTTGACTTCGTTTGTCCTTCAGTGGTGAGCTCTAAATCAATTCCCATTTCAATCTTTGTCAGACCATTCGAGATTATATTTTTTTTCAAAAATGGAAAAAAAATAATAATTTAAGCAGCAGGACATTTTCTCCGCGATTCCGGTTGACTGCATCCTTGCGACATTCACATTTCTGGACAGGTTAGATGAGAAAACAAATGTAAAGCTGCAAAACAGATTTCAAACACATTACTGTTTCCAGACCATAACAATCTCTAAATGGTGAGCGTATGTTGTATAACTTCTGAGTTTAGAAACTTGAAAACACTTTCTAAAATTCTCGAGAAAAATCCTTGTTGTTTTGAAGAGGTTTCGTCACCGTTCTAGCAGTAAACGAAGATGAAAGATAATCCCAAATGAATTTTGAAATAGTAAAAAAAATTTTCGAAATATTAAATAATTATCCATTTAATCACAATAGATATATTTAGAGATGCATTGGATGCGATGAAATGCGTTAGTCGAAGAATGAAGGGTTGTGCGACTATTCAAAGATTCGAAGGAGTAAGAAGGAAAATGCTGCAAATTAGATTTGTGCAGGTTCGGTAATCAATAATTGATATTTTGAAATGAGATTGTGTTACCGTAGCCCCAGAAATCTCGATCATTTCAGAACGAGGCCGGTCATTCGGTACAGTTATTGCCTTTCGACGAGAACGGTCTCAACTATCTGTGCAGGATGCAACAATCAGATGAAGGGTATCGGACACCATTCATTAATTTTAAGAACAAAACGCACTAACTTTTTTTTCAAATTTGGTTAGTAATTTCAGTATTGTCGTGACTGCAAACAATTCCTTCGTAAAATGTGACGGGCAACGATATCTCTATCAACGATATATTTATCCTGCTGAGGATATTATGCATTCTTGCCTTTCTTCCGATACTCGCCCTATCTGTGAAAAGTGCGAGGCGAATGGAGTGAGTATCGATTCGTGTTTGTCGTTTTTGTTCGAAGACATGCAAAAAAGTATTCAGTTTAGAACTGTCTGAATACCTTCTTTCCACGAAATCCTGATCATTATCCCACTCCTTCGCGCATGTTCGAAAATGTTGCCAAGTTCAAGTGTGCTTCAGTTCGCATTCAATTCTTCTTTGTACGTTTATTTTCTCTTCTGAATCGGGTTTTTGGTAGTCACACTCATCACTAACAATAAATTAACTAACTCTAGAATCACTCAGTTTGTGATACAAACTATTCAGACTGTCCTAGACGACCATTTTTTCCACCAAACCCGACAATTAATGCACGCAATTGGAGAATGGAGTCTGAATTTTCATCAAACTGTCGCAAGATTCAACGATGTTCAAATGTACTTATTTTGAAATGCGTCAAATTTGTTGTTGAAAATACCTCTTACAGATTACGCGACTGGCTGATCGACCTTAATCCAATGCCAAATAGCATAAACATATTTGACGCAAAGTGCAATGCTGTAGAGATTTTTGATGAAGCGTTCATTAAAATTTTCGCCCGAGACCCAACTAAGAACGCACTTGAACTGATTGTAAATCAGACATGGGATATCGAAAACGTAAGAGCTTAAATTATATTAATAATAATATCCTTCTAATTATTCCTAATCTCTCTTTATTTCAGAATCAATGTTTCTTTCCCAACGAGGGCATTCTTCCGCTCCTTGTTAGATTCTCGCATATTTATTTGGAATCTTTGATACTCAATTCGGACTGGATCATTGAGCTAATACTAGTGAGATTCGATCGAACTTCTTATTAAAGAACTAATTTTATGCGAATTTTACACATACATCAATGATATTTTTGATAGATCGTATGTGGAGAAAACTACCGAAAAGCGAATTTTGGAAGTTATATTTGGGAAACTACATTTTCAGAAACGATTGACCAGCGGTAAAGTGTGTGGGTTCTGGAGGTTTTGCTTGAACTCTCAAGTACCTCTGCATAGCTTTGACATTCTTCAAGACAGCCCTGTGGTATGTTTCAATAGCACTGTTACAATAAATTTAATTTTCTCCAGAATTCGCAAAAGAGATTAGGTTTCGAAATGGAAATTTGCATAAATTTACGTATAATTGGAGATTTGAAAATGGTTTCTGTCTTCAGGTTCACACGATAAACGATAATGATCACAAATTTGCACTGGGTGACGATTATGTGCAATTCGCAATTTATGAAGAGAATCGTTTTATCCTCCATGCAGAATTTTACAACCATGAACACGATATCCAATTTAGTAATTCTGTGGCAATGTAATCGCCAGTAATGCCGATACGTTTTTCTTTCGTTTAATAGAAATGTTTAATTTAAATCGCTTTGTAAGCAACTCCTTCCATTTCATCGTCGGCAGCAAAACAATATTTGGGTCTGTGATTTCAATAAAACTTGGTATGACGGTACACTGAGAGAAATCCTACTTAGAAGCGAGCCTACTAACTGAGTTAGTATGCGCCTACTAAGTAGGCGGAGGCTCCGATTAGTAGGGCCTACTTACAGGTAAGTAGACAGGCATACTAACATGCGGAGCTCCACCCACTTTCAGCGTGGTCTTACAGGTTACATATTCGAAGTCTGTTGCTTATCTTTTCCATCTGTGATATGTCAATCTTATAGGGTGTTATGAGCTATTTGTTTATCGCTACTAATTCTTCGGTATGAAATGTCATGCATATTGTACACCATCCCATTTCGGTTTAGTAATTAATAGAAATAAAAATTATGTTTTAAAATATTTAAAATTACAAAATCAATGTCCGGAGGATACTGTATAAATTGAAACTCATTGGCTCCCACCACGAAATCCTTGAAATTACTGTATGACCAAGTCAATAACATTTTCGAAATTGCCGCTCCTTTCTTCTCGTTTTTATCGATTTTTTGTTGTTACCTTGTTTATTTTATCTTTATTTCTTGCTCAGCATCATGCCCGACTACCTCGGAAAGGACCAGCGCAAGTCGAAGAAGGCTGCCGACAAGGAGGAGGAGAAGCCGTTCCAAGGTACGAATTTGTCTCTGTTTTTTTCCATTTCTTTTCCACTTGATTTCAACTCTTTCGCTTATTTTGTGCCCAAATTGTCACCCCGGGAATAATCTCTTATCTGATGTGATGTTCAGCACTCAACCAAGATGATATCGCCGTGCTCAAGCGTTACGACCGTACGCAGAGCAGCTCAAGCAGATAGAGACCGACATCGAGGACGCTCCCAAGAAGGTGAGCCCTGGTTCCTTCTCTGATGCTTTGTTAAACTCTTGGTGTGGCTGTGGGTGTAGAGCGGTCGGTGTGTTATTGGGGGAGGCTGTTCTAAGGCGAAATAGTTGTTATAGTACCCGCGCTCTGAAGGTGCACATTCTGCTCGTGTTTGTGGCCGACATTATTTTCAAATTTTCAGGGTCAAACGTGAGTCAAGACGAAGCGCATCTTGCTGATCAAGACAATGCGAAATTTCCGCAACTTCTCTTACCGTGGAGTTGACCTCGACCAGCTCCTCGACATGGACAGGTACTTTCCTTGACAATGGGCTTGCATAGTACTTACGATTTGAATCTGATCATGCATAGATGGGCCGCAGTTGTAGCTAGAATGTCAAAAGCGGGTGGGTCTGATCCAACCCCGTTACGGCCTGAACCAAAACCGGTTGGGTCGGCGGCAAAAAGCGGGTGAGTATTGTTGGTGGCTACACCCTTGCCCTTGTATGTGATCATGCATTACACGGTACTGTTCAGACAGAAGCTCGCCGAGCTCTTCAAGTCTCGGACTCAAGCGCAAGCACCTCGCTCTTCTCGCTCGCTTCTAGAAGACCAAGAAGGTGAACTTTTAAAAACTTTGCTCGAGTGAAATATTTTTAAAAAAAACAAGTTGTGGGACTAAAATATCGCGCGAATCGAGCACCGAGTGATCCTTTGGCTTTGAGGCATTATAGTAAACTATTTTGTGGCCATCTGTACTGTATGCACCCGTCGGTAGATTAGATCCGGTTATGGTAGGTTTTAGTAATGCTAATTTCTCACCGAGTGTTCGGTACTCGGTGATTCATTTCTTCATTCACAACAAGGTGCACAGGACAAACTTCCGAATACTCGCAACAAGGTTATAAGATATTATTGAAACATTAATTCATTCCTCGTTTCGGCGTTTTTACGAGTACGGATAATCGATTGACTTTTTTTAGTGAGATGTTTGTATCAACTTTTTTTCTAATTAATATAAAATGAAAGTGCAACCCAGTAATATCGATATATTATTTTACTTACCTATTTTGTTCCAGATCGGACGCCCGCGTCCCGCCAGCCACGCCGCCCTCGACGAGCGACCGATTGTGGTCTGCGACCCGAGCAGCCAGTGAGCTGCATGGGCTGCAGATTCCTCCCTATTCCAAGCCCCGCCCCCTACCGTATTCCCCTAAATTAGCCTACTGAGAATTAGTCGACGAATAGTTCCGAATAGTCCTTTTGTAACTTAGATTGTACAACCAGCTTCCCGTCAAATGGGGGAACAGTATTGGATACTGTTCTGCTAATATCTCAGAGTTTTGTTGTATTGTTAACGAAACCTAAAATATTTACAGTTTCGCTCCTTTTATGATCTGTTCAGCTAATTTGAACTTTTGCTTTAGCATGATGTTGTTTGTTAGATTGCTTATGTCTCTTCCTTTGTTTCTGTTGTGAGCTCCTGCAATAATAAATCAACGACTGTACATTTATGGTTGTGCTTACTCACATCGGAAGAATTCAAATAACGGAAGAAAGGAAGGGAGGGTTGAAAAGCAAAACGAGGCGGAGCTAACGAGAAGTGGGCGGGGTCAGGCTGGAGAGTCAGCTGGTTAGTAGGGCGCCTACTAAGTAGGCCCCCTACTTATATATTAGTATAGTCAACTTGAGTGCCTGTTCTTAGTAGGCGGCCTACTTATATATAAGTAGGATTTCTCTCAGTGTAGTGAGTAGATTTGGACATACGACTGTGTTGATCTACCTCCTACTCTCCAACTGAATCACGAGGGTTGCCTACTGATGACGCAATCGTTCACTTCGGCGAAATGGTACCGATTGATGACCATGAATGGGCCGCCCTCCGGCTATTAGCTTGTTCCTCTCTCTCTCTGAACCAGTCGTGTGGTCACAACACTTAGTCACAGTGTTCTTGAATTATGATCGAGTTTCGACGGGGGGGGGGGATCTAAGATGGGAGGAGAGAGAGAAGTGCGCAGGATCCTGCTCAAACCTGCTTGGTTCTCTTATCCTCTCTCTCTCCCTCCTCCTCCGAAAGAGAGAGAGAGAGATCTACCTAGCAGTATCGATCGATACTTGCTACTGCACTTGCGCTATCCTCTCTCTCTGGGAGGGATAACTCTCTCTCTCTCCGTCTCTCTCTCCCCCTCATTTCACTATTTCTTTCTGCACACTTTCCACAGCATCTCCATTGCTAGATGATTCCATCGTCTTTTCTCCTCGTAATTCTCCTTCCTTCACTCGTTTCAACACAAGAAAAGGCCGAAGTCGACATTCGCGTGTCCGGAGCGTGCAGTCCCAGTCAGTTGATTTTTGAACTTTGATCTTTTTTCGTGACTAAACCAAGGGCCGAAACACTGATCGCCATTTCCTCAGTGTTTCCTTGACCTCTAATTAATAGTTGATTAGTATTGTAGCCTGTCAAACCAATTTCACTTACTATTTTATCTTATTATCATGCGATTCTCCTAGACTCTGATCTCGCAGCTCTATCTAGGAAATTGTCTAAAACGTGATCATCCACTGTTATCATCACCACGGTCACGCTCTTTTTCATTGACTTTCAGTTAGAAAAACCGAAAACACTGTGATTATCCATTGTGTGCGCATGATAGCTGTTGATCTTGCGATGTTATAAGAATAAATCAATCGATAAATCAATCGATCGGTTCCATCCTTTCCTTCCTTCCCCTTCTTTCCTCCTTTGGTTTTCGATTCGTCGCACATGCGAAGAATAGCGGAGTGAAAGTGCTAGTTCCCTTAGCCCTTCCAGGAGTGACGAGAGAGTGCGATAAGAAGAGAGAGTTAGAGAAAGAGAGGAAGGATCTCTTCCACCTCTCAGTCCGAGTTTCGCCCCCGACTTTCACTATCGACCAAAGGCGAGATTTAGCGAAAATCAAGTCGAGTTTCACATGAGAAACGAAAGTAAATCGGGAAAGTTACTGAGGTTAAAGAGATATTCTTTTGAGACAAGATCAAGAAAAAAACACTGTCAGTGTAGGTTCGGTGTGTGCAAAGTTGTGGCAAAAGAGGGCAAATTGCGGAATTGCGTTTCTACCAAATTGATAGCGTTTTACGTCCATTTGTCAGACCATCCTTTTAATAGAATATGATGAAGGGGAATTTTTACTGCGAAATATCTGTGAAATAAAAATTCTCTGTTAAATAAATTATACTTTGATTCAAATACGACATAAAACAATAATCAGAGAAATTGGATGGCTTGACAATAAAAATCTCTCCTAGAAATCAGCTGAAGCTGATCAAAGCTCATAATAAAAATTAGAAATTATTATAATCTAATTATTATAATATTTCAGTCTATTTGTCTCGGCGTGGAATCGATGTCTCCAAGTATCGTCCCTCCATCAAATTCAATCCGGACAAAATCCAGCTGATTCCCAAGAACCCCGTCATTCCCGGCTGCGTCAAAATCAAGGCTGAAGGTAACGCAAACATTATTTTACAGACTGAAAATGGCTCTTTGAGCTTTGTCAGTAAAAGTTTCAAAAATTATGGTATTCGATATTACGGTCCACACTCGGAGATTATTTTCGAAAACGAAGCTGCGGTTGCCTCTAGAACTATTTCTTTGTTTTTGGGTGCGTTAAAATTGGGGTCGTGATAAAACAGTCAATCTCACGATCGGTTCCAAAATGCGCAAAACCACTCCAAACTAGACGGTGAATAGTAACGAAAAAACTGCATAAGAGAGTAATCGACAGATTGCACGATAAATAGTACTAGAAATGAGAAGTATGTGGAGAAAACGCGCCTATCTGGATAGTAGCGTAGATACCTTTCAAAGTAAAAAAAAACAAAACGCAACTCCGAACAGGGGGAGTAGAAACCAGTGGGGACCCTTGTTCGAACGTCCGATGCAATATTCATCTCGAGTCATTGGTAATTAGTAATTAATTATTAACTCCCTGATTCAGGGGTGGAGATCACTCGTCCAGTGAAGAATCTTGTGGCTGAAATCGAAATGCGCATTGGCGGTTCGCCCGATCCCAACAATCCCACCCTGCCGTGCTCGAAGAAGATCGATGAGAGAGTGAATCAATGTCCCTGCTCCCGAGTGGATAATGCATGGTGAGAAGATGACTTTACGTTTATTTACAATTAATATTTTCATCAAAACAAGGGAAAACATGCAGTATGTGATCTTGAACAACGTTGAATATGTGTATCCAACCATGTCTCAAAAATGAGCACAGACGAAAGAGTTTGCAGTCTCATTCCAAAAAAAGTTTTCTTCGTCGTCTATTCTGGCTTTCGATTCTACGTTTAAAGGGACCTGGTACTGCAAGTGAAGTAAATTTCAGATTAAAGAGAATTTTATTCTGATTCGAACGCAAAAAACCGCATATTTTTACGATTTTTTTGAAATTAGTTATGAATTTTCAAAGATGCCGTTTCAGGCCAGAATGACCCGGCGCTACTGTGTTTAGCGGCTAAACACAGTAGTGCCGGGTCATTTCAGCCAAAAATGAGACCTTTGAAAATTAATAACTAATTTCAAAAAAAACGTAAAAATATGCGGTTTTTTGCATTCTAATCGGAAAAATTCTTTTTAATCTGAAATTCACTTCATGTGCAGTACCAGGTCCCTTTAACGTTGCAAAGCAAAATATGAGAGATCGCGTTTTCCAGTGTATTCTGTGATTTCTGCAAGCAGCTCAAGGCGCAGTCCGCCCATATTACGAGTGTGAGAAAGTCGTTCACCGACCATAAGATGATCGATGATGACTGCAAGGTTTGGTCTTTGATCTTTGTTGATCCAAAAATCAAGAATTTAAGTATTTCCCCACAATTGCGTTGGGAATTCAATTATCTCCCTTGCTAAATTACTTATGGAAAAGAGTCGCGTGTTTCTAATTTTACTCATAATATTTTCAACGGAATTTATTTAAACTTAAATCGATGAAGTGATTAATCTATCCAGTATATTCTGGTCTCTGCCAGTTTGATCTTTGATCTCTCTCTCTTCTCTCAGTGTGACGAGATGCAGCCGGGTCTCTACGATATCGAGACAGAGATGTGCACGCCTGAGATCGACGACGCCCGCGAGTACATTCCACCCGAGTTGCAGACGAATATACTAGAGAGACGACCTGTTAGTTGCCAATCGTTATCTTTCTTGGACCATCCAGTGTGGTTGCCCGTTAAGCGTCGGTTTCGGTAATACGGACCTCCTGGCCTCTTTTTCTCTGGTTCTCTTCCCCTTTATCAGTCGCATTACCGATCTCTCGCTGAGAGGGTCGTAATACGAAAACCGAACTTGCATCCCTACCATCCAGTGCAACTAGAGTGCGAAATGTGAGGCCACGGTCGCTTCATTTCGCGCATTCTTGCATCCACCGACCGTGAAGAGTGTGTGAAATGAAGAAATCGTGGTCTGCTATTTATAGTTGATATCCTATTATCTATCTCGGACTACCCATTATCGGTAATGGTATCATCAGGAGCCGGGAAAATAGGTGAAAAGTAAAAGTAAAGCATCTTTAAAATCCTGGAAACACATTTTTTCAAGGTTCAAAAATGTTCATGGAAAAGGCGGAAAAATAATTCAATCGAATTTTCGAAAAGTTGACGTCAATCGATAATTCGTTCAGATCTCGATGTTCATCACCGTCTATCTCATGGATATGGAGCAAAGAGGCGGTCGCGAGTCCTACCTATCCGCTTTCGGAAGAGCTATTCTACAGGTTGGAACTGTTTCATCATTCTTACTCAATAGAAAGCCACTGGCAATAAAGCTCATGAGAAATTGTTTCTCTTCAAATCAATGTGAAAGAATATTGATCTGATATTGAAATATTCTCAAATTTAAATAGAACTATTTTATAACAATTTTATTAAATATTTTAATAAAATATTTTCAGAGAAGGATGGCTCAGTCGACAGTTGCGTGCTTCCTTCTCGGAATCGACGTCAAACTGGCCCTTCCCACCTTCCCTTGAGTCTAGTCTCTATGTCTGGCTCTCCTCATTCTACACGCTCTCTCACCGGGCAGACAGCGCGAGAGAGCATGTGAAATGGGGAGGGCTCGTCTCTCACTCCTCTTCTTCGCCGCTCACCTCACCGGGTTGTATCATGTTCCGAATAATAACCAATAAAGTATTGTGCGTAAATTTTCCGATCCCTTAATAACGAAACTACTTTGCAAAAACTGCATTGGGAATATAATGTTCATAAACATGGACCAATTTCCGCTAACTACCGTATTAACAAAATGGACGGAGCCAGCTGAGTTTTTGAATCGCGCAATAAAAACACAAAATAAATATAAAATTCATATTTATCACTACTTCCTCTCCACTTTCTATTCACAATCGCAAAAAAAGAATCTACAAGAATAAATAATTATTACATATTTTGGACATTAGATCTATTCTAGGGGCGGAATTTAGCAAGATGGAGAATATTCACAAGAAGGTATGGAATATAAAAATAAATGCCCTCGAGTCAGATAGGAAAACATGCAAGATTGACAGGCTGATCTACACAGGATTATCGATTATTGCAAGGAGGAATAGACAGACTTTGTGCACATGAAGGGGATGGAACAAGAAAGTGGGCGGGGCTAAATTACATTGGATAAGAATGATGCAACCACTCTCTGGTCATTTCAATTGAGAGAAGAGACACAACGAATATAAAGCACAACACAGGTGGCTAATATAATCAATACAATAAGTTATAGAAACTCTTGAAAAAGAGAGAACAGAGTAAAAATGGAGGGCAAAAGAAAAGAGGAGCAGAGAGACGTGACCTATGACCGTAATGGGAAGAGAGAGTACAACGAATACTGTATCGATCAGTATCGATCGATTGATTAGATGAGAGCCTGCGTACCGTATATCTCTCTGTCCTAGTACGGTCTGGCTGGTCGCGCCGGGATCATGGGAGCTGCTCCGTTGGGCGTCGGCGCTCTCCTGCAACGAAACGGTCGATTACGGTAAGTAGTAGTCGATCGATCGATCGATCGATTGTCACTAGAACCAATCACAAAACGGGTGGGTGCACCATACAGAAAGCCATATCGATAGAGATGCATGCAGGTGTGGCAAAATAATTGAAATTCGAAATATCACGAAATGGCACGAATATTTTGGGTAGGGCGGAGAGATAGCATTGCCTACTATATTCATTCAACACTAGCACGAAACCACAGGCGGGCACTACACTACACATCATCATTTGCACCATCACCAATCGATATTACCGTATCGGTCTCTCTCTAACGGGGAGGACCGGGAGGCCCGGGTGGTCCAGGAGGTCCTGGTGGACCTCCGGGAGGAGGCGGACCTTGACGCCTGTGTAGGATACAAGCAGTAATCAGGGTGAATTGAGAGAGAGACGAAGGGAGGGGAGAAGAAGAAGCAGAAAGACTCTAGCATTTTTCTCTCACTGGTATTCCAGTTCCCCTCCCACTGGGAGAAACATCAAAGATGCCGATTGTTTCCCCACTGGAATCCCAGCGAACTCAATAGGATACCAGCGGGGGAAAACCGTTTGAACAGGTCGCGAAGTGACCGTGGAGTTTCTGAAAACGCTGAAAACACCAAAGTTGGAACTCATTGGGTACCTCATTTCAATTGTCAAAAGTTGCTAAGGACCCCTGGCGACCCCAAAAAATCGATAAATAGTTTGCGCAAATTTTCGGCTGCCTCTTGATCTCTTCTCCAGCTGTCCTCCCTAACTGCCTTGGTGGTCGAGTGGATAAGAGCTTCGACTATCAAACCGAACATTTTGAGTTCGACTCCTTTGTTCAGAAAATTCTTTTGCCGTATTTTTAGAATTTTTTTTTATGTCAACAGGAAAAAAGTACAACCTCTTGATCTCTTGGCAGCCAAAAGATTTCAACTACTCAACTTCCCTTTCGTTCATTCTCTGCCCGATTTGTGAGACGGAGTACTGCTTCAACTGTTTTTTCGTGCGCTACAATCGTTGTAAGCTAGTAGTGCTGTTCACCATTCTTGTGCACGTTTCATGTTGACATAAAATAGTTTTTAAAAATACGGCAAAATAGTTTTCTGAACAAAGGAGTCGAACTCAAAATGTTCGGCTTGATAGTCGAAGCTCTTATCCACTCGACCACCAAGGCAGTTAGGGAGGACAGCTGGAGAAGAGATCAAGAGACAGACGAAAAATTTTGCGCAAACTATTTATTGATTTTTTGGGGTCGCCAGGGGTCCTTAGCAACTTTTGACAATTGAAATGAGGTACCCAAATGAGTTCCAACTTTGGCGTTTTCAGCGTTTTCAGAAACTCCACGGTCACTTCGCGACCTGTTCAAACGGTTTTCCCCCGCTGGTATCCTATTGAGTTCGCTGGGATTCCGCGACCTGCCCTTGTTAGATGTTTTTCCCAGTGGGGGGAACTGGAATACCAGTGGGAGAAAAATACCACAAGAAGTGATGAGATAGAGAGGCGACAACTAATCAGGAAATGACATGGTGCTGATTTTTTTCTCCATACTATCTGTAAATTCGGGGAAGGAGAAGTGAGATAGAAGAATATTGGAAAAGATAAAGAAGTGTAACTAACGTGGGAATGAGCGGGGGTCCGGCTCCGAATCCGGGTCCTCCGGGCGGCGGTCGCATGCCGGGAGGGGGCGGGCCGCCCGGGCCGGGACGAGGCGGCATGGGCGCGGGACGGCCGCCGGGAGGCGCGGGCGCCGGACGAGGCTGCATAGACTAAAAGGCATGTTCCAAGAAGAAATTAAAATGTTATTTTTTGTCGGACACGCATAAAACGGTTCAGTTATCGGATTTTTATGTGTTAATCTACATTTACCTCAAACTGTACGAAATTCAGAAAATAAACTAATACAAATCTTTTTTTTTCAAAATTTAAAATTTTCAAAAAATTCTCGATTGTGTGCGGTTAAATAAAATGTTTTAAACTCAGTACGTATACATAGGTCGAAAGGGTGCGTTGCGGCAAGTCGATAATGCGGGTTGGGTTTATCAAAAATGGGCATGAAACCTCGAAAATGCGGGTTGGGATTGGCAAAATGGGCATGTAAAACCGAAAATGTTGGTTGGGTTATCATTTTTTTCTCACCCAAAATTCTCAAAATGCTGGTTGGCTTCGTCGTTTTTTACGTACCTTTCGACCTATGTACGTATATGTTCCCCGTAACCTACCATTTGGTCAATGCGAGGCATTCCTCCGGGCGGTCCTCCCATCGATGGCGACGGCCCGTTGTTGCGGTAGTCCGGAGTGGGCATTGGAGGAGGAAGGGCGTCCAGATTGGACATGTTCACCTGTCCAATATATTATTATTATCATAGTAACTTTTTTTGATCCGTTCACAAACGATAAACTGCGAAATTTGAGTTTCTTAACGAAATTAAATGACGCATAGTATCTGGTAGCTTTCCTTTGGTGAGACAAATTAAACCAAAAAAATGAGCTAATTGGGTGCAATTTATGAAGTCATAACCGTACCTCAGAGATGATTCTGAGTGCCTCCTTGCACGCGTGGTACATTCGGAGCATGTCGTCTCTCTTCTGCGCCTCTGCCTGTGATTCCTCCATCAACGAGTCCTGCAACGAAGAAAGTGCCGTACTTTATTGATTAATGCGGAGTAAATTCGAACACAATCATCAAACCTTTGGAGAGAAAGCAGAAAGGTTGGAATAAAGTAATCAACTCTAGTACATTCCTGTCATAACATCGCAGAAGCAGGATATTTTTTCAAAGTTTAAATCATTTTCGCAAATGCGCACGCACCTGATCGACTTGGTACAGATTCATGAGCAGTTCCTCTCTCACGAAGGCGGACACCTGCAATATCGATTGTTTCATAAAGTGCCTAGTTGCCGTTTCAAAACTAGCGTAATCCCAACAGTCCACCGTACCTTTGTCATCATTCTAAATCAATCAATATTACCTGGTTGACGATGAGATGCATGACTGCCTTGGGGACGAGATCCTTGATCGATTTGACGATGATTCGCATGTACGAATCGACAAGATTGCGAATCGTCTCAACCTGGACAGAATAGGAAATAATTAGTATAATATAGTGTAATAAACAAAATTATTCAATGATTTTCATTACTAGGAAAGCTCGTAAAATTCCAACAAACCTGTCGCTCCAGTTGGGGATCCATCGATGAAGTGTCCTCCACAGTGTCGGAGCTCTGCGATTATGGATTATTTAGTAACTCTTATCCGAATACCGTATTGAACACCACATTTACACCAACAACACTTGGGAGATATTTACACCACATACAATAACCCACAGCGTAGGATAAAGGATAAGTTCACTTACTTCCTGTAATTCGTTAAATAATATTCGTGACCCACCGAGACTACCGTAACCACTTTCAGAAGCAATCAAGGCGGCTTACCTCATCTTCGGGAGCCTTCACCTTCTCCGGGTAGACTCCAGCACGAAGGAACGACGCCTTCCACGCATCCACCTGCAACGATCAATCAATCAATAAAGATCAAAAAAAGGAGAAAAAAAGAAGAAAAAAAGGAGCCTAATATGCAAACCAGATAAATCGATAATTCAGCTACACCGTACCTCATCGAGGTTGTTGCATCCCAGCTCGAGCTGCTTGTAGTCCTTGTAGATGTTCCTGCAAGACAATCGATAATGATCTTACCAGCTACTGTATTTCATTCCATGGAAAAGGCAACGATGCACAAGGGAATACGGTAGCTGGAGGAGGGATATGGGGCTGAAGGCAACAGTCAGGATAGAGGCAGCTTGACGAAGAGGGCCGACAGGGGAGGGGAGATCGATATCCAGGATACGGTAGACCAGTGATTACGGTAGTGTTATCTCAAGAGGGCGGGCGGTGGTACGGTATAGAGTGGATAGGTTGCATGCGTATGTATACAGTAACAACGACAAGACGCACTCTCACAATGCAATAAGAATGTCTCTCCATTCGATATTGTTCCTTTACTCGTCTCTCTTTCTCTCTTGCATTCGTTCACTCGATCATTCATCCAGTCACGTCACAATGTCTACCATAGCCATCCAACCTACCCACAACCCGCGGTGAGGGAGAATTGCGAGTTCAACTTACTTCCTGAAAGAAAAACAGCCATTTAACTCACGTCCTAAAATGCCTTGTTTAGTTGGGGTTAAAACAGTCATTTGGTGATAAACACTCTAGCGACACGGTAGCAGCATTGTGTTACTCTCGTGTTACTCGAATACAGGAGAGGGGATTACGGTATTGCATTTATAAAATGACACGATCATACTAAAAATTCAAAACACGGTTTTACGTTGTTTAACCAACAGGCACGTTGGCGGCTCTCTCGCATACGGTAAACACAGGAAGCAACATTTTGACATTTTGTTTGATCGTATCATTTTAAATGTAATAGACGCAGAGATCAAACATCAACTTGGGGAGAGTCACTCACTTTCCGTCGGGGTAGAAGAGGGAGAACTTGTGCTGTCGGGACATGAATCCACTCTCGAGATCGCGCAGTTTGATGCCGTCGAGCGGCAGCATGTACTTCTTCTCCTTCTCCTGCAATACAACACACACTTACAATCAGCCCAGACCAATCGATACTCAGCAAGTTACAGTACTCCTCCCAATCTACCGTACCTCGTCATCCTTGTACCACGAGAGCGAGTCGCTGGTGAGGACGAACCAGCAGTCCTTCGAGCCACGCACGAACGAGATGTTGTGGACGGACAGCCAGCCCTTGCTGTAATTATTCATAATTATCGGTCTCTCGTAAAATCAATAAATGCTCAAGTTTTTAAAAAAAATTGCCTCACCGAATGACCTGGTTGCCCAGATTCTTCTTCGAGCTCTGGCCCTGCGACGCCTTCGCTTCGGCACTGAAAATAATTAATTATCGATTGATTAATAACGGCGATTCATTCGCAGTAAAATATGGATCTTGCTGTGCGGGCTAGCCAGAGGGGCGACAGACAAGAGAAGTTACGCAACTCATGCGTGTGTAGTATCAAATGGAGACACAACACCAATTGCAAGCAAGAAATGCATTCATCATTAAATCGTATCGATTAGAATATGGTAGTACGGTAGAGGCACGCCACACTCTAATCGTAAACTGATCAGATAGATAGAAAGTGAGAGGAGCATAGCATACAGTATACCTAAGAGAGGCGTCCCGGTAGAGTCCACCGTTGCCGTACCTGCCACCAACCAAGCACTAGTCACTAGTGTTGTTTCATCGAATAATTCAATTCGTGAATAGAATTATTCGATCCAACCGCGCTACTAATCACATAGATACCGTACATTGTCCACCATCACCGAATTGCCTCACAATCGTGAATCGTGCTATCACCAACTAACAGGCAACAAGAAACGCTACTTATCACTGTAAATCCACCAACCACAATGCGTACAGATACTATTTTAAAATATTAAAGGGATTCGCGGCTGGGGCAAGCGATAAAGATGTACCCGAAATAACTTTCTGGGAGGGGATGAAAAAGGGGTTAGAAAAAGAGACTCACTTTGAGAATCCGATGAAATCCTCGTGATTCGTGTTCATATACGCCAGTTCGAAGTCGACAATCTGTGCAATCTGCAGCTTCGCATTCTGCTCCCTCTCTCGCATGTTAGTGACCACGATTCGCTCCACCTCATCGCGCAGACGAGGGAATCGAACCATCTGCAACGGAGGGAGATGGTAGATTACGGTAATATCGGGATTGATTGATTACAGGAGTGCGAAATGTGAGACGACCGGTGAAGATAGTGTGGGAAATGAAGATACAGTTGTATCACATTTCGCACTCCATTGATTACAGAAAGACAACTACCGTAATCGTCGAGATACCGTAATCCGGCTACTTACCGTCTCCGCACACTGTCTCACAACCGCAGCCAGCTCATTCACTACGAGGTCAACGCACTTGAGTGACGGCTCCTGCAAATAATTATTATTTTCAACAACAAAATAAATAAATGAAATTTTCATTGTGCAATTCAAGAATTAATATTCGGTGTTGAAGATTTTCTAAATAAATAAAAAAACTCAAATATTATTGGAAATTTATCACCTTGAGTCTGGAAATCTGCTCCTTGGCAATCATCTCAAAGGCCATGTCGGGTGTGAAGAGACCCACTCTGAAATAGAGAAGAATAATCAATCGATACTACAATTACATAATCACATTCTGCAGAAAGCAGTAAAATCAATATCATTCCTACAGTACCCCGCACTTACCGTATACCGTGAATGTTCCTGATGACGACTTGGATCTTCTTGCGCAGCTCCTTCTCGTCAATGTCCATCTTCACAATCTCAAACGGGAACCTGCAATTAATTAATGATTTTTAAAAATATTAATCAATAATTATAGTGGCACTAATCAGACATCAATAAAGTCACTTTCTAATCGATAATCCATTTACCGTACCTCTCATGGAAGAGTCGATTGATTCTGGCTCCTCCACTGAGCTCATTCGTGTTCACATTCTTTCCTCCACTTCCCTCGATCGATCGCTCAATGTCCCCTGTGAATTGCTGCACCATCCTGCAACGGAGTGGACATGTTTACGTTACACGGGAAACCCTGTGAGATCCCTGCTTCACTAGGCACTGTTATATTCTTCCATAATGGAATCCATATTACCCAAGTTGATTCGCCGATTACCACGAGCATGAAAAAACCCAAATGTAAATAATGAATCAGGATGATTTGGCATCGTTCACAGTACAATAAAGTATGAAATCAAAGTAAATAATTAGAGAACATCCCCTGATTTCGCATACTTCTCATTGGCTAACCGGTTTAAAGAATGTGTGAAAAGAAGAGAGAATCTAATTATTTACTCGAATTTCAAACTCAACAGGAAACTAAATTCAAATAAACTGGAATGCCTATGAGATCCCTGCTTCAACGGGCACTTTTTTGCTCTCCACTATAACCGAAGTTTAGATTTTTCCAACTCCGTCAGCTTGAAAATAAACCCGATGTAAATAATGAATCAGGATTGTCTTTCTCCATCGTTCACAGTGTAAGAGAGTTGTATAGAGTGTGCGAAATTCAGAGAGCAAATATTATTATTTACCCGAATTTCAAACTCATCACGTATCACCCAAAACTACCGTAGTATAGTCAAAACGTACTGCATGAGTGCCTTGGCCTTTCTGCTCGGGTCGTTCGGCTGGTAGTTCTTGAACTCGGCCACCTCCTTCTCCATCGAGAACAACTTCTTCTGCAGCGAATCTCTGAAAAGCAAGAAACATCAATAATGTCTTTAATTAATTATATTTTCTCACATACATAAAATGATTAATATATCCGTCAAAAAGAAAAGTCAACGGAGGTACAACATGTTCCATCTTATGTTTTTTGGTATTGCAAAAAAAACTGTACCATTCCATCTTTTACTGCCTAGTTTCCCAAAACGGCTATCATTTATATTTCAAGCGTAATATTCATCATATATTTCATTTTTGAGTCTTGGTCTCAGCACGAATAATCTCCACCCTCCCCTTCTCCTCTCACCTCAGCGCGGGCAGCGTGTCTCTAATGTGGTTCGTCAGCTGCAGATTCAGCGTCTGCTGCAGGTGCTGCGTGCCCATCTTGTCCGCCATGTGACTGCAAATGAGAAGACATAATTTTTAAAATTAAATTAAACTAAATTATTCATCATTTCTGCAATAGTACTCCGATGAGACAATTTATAACGCGCTTGAAACACCAGTATTTTTGTATATTTTTTCATGTTTAATTAGTCAATAAATTCAGTGTATTCCAATTTCTCACCGATACGAGGGATGCGAGATGAAGAACTTGCGTTCCGCATCCAACTGTGACTTGATGTCCTTGCGGGAGTTGATGTCCTTCTGGCCTCTGCAATATGCACGGTTTAAATTTACTTTTTTTTTTGAAGAAAAAGGTTTTAAAAATTCTGGAACACAATTTAGGAACCTTGTAAATGAATAATAACGAGCATACGTGGGCAGCACTTATCCGAGGCCTTTTGCACACAGCCCCCGATTTACGACTGCGTTTGCACATAGCCCCCGATCTATCGTAAACCGCGAATTAAAAAAAATCTACCGTAACCCGCAAAATAATTTTTTCCTGCGTATAAAAAATCGATTATATTTCTTAGGGAAAATAGCAGGCATTATTCACGCTATAGAATCAATATTCATCGCGTGCCAAGTCACTCCACAAAAGAAATTTTTAAAAAGGCGAAATAATCAGCTAAAATCAAACACCCGCCTCCTCTAAAAAAGAGAGATAGCTAGACCCGTAAAAGAGGTACGGCCGGCCACCAACCGCCCGACTTGGGCTAGAGACACATCGTGCACCCACTGGAATCGAAGGGGACGAGCACATTAACCCGCGCATGGAGAGCGATGGAAATCTCGAGGATTTCTCCCCTGCGCTCGATGACCCCACATAACTGACACAACGTCGTCTCTTCAATTGATCAAATATTTGTCGAATTAACTTGTTGCAAATAATAATTTGTAAAGTTTAAACAACCAATTTTTTAAAGGAAAACAAAACAAGAAAGAATAATACCTTATCATTTTGTAAATTAAAAGTTGACCCAAGATGCGCTCCAACTCTAAAAGTGACTGTTAATCGATAAAACAGAGCCCCCGTTAGTCATTGTAGATCTTTAGGCATTCGACTAGTCCTCCACCAGCTATGCGCTTAAGCGCACATTCTAATTGTTCCTATTTTTTGAAATAAATGCCCTCCGACTGAAATAAGCCTTTTCGGTGGAAAACAGTCGGGGGCTGATTTCTCCTCCAATACGAAATATTTGTGCCTGATTTTTTTAGGGGATTTACTCCTCCCAAATCTACTAAGCAGATTGGCGAACGATTTTTGTAGCGTGATTGAAAAAGTATATAAATTGAATATTTCATAACAGGGAGGAAACATTAATGCCCGCTCGAACGAACTACCGTAGTTAAGTTAAGGCGGACAGGCCTCGTCTTACCTTCTCCCTTGCTCGTTTTTTTCTTCAATTTTTTCCATTTTTCTCAATTTTCACTTTAGCACAAAGCCCCCGAAAAATCACAGCACAAATTTGCACATAGCCCCTGCCCCCTGCTGCCCATGTATGATAACGAGTTCAATTATTTTCTATTCCGTAGCTCACCTGTTGACGACTCCAACATATCCTCTCCTCAGGGCGAACAGTCTATTCTCCAGAATGTCCCGTGCATCCGTTCCCTCGTCCATCAAATCCAACTTGGTCAGCACTCCGATCGTGCGCAGTCCTTGAGGGTCCACTTCCTGAGAATATCGATTGAATAGGGGAGGATTCGGTAGTCGATGATGCAATCGACAACTAACTTATTACGTTTATAAAATAATACGATCAAACTAATTTTCAAAATGATATTTCCTATGTATACCGAAGGCGAGACAGCCCACAAAAGTGAGATGGTCGAGCACGCGCCTGTTTGGTAAACAACGGAAGTACGTGTTTTGAGTTTTTAGAAGGATCATGTCATTTTAGAAATGTAATAACTCACCTTTGCCAGTTTGAGTGCATCGGAGGTGGCAAGATCAGAGTTGGCGGGAGTGACGGCGAGAATGAGACACGTCTCACGAGTGATGTACGTCTGAAAATATTCTTCATGTGCATGTTTATACTAATTAGCCATTTCAGTTAACAATAATTTTAAAAATCCCTTTTCCAAACAAAGTTTGAAGAAAAAATAACAATGTCGACGATCTCATGTTTCGCCTATACGATATGGACTAAAGTTAACGGAGCATTAATGTTCACAATATGGGTATTTGCCAGTCATTCAGAAACAATAATTTCGTGTCTCACTACTCACAATGAAGCATTTTTTTTTGAAAAAAAATACCGGCGATCTCATGTTTAACGTACACAATATGGACTAAAGTTGACGAAACATAAATGTTCACGAGCTGGATTCGTCTTTTTTTAAACAACAATAAATTAGTTTCTCACCATGATCATGTCCTTGATCTGCGTCTCGATATCGGCCGGTTGATCTCCCACAGGAACCTTCGTGAGACCCGGCAGATCGATCAGTGTGAGGTTGAGTACTGTAATGCGATACATTATCGATCATAGCGCCTTCCCTCTGGAATTGAAGTAAATTGTGATAGGACGTTTTTAACTGCCGTCTAGGATCCCGCAAAATATAAATTGTATGGGATCCGTTGCAGAAAATTAAGAAACTTAGCTCCCCCCCCCAGGAGGGGTATGACTGTCTGACGCTAAGGGAGCGAAACAGTCACCTACTATAGTTTTAACTTATTCAACTTGTAGTACACTTGATTTAGCAATCGATATTGTAATCATATTCAATTATACCAAAACGGTTCCATAACGTCCCCAGTAAATTGGGTAAATTGCTTACCATGGGGTGAGAACACTCTTAGATTGATGGGATGGGGTGAGATTCCCTTGTTCTGTCCCGTCACTCGATCAGTCTCATCCTCAATCTCCTTGCGCACGGCGTCAAAGTCCACGTATCGATGACCCTTCTTGTGCAAGAACTCAGCATACTCTGCAATTTGTTTTACATTAGCCTTTCTATTAATGTATCTTATTGTACTGCGTTCGTGATTCGCATAAACATCATTTTTATTATGACGCTAAGGGAGCAAAACAGTCACACCAATTATAGTTTTGGCCATAATTCACTTGTAGTGCACTTGAATTAGCTATAGATGTTGTAACCTAATTCTATTGCATATAATCTACCGACCCAGCATTTGGATTTTCAAAAAAAGTGTTGATTGTGAGTTTTTTTTTTGTGAGTTATCGATTCATTGTTTCAGTTCCTTTTCATAACTCCCTCACTACTTATCACTTTCATCAAGCGTGAAACACGCGCGTGTATTTGTCTTCGCGCTCATTCCAGAAGAGAGAAAAGAGAGACAAACTCTCGAATGAGTAAGAGAATCAATACACAAATCCACGCTACTACTTGTACAACTCATAGACCACAGAATGCGCGCACAGTCATTCAAGTGGTTGATTCTGATGATGAAATATCCCAACCAGTGATTCAGAGATTTTCGAAATGCGAAGCCACCTACTACGATTTTTTAAATGAAAACTTCACAAAGCTTTGTTAGAAATTCGGGCCCCCGCTGTGCAATTTTTTGGAACTGTTGCGGATCCCCGACAGCTACGAAATATCTAACCCAGCGTTTCTCACGTTCTCTTAATCCGAGGACCGCCTCGCGGATTAGGGTTTCCTTCGCACACGTAGGGTACGCGAGGGGGACAAAATTTCGAAATCGAAAAGTAGGAAACCGTGAGCATCATCCGACCCTTTATCCCAGTCTCTCCATATAAATCCCTCAGTGTTACTCACTGTCTCCCTACCATTTCTATCCTGAATCAGCTGCAGAATCAGCGGTCGTCGAGTGACGATTCCCGATCCACGGGGAAGGAAATCTCTGCAAATCGCCAATAATTAAATAAAACCATTTATTCAAACTAAATGCATGTTGAACGACTGCTCTGTTCCATTACCAATTTTATTCTCCTCCTCTATTTGCACAAAACTCCCTGCACGTTTGCAGCACTTTTTTCTTCATTTTTTTGCTCAATTATGCATCGATTCTCTTCCGATTTTTCTCTGCTCCCACACTTTTCTCCCACGTTTCCTCCGTGCTTTTTTGCCAATTTTCCGGCTTCGTTTCCACAGCAATCGCTCATTCTTCCCGATAGAGAAGACAAGAAAGAAAGCGCCAATTGCGATCTCCCACTCTAATTCAGAATCGACTATATCCATCAGAAAAACACGGCTCTCCGTTGTGTCTTTCATGTGGTGAATAATTGAGGCCTGAGGAGAGGGGAGGAGGGAGAAACAGCACTATGATTGTTTCACACACTTCTTTCTCTCCTAGTTTCACAGCGACGGCAAGCATAGGGAAATTCGATATCTGTGTGGTGGAAAAAGAGGTCTGTTATAATGGACTCCCACTCTATGAAATTCGATTCAAATCCCCTTCCTTTTCGCCTCTCTATTGAGAACTTCAAAGAGGAGAACAACAAATGCAAATGCGCCCTCGGAAGATGTGTTTACTCCTCTGTCCTTCACAATGCATGACATTCTGGCGAGTCTATGTAAATTGAGGCACATAGTTAAAACGTGCGAAAATAGCATGTAAATGGGCGACGGTCTCACCACCAAACTACTTTTGGCAATTTGCTCAGAACACCGTCTTCATCATTCATCATCATCATTATTCGCTTCTCTACTTCCACTTCTCTTTCGTCGATAGGAAGACCCAAACTTGTGCTTTTCCTCCCCTTTACTCACTCCTTTCTCCTGGAGAGAAGACGGAGGGAGTCATCGATCTCAACCCAACTCGAGCTTTCCTCCCCTCCCTCCCTTCCATCCTTAGACTCCCTCCCGTCTTCCCTCTCTCATTCAACCACAGACAAAAACACGACCGAAGCATAACGGAGCAGAGATTTTACGAGCTAGCCAACCAGGAAAAATAGCTGAAACTACTGTTGACCACTCGAAAACAAAGGAAAATGAACAACAAAACAGGGAACCGTCCCGAAACTGATTCGAAACGCTTTGTTCCTTTCATTTTCGACGTTTGGTGTGGTCATCATAAGATGAAGACAAAGAATGGGAGGAAAACACTGACTTTCCGACAAAGTTCTCGAGTACGGACGACTTTCCTGCCGACTGGCCTCCGACTACGGCGATTTGAGGAAGCTCGAAGTTGACGGACGTCCCCAATTGGGTGAAGGCATCCTGCGAAATATCGATCGATAACCTCCATTGTAATCATTCGATGTCTCTGTTTATAAACTGGCGAGTCAAGGGGCGCGATGACTCATGATCGGGACAAGCGATCGCGGTGTTGATTTCGTGACGACATCAATTGGAATTTAGAAAATGACCGACCTGTACTCGATTGATGATGGGAATGAGGGCTTGCATGCCCGAGTTTTCCCACGACATGATTAACTGAGTGGGTGTTGATACGGGCTCCGAGATGGACAACTAGCACACGCCCATGCACGTGCCTAATATTTATTGATTTAAAGAAAATATAATAATATTTAAACGCGCTAGAATACGGATGGGCCAAGTTGAGAACAGCACGACAAAAGATAAGCGCGGAGGAAGCGGGAGAAAGGGTGGAATGGGTCGATTTGTGTGCGGGGGATAACGGCAGAGAGAGAGGGAAGGGAAGAGAGGGACGACGGGGGGCTGTCAATCCCCCAACCAACCCATGGCGGGCAAGGGATAGAGAGACACACGAACAACCAAAGGAACCTGAGAATGAATAAAAACGGAAAAGAAAGGAAGGAGAAGAGAGAGACCGGCGGGGACACCGCAGGTGTGCCCAATGTCACACTAGACGCGCCAGTTCACCATTATCGCGCCTCACACCGGACAGACGTTTCATTTCGCAATTTGCGGTGAGTAATTATGCTGACTCATTCACAGTTCATTTACGACATAATTAATAGAACATGGTCGGTTATCGAACCGGGTTCGATTGGTTGTTGTACGAGCACCGTGATTCGTGGTAGAAAGTGGGGAACGAGAGCGAGTGTGTTAGATAGGCTAGCTGCTTCCCTCGTGCGCAATCAACTAGTTAGCTGCTAATCGAGCGTAAGTCGGCAAGTTGATGTGATTCAGTGGAGAAGAAAAAAAAATCTCAAAGGAGAACGGAAATCAACAAAAAAATATTTGTCTTACGTAGTGATGACGCAACTATTTTTTTCTGATTCCAGGCGGGAAAAAAATGAGCGATGGTCATTCTTTTTTCAACAACACAGTGAAAAATAGTGGCTAACGATTTTGAAAAAAGATTCGCCTTTTTTACGAAATGAGGAGGTAGATCAAAAAGATAGGAAGTGGTGCGGACACTGAGTCTTCCTTCTCGTCTCCCGCTTAAATTCCCCTCACTGCTTTTCTTTTTCTCCCCTTCGGAGCCTTCAAAAGGGAGAGAGGAGGAGAGGAAAATTCGATGCGAAGGAAAAGAAAAAAAGAAGAAGGAAGGAAGAGGGTGAGATAGAGAAGCGGTCTGTGGGAGATTTATGCCCCGAAATACCAATGAACTTTATTGCTTTGTATTAACAACAATTATGAATATTATTTATTTCGCATCCTTGTCCTCCTTCTTGAGTTGTTCCAGAAGCACTCGAGCATGTTTCTGTCCCTTCAACGCAATAATTTTACATTTTAATCATTTTACAGGGATTGTGGGAGAGAGGTAGATCAGAAAGAGCCCTTCTCACCACGGGAATGGGTCAGCGATAGGGGAGAGCAATTGAGAGAGACTGTGTACTACCATTTTGATAATCCCCAGAATTTACGAGAGTTTTAAATTGTTCCCTCCAAAACGCCGTAAGCAACATAAATTGAGCGCGACTCATCCGTCAAATTCGTCTCTAATCTGCTCTGATCGAAATTATCCCCCAATCTTCTAGCTTTCGGAATCACGAGACCGCATATTTCAAGCTTTCGGATACTGTAATCCTACCGTAATCCCCAGCTACAGTACCCACCTTCTTATCTACTGCGTTTCTGGCAGGCAGTGAAATAGCCGAGTACAGTATCCTCATCGATTCATCTCTGTTGCCCTTCTCCTTGTGACACAACGCCAGATAGTATTGATTGGAAGTGGAGAAACCACCCTGATCATGAGGGAAGGTTACGGTAGGGATTATGGTATTGATCTACCTTTATCTGCTCAGCTCGCGAGAAACACCGAAAAGCCTCGTCAATTGATCCTTTCGTCATACAGTGAACTCCTGAAATACAATTGATAGTACCGTATCCAGAAGCTGTCCTACCGTACCCATGAGATGCCAGGCGAAAGGGTCGTTCGGATTGGCTTTTATCGATTTTTCGAGAAGGAAAGTCGGCGATTTCGGTCGTTCCTTCTGGTTGGTCGATGTGTGAGAAGAACTGTAAACTGATTTTTTTGGGAAGAGACAATATCTGATTACGGTAACCAGCTTAGAGGTTCTGAGTCAAAAGAAGGGGATACAAATTTCCGCCCATCTTTCTTTATCGAATATTATACTTTCGATCATCATGAAACACTTTTTGACTCACCGCTATGCTGCACTATGAATTCAAAAAATAATAAGAAAAGGAGAATGTTTGGAACTTCCGTTTTAGAACCCGAAAATGTGCAAGTTTCCGAATATTCCGATACGTATCGCAAACAAATACTGTGGAAAATATC
Organism: Pristionchus fissidentatus; assembly: GCA_036245785.1. Taxonomy (NCBI): domain Eukaryota; kingdom Metazoa; phylum Nematoda; class Chromadorea; order Rhabditida; family Neodiplogasteridae; genus Pristionchus; species Pristionchus fissidentatus. The sequence goes on from BTSY01000006.1 coordinate 9,932,497, forward strand.
TTGAGGGTTGTTTGCTTCTCCTTTTCTTATTCTTTTTTTGTATTTAGAGTACAGCATAAAGGAGAGTCACCAAATTTTTCATGATGAAGGAAAGAAAATTCACCGAGAAGGAGGTAAAAGGACAAACCTTTTCGCTGGATCCGCCATAGAAGGAGTGAAACGAGCGGATTCGACAGAGGAAGCCATGGGAGAGGAGAAGTAGAAGGAGAAAAGCAGTGGAGATAAGCAAAAGAGAGACTTATATCCCCCTCTCGACGTATGAACGACGAATTAGAAGATTGGAGGGGGAGGGAGAAGAGATTATGGAGAAATAGAGAGAGATTCTCGAAGGAAAAGATATGTTATTGAATGGAGAAATACGTCCAACTAGGCTTCATGACGAGATTTGGTGCGCAAAAGTGAGGGTGTCAACACGTACAAATGTCGCACATATTACGAGAATAGACTAGTGATGGAATAGGGAAGCGATTAGGAGACCATCGTAACGAGGACTACCGTAACCAGTCGAATTCAGAGAGTGCACACAATCGTCGGCGTGCCAGCTTCACCAAAGTGAGCCTCCGGCATTTCCACTATCTGGCATGATTTGGTCTCACAACGAATTCAATAGGATTACGGTACCTGCGCCCATTACAGTCCTACGAAAATCACAGTCTCAAACAGTCAGGATTTCCCCCAAAAATTTCGAACAACCTTCAAAACGTTGACCTCTAATCAATGTTGATTCCGTGAATGATTTACGAGCGGAAAAAAACGAATATCGATCGTAATACGTCAATATGATAGTCAGAAACAAATATTTATGGGAAATCTTTTTTTAAACACAATTATAAACACGACTCGTAGAGTGGGCAATAGGATCAAATTTTCGAAGAAAGAATAATTATAGTTTGAGATGTGCGTCTCTTCAATTCAAACACTATCTCATTCATGGGCTGATGAAAAATGAAATCTCACGATAGTGCGTAAAAATGAAGATATTCGAATTCAAAGGGTCAATGGGAACATTTGGCAAAAGATTACCGTACCCAGAAGTATCGTAATTCAGAGTGTGCACACAATCGCCTCCTTGCCAGCTGCATGAAAGTGGGTCTCCAGCATCTTCTCCACCTGCAATCAGTGAATCTCACAACGAATAGAAGACTACGGTACCTTGACCCAATCCAATCGATCGAGTCCACAGCCAATTCGCGGCATCACACAGCCCTTCACTCCCTTTTCCTTCATGATAGAGATCATATCCTGAAAAGAAGTCAATTAGCGATGAATTGTGGTGCTGATATAGTATACTTTGATCGATCCTTCGAGAGTGTCGTACGTCGGTTTATTGTAGTACTTCTCCTTCGTGATCAGATAGAAGATAATTCGTCCATCCGCCTCCAGATAAGCCGCGCTTCCCTTCGTCTTTCCTACAGTAATCAGCTTATCGATACCGTAATCACGAGATTGGTTTAAATGTTATGAAGCAAATTCAGCAGACGTGCGAACAGGGTCAGTACAAAAATGGCCTACAGTACTCAAGTGTTTAAATTTTTCTATCAACTACCTACAGTAATCCGTACAGTACTCAAGATTCCTCACCATTGGCCACTTGTCGCTTCAGATCCGCAACCTTTCCATATCTCTTCTTGAAGTGAACGGCGATTCCCTTGCCCATTCTGCGAAGAATTACTGTAGTCCTGATTACAGTAGTCACAATCGATTTCCTCACCCACAATCCTCGCTGATGCAATGGGCAATCGCCCAATCCGCGATTTCAGGCCGGTAAGCGATCTGATATCAGTCAATTATCGATTGTAACAAAGGAAACTACCGTACCTCAAACAGATCTCCTGTCTCGTGAGTGATGACAGACATTTGACTGAAGAAAGGCGTTTTAAAAATTTGATAATTCGCACACATAAAGACAAATCCTAAGATTCTCTTATTTCTTTACTTATAGATTCTAAGGCTATTGGAAAGAAAAGAAAAATTGTGAGAACAAAGACAGAACAGAGAACGCGTGTGACAGATTGAGAGAGAGAGACGTTGGAAAGTTCAGTCCCTATAAGAATCCACACCAAACCAGTGCAATCTCTCAAACGTCTCATACTAGTGATACTGCTACAGAGAAATATCATGCATCAAAATATCGATTGTACACCAGCAACAAGTGCAATAGACTCGAAACAGTATGCAGACATAATTATTTATTATTATTCATATCACAATTTATTTTTCTCTCCACATGGAGATAGTCTGGCCAAAGACATGAAAGTATAACTCTCGACAGAAAATATCCATCGGGGGGGAGTGAGAAAATGGTTGTGGGAGGGAGAATAACCCGAGGTATAAGGCGAACTCTATGTTTTATATATTCAAACCTATTTCAATGGTACAATCAAGAGTGAATGGAAAGGGGTTGAGATGTTTGTAACAACATGGAAAAGCGGTGGAAAGAGTGGAGAAGCATAGCAAAAACAATCGATAAGTAGGCAGAAGGGTAGGTCACAAGAGTCTTTGGTTCTATCGGGGCAGTGGTCGGATGAGATACAACTTCTCCGTTTCTTGACTGAATATGGGATGGTTCATGTAGTGAGAGATGAGTTGGTGCATGGTGGGAAAACTGCGAGTACCGATCTTCAACTCTCCTCCTACCATTTGAACCTGCAATACAATTGTACAATTCACAATTCTATTTCTTGTATGCGAACCTCTGATGGAATAAATAATGAATGAGTGAATTATTTATTGCTGATAATTTATCAAACATAATTTATATTCCGGTTTACAAAAGCAGAAGAAAAGAATGTACTGACAGATAATTTAATAAAACAAATCAATAAATTTAATTTAAAATCTAAATTCGAAAACCCACCTTGAAGTGCTTGTTCCTGTCCATTCCCTTGAGCGAGATCGACAGGTCTCCGGGCTGCAAATAATCCACATCTCTTCCTTTCATTCAATCGATACCCAATCCTACCGTACTCACAAAAAGGCACCGTCAACTCGACAGTCCAAATTCCCCTGCCTTGTGTTTTCGAGAGCGAAAAACAGGACTACCACGTATTTTCGGTCTTATAAATGGCAAAAAGTAGCCTACCACATGGTTTTCTATCGAAATTATCGCACTACCTTGTGCTTCTAGATAGATGTGACGGTACTCACATTGCTCTCGCTGTCTCTCACGAGGAAGTCTCCATTGGCTGCTCTCATCAGTAATCGATCGGCGTCGTCTCTCGATATCCGTCCAAAGTACCACGCCTCGCCCACCATCGTCCCGCCCGTAGAAGGAGCAGCTCGCGGCTGCTGTTGAGAAGGAGCAGGGGGATACGCCGATTCGAACGACTGCAACAACACAATTAGATCATGAAATGCGATTTTTACTTACGCAACATCATACCTCTTGTTTTCTAGCACTAACTGGGCACATTTTGAATTTCTACTTGATTAGTATATGCCGAGATAAATATATTTTTACTGATTATCACAATGTTTTAGATATGCATACTACGGTGAATATCAATCAAAAACAATGAAAATACAGAGTACAATCAATAAAACGACTATGCGATAGATTAGAGTACGATACCTTTTGCTGCTGGGGCGGTTTGTACCATGCGCTTGAGGGAGATTCGCTGATGACGGGAGGAGGAGCGGAGACTACGGTAGAGGGACCGGACGAGATCACCTGCAACAAAAATTATTGCTTTACTTTTTCTTACAACTAATGGTTTTAGATCATTCAAATGTCTCATTATCAAACTTATGATATTCTTTCATAGATTAACTACCTGGTAAACATTAATGCACCTGGTCACTCTATTCTAGGACTTGGAACACAGCGTCCAGAAGAGTTTTGGAAAATAAGAGATTACGAGAAAAAAAATCCCACAATAACTCTTTTTTGCACTTTCCTAGAGCTCTGTAAATGTAAAGTTACTACCGGAATCAAGAGGAATTTACATCGACAAGCGATTACTCTGCCGGGCTCACCGGTAAGGCCAGTTCGCAAACTAGGTCTGACCGGGCTTCTGGGGCACGTTATCTTCCGCAATAAAAGTTGCTACCAATTTTACCGCCAACGAGGGGGTGAAAGGCTTGGAGAACTCTTTGTAATTCATCAACATCATAAAAGTTCCCTTTGTCTCGCAAAAAACAATCTGTTCGAAATGCATACCTCAATGTAGTTCCTTGGCACGAGTCCGCTGTCTCCATTGCTCGATCTGGCCAGCCACCACTCGGGATCGTGCTCCGGATGCTCGATGATGTCCAATCGATCGCCTGATTACAAAGATTAGATAATAAAAGAAAGGACTTGAAAGACTACAATTACTATTGAACAATCGAGAACCTCAAAGAGAAATCAAAGGACAAAAGCCTATAGGAAGAAAGGATAATTCTTAACTTGTTTTAAACATAAATACAGCGGAAGATCTCACACACATCATGTCTCAACTTTCAAAATCTAAATAATAGTGATAATAATGTTTTTTTTATTTAAAAAAATCTCACCTTTTCTGAATGACATCTCCTCGGCGGTGGATGCATCAAATGTGTACAGGGCGACTACCACCTGCAATAATTCAGTGTAAAATTTCGACCATATTTTTTGGGATTTATAGTCGTTTTATCGATTGATTCGTCTGTTTTCCGCAGACATTTAGTGTTAAATTGCATCCCTGTTTTAAGATGCATCGTCATTTTATCGATTGGATTAGTTTCACACTCCGGATTATTGCTTGATGACACATTGTCGTGTCACCTTTGTTCCTTATCACTCTTCCACTCTATCATTTCCTCTAGTAATTTTTTTTCTCCTTTCATCACACTTCCGAAAGAACATGAGTGAGACAAAGGAATCAGGCAATGAGAGACATAATGGAAATGATCGGACGAAACAGGAGAATAATCAATGGGGGTGAATAAACACTACCATGTTGACTTTGTCTAACCAAAAGTGTTTCGAAAGATGTGTGATGTAAGGGGGGAAAAGAGTACTAGAGGAAATGATAGTGTATAAATGTTGGCCATTCTCTTTAGATACTAAATAACTGCTTCTCTTGTGTCTCACCTCCAGAGCCGGTCGTGCTGCGCTTGCTGCAGCCGTCCTCTCACTTGCTGCAATTGCTGCAGGAGTTGGGGGCGGGGCTGCGGCCGACTCCTCCACGTAGTTGGACGGGAACCAGCCGGTCCTGCCGTGGCACTGCAATTCAATTACTTACTTTGTTTTCAAATTCACCACATCACCCAAACATGTGCATAAAAGATCAAGCAAATTATAAACAACGTTTACGTGAAACAACAAAATACGGTCGATTTGAGAACGCTACAGTACTCAATTACCATAACTATTTATCATTTAAAAATCAATAAAATATCCTCTTCTCACCTCTCCCTTCCACCATCCATCACTGCTCCTCTCCAATACCGTAATCGTATCTCCCTTTGTCAGTCCCAATTCGTCCTCCAGCTTCGGCTCATACGTGTACCGCACCACCGCCTGCATCGCGCTACCAGACTGTAATTAAGTCGAATTTCGATTTGTTCTTCCATCTCAAGTATTGTTATGTTATATCGAATAATTCTACACGCGAATAATAATGCATTGTTCGCGAATAACCTTTACAATTCGCGAATATTCGCTCTAACAACACTAATCTCAAGTGTATTAATTTGTACTAGATAGATAGTCTACACTCCATGCCATCGAATTAACTATCTCAGTGTCAGATGTATTTACAAAGCAAGTTTATCCGATCATGAAACCGCAATTTCACAACAATCCCACTAAATATAAATCGCTGACTCACTCTGGTGAAGCTGCCTCCGTTGCTCGAATTGTTGAGTGAGGCGTGCGACTGCTGGGAGAGCACTCCGCGAGACTCCGAGTCCTGCAAGGAAAACAGCCGTCGACTACGGTATCAAGAGATAGATATCGATTTTACTTAGCATCACAACTTGGTACACTAAAATAGAAAGGCTGAAACTGAGATGCTTGTAGTACACAACTGCAGGCAGAGAATCGGATCAGCGTACTGAGGAGGATGGGGAGAAAGAAACAAGGGGTAGAAGAAGTAGAAGAGAGGGGAAATCGAGTCAAAGGCTACACCCGGATCGAGTTGCTTACGTGGAGAAGAACGAATAGAGAATAGAGATGGAGAGAGAAAGAAATCCGGGATCTCAGAGAGAGAGAGAGAGAGAGAGAGAGAGAGAGAGGCTACAAAAGGAATGGAGAGATACGAAGTGATCTACCCCATCAATTATCGATTGGGAAGTGAAGAAGAAAGAAAGAGCGGGAATGAACAAGAGACGAAGAGAGAAAGAAAGAGGCACACACATACTTGCACTGTTTGATGGTTCGAGTAGCACAATGAATGGGAAGAAGAAGAAGAGGTGGGAGAGGTAGAGGGGAGGATTCAAGCATAGGAGGTTGAAGAAAAAAAGGGCAAGTCCCACTTTTCCTGCTCATTCCTATGATCTAGTATCTCAAAAGCAAAGGCGTCCGTCTGCTCCGCATGGGAAAGACGTTTGTTCATCAAATGGTTCATTCACTACGACACTCTAGTGTGGTTTTCCTCGCCTTTCAATGAGTTTCGGATGAAAAAGGAAAGCGCTGAGTGAGAGAAAGAAAGAGTGAGCGAAGAGGTACAAGTGTGTGGAGATTGTCAAGAGTCTTCTTATTCTTATCAATCGAGGCGACTCAGTGTCACCCATTCAAGCTCTCTCTCTCTCTCTCTCTCTCTCTCTCTCTCTCTTCTCTCTCTCCCTCTCCCCACTCGCATGTTGACTGAGGGGTACAGGACGTGTGCCATGATTGCGGAAATGCAATCTAGACGAGGAGAAGAGATAGCCATCCCCCCTTATCACAGTCCATCAAACGATCCTTCTCCCTCCCCCCGTTCACTAACGCTGCGCAAATTTCATGTAATGGAATTCGACCCCGGAAATCAGAAAAGGACAACATTTCAAACGTGTTTTACCATCCATGTATCGAGTTTGGACGTTGAAGGTTCTTTTGGGAAAAAGGGAATAGTTATAAAAAGGTGAGAAGAAAACTGCTCTCCACTTTCCACTCGTGAAATTTGCTCAGCATCGCTTTCTCGACTACACATCATCCATCTAATTGGAAGCGTTCAGCGCCCCCCCCCGTCTTCTGGAAAAAGTACAAGTGGTACACAAACAGTTCTCTGATTCACTCACTACAAGTACAGTCTCCTCCCCTTCTCACTCCATCTTAAATAAGCTACAGTTTTCACCCTTTGCTGCACACTCTCTGCATTCAAGAGACAACGCGCGTTACAATAAAGCCAATTTCCAGTTCGCTCTTACTCCATATCTAACTATACTACGATAGCAGGATCAATATCGATTAAACTTCTACAGATAGTTGTAAAATATAGCGCCTGTCCTATATGTTTCAAACTCCACGAGTTTTTCTTTTTGAGTACTATCGATTGATCCACGTCTCAAGGCGTTTCGGGCAAAATTCCAAAAATAAATTCGTGGTGAGACCCACACCCATTTACATGGTATTTTTGAACTCTCTAACTGTGTGCATCAATTTGCATATACTCTCTAGAAAGCCGTGGTCATTTCAACTCACCGATTCATTGGGCCTCGGGTGCGCTGCTCCTCCCTTTCCTCCAGCGAATCCCTTGATGGTTCCCTTCGCTTTGTCCACAAACGACTCCCTCCTCACGTAGTTCGAAGGCACGAATCCCAGCTCGCCCGCCTCGTTCATTACCTCCAATTTCAAAAGTTTTTTTTCTTCAAATAAATATAATATTTATTCAAAACTTTTAATGGAAAGAACGTATTTTTCTAAAATAAATTTAAATATAAAAATTGTATTTGTAATTGAGACTCTCCTCGTTTCACACACCATCTCTCCATTTCTCTCAAACATCGACGACGGATAGCGTGAGAAAGTGTGAGAGAAACGGAGGCACTCGTTCCTCCTCATTCAACTAATGAAACATGTCTCACTCTGGCCGAATGAATTGGCTTCTCTCCCATTATCTCCTTCCCATCTCGCAACTACTCAATCGAGAGTTCGTAACTACTTTACACAACCACTATCGAAAACCCCCCAAGGCAAATTGGACCGCTAGCAATTCGCATGCGAAAAGTTCATGCTTTTCCATTCATTGTTTATTCCGTCAGAGTCATTTACAAGAATTATAACTTTGCTTTATATACTATCGGTTGTAGTTGAATCAAACTTTTTCCATTATTTTTAAATTAAAAATGGATCTTCACCGTCAGCTACCCGACAAAATCAACAATTTGCAACTAGTCAAAATTGCAAAAAAAAAGCGCACTTTCCACCAGTTCTTCGTGTCATCCAACAGCTTGAGTCGCTCGTTCTTCTTTATGCTCAACTCCTGCTCCTCCTGTGCATTGTAGTCGTACTTCGTGACGACGTACACCTCGGCCGCCCCCGATGAGGCCATCTAGAAGTGGGATGTTGGAAGGGATATTACAAATTCACTCGTCTGAAATAATAAAACATTCCGTGGCTTAACACACGTTCCGCTGGGGTGGGAGCATGGCAAAGCAACAGACACGCCGAGGCATAGAAAGAGAGTATAGAGAAAGGATAAATCAAAGAAGAGAGGAACGAGATCAAGGATCAATCGGGAAAGATGGTAAGGCAATTGATAAGAGAGATTAAATGTCAGTTGTGCACTATTGAACAATACTGGAACGAGAGCGGAGTAAGCGAGAGCTTAAGGATCAATTATAGCCAAATTAGAGGAGAAAAAGAGAGAGAGATGGGATAGCGATAAAAGGAGTGAACAACAAGAGAAGAAAGGATGTGTCGCAAGATGAGAACGCCGAGCAACAATAGACAATTTCACACATTGGGAGAGGAATGAGAACCAAAAGAGACTGAGATGTTTGGCTATTCCTCGGTGGAAACACTGATATCTGGTCATTACAATGTACTGCTCAATCATTCCCACTTAATGTTCGCGCCTCCAAAAATTCTACGCTCCGAAGGAAGCTATTGCAAAAGCTATTGTGATTGCTTTCGCAGTAAAGCATGATTACTTCGGAAGCATACTTCATAAACTTCGAATTTTTCTAGCATAATATTCTAATAATATATTTCGATGAAACAGGTCGCAACAAGATTCATCGTGTATTCGGAAGACACTCGCACAGATAACCCCGCCATTTCACAAGCGAATAAAATATTCATATGAGGTCGATGACTCATTGTGCCAATTTCTCTCTCTTTTCCATGCCACATTCCACCAAACCGTGCGACTATGTAGTCTACGAGATAAGCTCCGATAAGCAACACTCTTTAATTTTTTCATGGCAAAAAAAATGATTATTTTACGTATTCTAAATCATATTTAAGCCGCGAACGATAGTAAGCAGTGGAGGCCAACTGTCGCCTTTTCAGGGCACTCCCGCGAACGAAAGAGAGGAGAGGCAGACTATGCATACGGATGAAGAAAACGATGAAAAAGAGGGAGAGGGGAAAGACGAAATAACGCAATTGATGATAACAAGTGCAACGGATATTATTACCGCATGAACAGATTATGATCAAAGGATGAAATCGCTTGATGAAATCTTATAGTGTGAATACAAGGAAAAGCTAGACTTCAACAACCAAATTTAAAATTCCACTCAAAATGTTGGTTGTAGTTCCCCAGAGGGTCTCTCTCTCACATAGTTTCATCGCTGGCTCGCATAGAGAAGCAACGTGAAATCGAAGTGGAGTAATGTGTGAGTTGAGAGGAGAGGGGAGAGAAGAAGAGAAGGGGTGAGAGAGAGAACGAAGAAGAAGCGGAAGAGGTCACAGAGGAGTCAAGAGGATACGAGAGAGGCTAGAGAAGCAGGGAAGATAGATAGAGACAGATGACTAACTGCCCCCGCGTGTTCTCACTGCGCCAAACCAACAACGAGTTGTTTGATGGATTATTGCAAAAGAGTTAGGCACGTAGCTAGAAAGGCGCGCCTTCAATGACAGTTCTGATGATTACACGTTTCGGAAGGAGTTAAATATTAAAACTGGTCTTTGGAGAACGTTTATGGAAAAAACACTTAAAATTATATATTATCTATAAACACTATGGCATGATCGAAAAACCTTCAAAAACGAGTTCTAAATCGAAAAGTTCTAAAATGATGCGCCCGTTTTGGAAATTCAAAAATTGTTCAAGAACTCGATAGATTTTTATCGAATTTTTTGGCGATATTTGTTACGGAACAATTGCAATTTTGTTTAAAAAAATAAAAATCACACAGGACCAGCGTTCTTTGACAGGTGCTGAGTGCTATCCAATGGAAGAGATTAGATGAATGATTCGATGGATAGCAAGATAGATAGATCCAACATGCGAATCAAGGGTGGAGAAAGTGAACGATTGGGGGCGAATCAATAGATGGGAAGAGGGAGGAGGAGGAGTAGACCCCGTGGGGAATAAGCTCAGTACTTCTTCCACCCCTCCCCCTTAAGAGACCCTCAATCACTGACTGACTGACTGAGAGACTGGCTTACAGCTCCTTTTTAGGCCAGAGAATGAACGAGATATGAGGGGAATGAAAGAAGAAAAGGCGGCTGATGGAAGAGAGGAGCATCCAAATGAGTGCCTTCCCCCGTTGTGAGCGTGAAATGAGAATAGAGGGTCTCAGATTGGAGTAAAGAGAAGGGAAGAAGAAGAGAAGGGAGGAACGGACCGACGGGCAATCTCAGCCAGGGTGTAAGAACGGGGTTGCAACTTTGCGAGGGGCGATAGAGGGAGGGGGTGAGAGGACACTCTGATCTACTGGAATGCGAGAGGAGCTCTCATTTGCCATCCAATCTCTCACCCACGTATGACAACTGCTGTTATGACGATGATGAGAGGGAGGGAGGGAGGGAGAGAGAAACAAAGGGAATGAGAAGGTGAGAAGAGACTAGATGGAGAATGATGCTGAATGAGCACTCGAGAGAAATATCACCTTGAGAAGACAATCGACAATTAATTGGGAGATATTAAGTGGGCGCAAAGGCGAAATGAAGAAGCGCACAAGTTATGTCAAAAGAATCACAGTGGGAGAAGGCGGGGAAATGCAGAAAACAGTCTTGTCAGATCGAATAATTATATTCGCGAACAATGCAATGTTATTCGCGAACAACTTTTGTTATTCGGGAATAGGATTATTCGATCGAATAACACTAGTGGAAAATGTATGGTGGGATGATGCATCAATTGCGGCCTCGACTGTCGCTACTACCCAAGGGTCATTTGAGGATGAGGAGAGGAGGAGGGGGAATGATTGGATGGAGGAAAGGAGAGGAGAAAAGAAGAAGAAGAAGAGATGTCGGGTCATTACATCATTCACGGTGCAATCGAGAGAATGAATGGAGGACATTTCCGAGTGGCGACAGACTCTCTGTAGATGGATGGAGGGAGAGGGGAGGAGAGATGATTCCCGAGCATCCATCAATATCCCCGACCACTCTAGTCGATTCATAACTGTTCATTAATATCCGAGATGCTAGAGAGTGCATGCTACGAGTGGAGGGAGAGAGGGGGATAAAGTGGGGGGGGGTCTGACCGGTCTCTCACTCCCCTTACTCTTGGCAGGCAAAAGAAGGGGAAGGGGTACGGACACCTGCATGAGAGAGTCGTTAAGCCAGATCGCACACTCTGTTTACCAGGAAAGACCCCGCGCCACCAACCACCACTCATTGGAGCGCCGCGCGGGTTGATCGAGATTAGTGTTGTCCGTGGTAGAGAAAGAGAGAGAGGGAAGAAGAAGATGGGTATCATGTGAGGGGGGGGGGGTAGGAGATAGTAGATGGATCAACAAGTGATGCATACACAATAGTAGTAGTGGACTATCCTCGCAAACAAGGGATTTGCAGGAGACTGTTCAAGATTGACCGAGCGTAGCAAAGAAATCGCATGATTACAGACCTCCAAAAAGGGGTCACTAGCGAGACAATCCCCTTAGTTTTTTTTGCATACTATAGTGCTCCTATCCCGTTTCTGGAGAATTGAGCAGGGTGCAGAATGAGATAGAAGTCGACTACTTCGAGTCTGCATTCGGGCGACGTCGAGTAGTTGAGAGAGGAGGAGGGAAACCGAAAGTGTAGTCGGCAGTCCTAGTCTGGATGCACTTTGGAATGCGAGAAGATGAAGGAGGGGGAAGTAGAGGAACGATGTGAACTTTGAGAGCACATCCCCCACTTGCCATTCTCATCGCATTGTCCTCACAAGAAAATTGCATTTTCTCATTATTTTTTTGTGCAAAAAATAGTTAGTCGTCGATACGGCCACAGGTAGGTCTCGCTTCTCTGTCAAGTATGCCTTACGAGTGAAAAGAATGCTGCATTGGGCGAGCGCCAAAATATGGAAGAGGTTGGGCTAATGAGTGGGTCCATAGAAAGGAGGGGAACAGAGAGTGTATGTAAATGGACGAAGGATGTCTGGACGGAGGAGGACAGAGGAAGGAAGGAAAGGGGAAGCGAGAGAAGGGAGAGGAGGAGGAGACCCATCGATTCCCTCCACTTTCCCCCTTCACACTCGGTCATACAAGGGACTCCCTCACTCTCTCTCCCTCTCTCTTTCGAATGGAATGGAGCACGGATCGACCGTTCAAGCCAAGATTCGAGGTACGTGTTGCCTTGGCCCGCTTCTTCTTTTCTCTCACTCGCCCATCTCTTTCCTTCACCCGCCTTCTCTACCCTCCCAACACTTCCCTCGAGCCTAGTGTGCACTTTCACACACACAACTTGCAATCAATCCGGCCCGTATTTCCCCTCCTCTTTGCTGCTCTTTCTCGCGCTTACAAAACACAATTCTTGTGATAAGAACGAGTGAAACGGGAGGAATAGATAAGACGCGGCGGCGCGCACGCACGAGGGGGTTAGGCACGATGGGGCGGGGACGATAATGGAAAGTTCCCACTCGATAGTCTGGCGCGATCAATGTGCCAGTGTGGACGTATTTGGGGTGCCTGCTCTACTCCCCTTTCCTTCCCTGTATCATCACTCATCACATTAGACCTCGATTCATGCTCTAAATTCCCTATTGATCTACTTCTTCCAATCGTGACGCTTCAATCAATTCTTTTCAGAGTTTGAGGCGCGAGTTCGAAAATGGCGGCACATGCGATTTGGCTTCTCTGACGCGGTAAACTTCATACCAGGTGAAATCGTGTTTCACTCGTTCATTTCTTTGATGTGTATAATGCACGTGCTTTATCGTGAAGGCTTTCTTTCGTTGTATATTTTAATTGCATGCTATAAATTTGTCGTTAATGTTTATGTTTATTGCTTTCAGGTCGTCGCGCAGCTTCTTCCGATACTCGTAATCGTAGTGAGAGGGACGAATCCGTGTCTCCCACCAAGCCACTAGCCCCTTCCACGCCTCCACCTGGTACGCACACCTAACTTTCTTCATATACTTGCGTGATTCCATCTCTAGACATCAACGTAACCAGTTCATCATCAGGCTTGCGTCTCAAACCGCAGCTAAACTTGCCCATTGGAGCCGCCACCTCTCCACTTCCACGCAAAGTCATGGAGCGAGCTGCTCACCTTGGTATCGATTTAATTTCTTTATTTATATTTGTCATTCTTTTTATGGTTTTATTTCGTCTTATTATTATTCAAATATATGTTACTATACTGCTGTCAATGGACTACATTCCAGGTATCGTGGCCACTCCACTGATCATGCCTCCAGATGATGAAATGAGTCCCAGTGCCAGAGAACGACGAGAAGTACGAGGAATTGCACATTGATGATGTAATCCTTGAATCGTTGCAGAGAGCTCGGAAGTTGCAAGAGATCAAGAAGAAGGCCAACATTCTGCGGATATTTGGAGAAGGGCAGGTCAGTCGTTATTACTGCTATTCAAATTTTGCTATGAGCACGTGGTACGCTAGCGTGGACCAATTCAATAACTGACTGTGAATGTGAAATGAAGAAACGGTGAAAACTATATAATTGTAGATGAACGTCTCCAGTCTTGATGAGCTGTCTCATCGCCGACGGATCGGAGAGGGTAACTACGGCAGCGTCGACGAGTACACATTCAAGGGCCAGGTCATGGCCGTCAAGAGGATATTCCTCGTGAGCCCATTCTGACATTAGACGGCGGTCCAAACTACCAGTGTGAAAGCATCCATTAGCTCTGCTCCCACTCAATCCATCTATAGAGAGAGATGAGAAATCTCGTGGGATGATAATGGCATAGTAGTCTGGTAGGATAGGGATCGTTACATTTTATGCGATGTGCTTTCATATTTTTGGCCAATTTCAGCAGGGCGGGAGAGACAAGGAGAACACAAAGAACGTCCTTATGGAGATTTCGTTTGCAATGACTGACCATCGACACGATAACATCGTCAACTCGTATGGATTCCTCTACTTTGAGGTGAGCTCATTTCACTCCTCTCCAGTACCAACACTATGCATGTTATACTTTGCGTTTAACACAAGATGGATAGATAATGAAGAAGACATTAGAGACGAGTTTAAAAAAAACAACTTTCCGACCTCTCGGTTGACTCCGAAAAGCACTTGCGATCTTGCTGAAAACAAATCCATAATCAGGACACATTCTTCATCTGCATGGAGCGAGTGGCATCGTGTCTCAACAAGATCCAACTACGGTAAGCAGCCACTCCATCTAATTTGCTTTCGATGAACTTCCAGAACGAACAATGCGCCAGTGCCTCACAACGTTCTACAGCGAATCATTGCTGATGTCATACTCGGCCTGAAGTGCCTCAAGGAGAATTTCGTGAGTTCTCGAAAGAAATTTCGATCAATATCAACTATCTACAGAACATTCTCCACCGAGATGTCAAACCTTCCAACATCCTCATCTCTATGGACGGTGTTGGCAAGATTTGTGATTTCGGAATTGCTGGGTTTCTCGAAAATTCCCTCGCACACTCGGAGAGTGTCGGGTGTCCGATCTACATGGCTCCCGAGAGGTACGATAGATTGGGAAGTATCTTAGTACACGGTTATTCGAAGCAGGTTCGACAAGAATCCCGCCGAGTCTAGTATGGCACTCAACTCGAGCAACTACGATGTTCGGTCGGATATCTGGAGTTTGGGCATAACGCAGGTTGAACTGGCGAGAGGACGACACCCCTATGTAGGGTAGGTATTTTAGGAAATACGGAAATTGGCCGAGCACGAAATTTCACAGTAATTTCATCACTTTCAGAGGACTCGAGTTCGAGATGATCACTCGAGTGCTCGACTCTGATCCTCCATTCATCCCTTACGTGAGTTGTAAAGGTCTCAATCATTGAGAAGTAATCAAGTTGTTTCTGAGTAAACTCTCTTCATTGCCAAGTGAGCACAAAGAACATGACCATTGAATAACAGAAAAGATTAGATCTCAGACCAGGAGTCCAACTGAACTATATCTTTTCAGAACGACGACCGATTCTCCAATGAGATGGCTGAGTTCTCACAGAGAGTGCTAGCCAAGAAGCCGCGATTGAGGCCGAAATACCCCGAACTTGTGGTAAGTGGACAGAGGTTAGGAAACCCTCCAATGTACGTATCTCAGCAACTGGTTTACGTCATCAATGGAATTCACATGGCACACGAGGTTGTGGCAGAGTGGCTACAGGATATCATGACGGTGAGAGGAGTTTTCACACACATAGATATAGAGGGGATGCGAGTATAGTAAATAAAATAAATATGTTGTGTCCCCGTCTTGTATCGAAACTCAGATGGTATAGGTTAGCCGAGTGTGCGAACTAGTAACTAGACTAAACACTCAGTCGAGTAGGGGTCACTACGATACAGAAGAAAAAAAAGTAAGGAATATAATATTATAGATACGGGACGACGATGCGACGGAATCTGGAGAAAACAGCACCAAAAGCGACGGGTACGGTTGATTATCATTGACCTCACTTAAAAATAATAATGCAGAATAGAGGGATTGAATGAGTTCGGTCAATTCATCGATCACGTAAGTTTACTCGTAGTGTATGGTCGGTCGACTAGAATACTTCTTCTTCTCCTATCGCATTTCCACACGTATGCATGATATCATCTCCCAAATTTAAATTAGTGTAATAACTATCAGTAGTCGAAGTGGTGTAGGCGCCCGCCCAATTTCATTCCGTTCCACACCGGGTTCGATTCTAGGTTTTGTGTTCCGCCGCCTCAACATGGCGAATGAGCGAGTAAAAATGGCAGTGGTGTAAATAACCACGAAGGTAACTAGATGGGAAGAAAATATTGGAAATTCGGATTGAATTTGCCCAATCTGCGATAGCCTTAACAGTGACTCCCTCAGGAAATAGACGCGTTAGCGAAGCGGAAAAAGAACACGGCTGAAAGCGAAAACAATTGATTTTCATGCATTTTGACAGTGTTTCAACAAATTTATAAGAAAATAGTGCAACATGTACTTCGGCACTCAACTTTAGGCCTTTCTGCGCGAAGTATTTGCGAGAACCCCATTGCCTCAGGGAATATGCTTCAGGAGCCTAGATGCCTTTACCATTTTTTATCAATGCTAATTTCCAGGTAGAAAAAGTCGATGAACATATCCATTACACTACATTTCCCGAGGAATCGGAAGACGAGCTCAATAGACGACGAGAACGTCAGAAGATTCACAAAGAGATGAAGAAGATCGCTAACGTTCAACCTAATATCAACAAACATTCTCTGTAATATTAGATTATTTTAGGGTTTCCTAGTGAGGTTCACTATTAAACATGCGTTGTGTTGGATCAATATACGCTCATTCCTAGCTGCCATTTAGAATTCGGGTACTGATCTTCCCATTCGATTGTATTACCTATCAATTTTGCTGATTTCTAATTAAATCGCAAGAGTACGAGTATTCCATTTGGATTCCTCAATTTCTAGTCGGTTTTGACGTTAAATCTCACTTAGATTGTATTATTGCATCCGTGATTTCCTTGTTACTCATGACTCCAGCATTCCGCAATTCGGTATTCCCTTATCAAAGCTTTATTGTACTCGTTCGCTACCGATGAAAGATTTCAAGTGCAGTTGATTTTACTTCGATTCTCAAATGAGTTGCGCGAGCTTCTCTACGATACCTAAACAACTCATAGCTGAACAGCTCAATAATATCACATACAGGAGAGGAGATACAAGTGGAACCTCCCCTCGCGAGCAATGGCAGACCGTGACTTTGCGAGTGAGTGAAAGCTATTTGTTTTATAGCAGATCTCAGACAATCGGAGAAGGAAGGAGATGACAGATCTCAGACAATCGGAGAAGGAAGGAGTTACTGCTCAAACTAGCTTAATAACACACTTTCAGGGCCAGGAGGGCTTGCTGGTGCAATGCGATTAGATGGAGAAGACCAAACAACTGTGGTAAGTCAGAAGGAAAAAAAATATAACGGGGTGAATATATCCATAATTTATAAAATCCCCTCAAATTCGGCTCACCACTGGGACAGTGCGACGTGCTGCTCAACGGGGTGACGCTGTCGGTGTCTAGCTCTGAAAAAAAACAAATCCTTAATCATGATCGTCGTAATAGAAACAGAAAAGGAAAATCAAAACCATGTAAAATCACATGGATAAAGCTTCTAATAGCTTATCAGCAAGTTATGTATACCGTGAGAAATGTATATTCATCCACTTGGCAAGAAAAATTAACAGAAAAAACAAACGATAAGTCCATAAAACACGAAAGCAAAAAAAAGTAAGGCGAAGTATCGATCGGCACTACCGTAGGAAACAGTTCAATTTCGCAGGTTGATTGTGTCATACTTATGACTACCGTAATCCATTAAATTTTTATATTTTGAAAAATACTTTTTTTTGTATTGAATTTGATTTTAAGTTATATAAATAGCTCGTCTCAAAATAAGTGAAGATTGAATTAGAAAATCATCTTGCTACCTATCTGATCTCTCCGTTTCACAGATGCAAAACGAGATGAATCGCCGGTATGAAGCAGTCCGTGCTCAGGCAAATATTCTTAGAATTGGAGGAGAAGAGGTGAGCACTAAGATATCAATTAATAAAGAAAGCAAATCTCAGGTCACCGCCAATGTGGGCGATTTGAAGTTCATTGCCGAAATAGGACACGGCAGTTGCGGGCATGTCAGCAAATACTCCTACAATGGCCAGTTGATGGCAGTGAAGGTACGGTATCGAGTAGTACGGTAGTGCACCCAGCAGCACTGTGGTCTTTTCGACTGCATCATCGCACAAGCAGAAGGATCAAAAATCAATAATTCTCCAGGAGATGGTTAAATCTACGAACGCCGAGGAGATGAAGCGTATCATAATGGACTTGGACGTTGTAACCAAGGCCTCCGACTGTCCCAACATCGTACACGCGTACGGCTACTTCATCACTCCAGTAAGTCCTACCGTACTTCTGGATTTAGCATGAGTGCGGTAGGTCACGAATCTGACTTTGCAGGAAAAAGTGATGGTATGTATGGAGGTCATGGCGACGTGTCTCGATCGATTGCTGCGACGGACGGGAAACACTCCCGTCCCTGAGCCAATCATCGGACAGATTGCAGTGTCTGTACTAACGGCACTCGACTATCTCAAGGAGAAGCATGTGAGTGTCAATCAAACAAACTGAATTACTGTATCAAGGATTACGGTAGATTGAAACTGTAGCAATAATTACTGTAGATCTATATTGTATCATGTGTTACGGTAGGTCGATGATTATTGATCAAAAATTGCAGCACATCATTCACCGAGACGTGAAGCCGTCGAACATCCTTCTCGATTGGAATGGAGTTGTCAAACTCTGCGATTTCGGCATCTCTGGAAATCTCATTCAGTCTAAGGTTCGCAATTTCGATAGATAAATCATAAATGATATTAAAATTTTCTGGCTCTAAGCAGTATTTTCTTTTTTTTAAAATTGATTTGAGGTGTACACACGACAAGCCGGCTGTCCTCCCTACATGGCGCCTGAACGGCTCAATCCTAACGTGAGATCCACAGCAATCCTGAATACAGTGTACATTTTACATCTTCCAGGCTCCGCCCAACTACGATATTAGAAGCGACGTATGGAGTGTGGGCATCACGATGGTGGAATTGTCACGTGGAAAGTATCCGTGAGTCCTTCTTTTAATTCCGTACATAATATTAGTACCGTATATCTATCGATTTAGACGATTCGAAAATTCAGGTATGCAAACCTCGCCAACGAGTTCGACATTTTCTCTGAGATTATGAGAGGCGAACCGCCCCTATTGAAAGTGGACGAGGGATTCTCAGAGGAATTTGTCGACTTTGTTCGACGTCTTCTACAGAAAGAAGTGGAACAGCGACCGAAGTACAAGGACATTCTCAACCATCCGTTCATCGTTCGATCCAGGGTAAGAATCGAAAAAAGATTAAACAGTTAAAAGAAAAGTAAAAGTAGTTTAAAATAATATAAATAATAATGAAAAGAGATACTGTAGCTCGATCATGAATGCAACCCAAAACAACACCTTTTGATAATTCCAGTACCGTATTCCCTCGTTCCGCGATATTTTGCGAATTTTCTTTTTCGTTAATTTCTATTACTCGATTTGTGATTTTGTTGTTATTGTTCCACTCCACGCCTACGTCAGTGCTTGCACATCATCTCCGTACGTCGACAACAACGGAGAGTTCCTGGATTGGTTCTTTTTTCCGTCAGATAAGTGTACTTTTGTTACATCACTCAGTGCCCGTGGGTTATTGCTACTTCAGCTAGAAGATAGAAATGAGCTAGGAAGTAGCTATGCCTATCGCCAGAATCACGGCACTCTGGTGAATTTATGCAAATTGAGGCAGACATTAGAGTATGCGAACATAGCAGGCAAATGAGCGACGGTCTCGCCCATACATTTTCGCTTGCCCAGGTTGATCAGTTTAATCAAACTTCCGATAAATATTTGACCAGTTATATCAAATTTCTGACCAGTTCACACCAGGCGAGTCAGACCGCCGTGAGAAGTAGCTATACCCCGCGAGCACTGAGCACGATTGGGGTTCATAGCCGCGGGCGTAGTTCTGAAGAAGGTAGTTGCTTGTGGATACATTGTTCAGATAATCGGTTCTCTGAATATCACCCGAGGATCATCACAAAACTCGAAGGGTCGCCACGTGACCGAAGTAAGCGGCCTTATCATATGTGTGCCTATACAATATTACCGGACGGCCCAAAATGTTTCAAATAGATTGTATTTCGCTTTTCTCTTTCTCGTCCGTTAGCAAAAATATTAGTGCAATTGTAGAATTGTTCAGTCTCCTATCAAAAAGCTTTGGCAATCCTATAAAAAATTGACAGTAAATTAGAAAATTAGAGGTGTAAATTATGGTTATTTAAAACACAATCTGATGATGCCAATCCTGGATGTTGGCCGTTAAATGTTTGAATACGTTACTATTGATGCTTTCAAAAGTGAAGGAGAACTATAAAAAAATGGGTTGCATGCATGATCGATTCGAGAGCAAATAAAAATAGATTGATGTTTTATGATATCGGAAGGAATGTGCAAATAAATCCACGGTGTGACAAAACCCCAAAAATGGCCGGTCAGTATTTGGTGTAATAAAAATTAAACATACCGTAAACTCACAAACCCTGAAAAAATCCTGAGAAAACATTGAAATTCCGTTTGAATTCATCGAAAAATTTGAATTTTTCAAAAATATACTGTATTCTCGAGAAACACCACGACCAGGACCGGAGAAGAGTGCGAAAAGCAGCGATCAATATTGAAAAGGTCTCATATGGAAAGCCCTGAATACCGTACTTGGGCACATTTTAGGCCACACGCAACTTTTCCATATACTGTGGGCGCTACTTTGAATCTCCCGCATTTTTTTCGACTTTCTGTCCTTTCCCTTACGCATAAAACGTGCGGCGGCGCGCAGGTCACACCGTGTAAATCGGAAAGATCTTTCTTTGAAGAATGGAATTACGTTGACTCATGTTGACACATATGCGTAGCTTCATCGTGTAATGAAGATTTGGTGTAGAAAATGATAAGGATTCCTGATCGGGGGACTTCTTGATATTATCTTATTTCATCGAAAAGTGCACTCTAAGAATTTTTTTGTAAATGTTTCATTTCAGAACGACACTGAGACGGACGTAGGCGAGTGGTTCACGGATATTATGCAACTCCAAGACTAAATCAATCGATCGATATTCCATTCCAATTAGTCACAATTCACCCTACTCTTTGTACTCTAGAGAGATTGATATATGCAATATTTGTATCATACACACGGATGACTGACGTGAAATGACTCAACAGATCAAAAATAGCCTCGGATATGGATATTCAGAGTATTCTTCTCGGATTTGTACTAACTAACTCATTGTCACTTCATATTGTTCGTATCCATTGGATGACTAGCCAATCTTGTGCTACCGACGTGTTCCCTTCCAAAAAAACAATAACCTTCCACTATTCATTCTTATTATTTTCGAGGGTTCTTCATTTGTCAGGTCTTATTATGCATAAACTATGCCATTTTCGAAAATGGATCAAGCAAAGATCAGGTGTTGCTGTGCACATTGAAAACTACCTTTTTATTGCGTAGATCATTACGGTTCAATCGTGAGCTGCAGTAAATGTCTGACGGAGAAGAGGAAGAGTTGAGAATTAGTGATGAATCTGAAGAAGAAGTTGTAGCTGATGACGTAATTGAAGAAGAGGAGATCCTCGAATCTGTGAGATTTAGAGATAGATCAGAGAGTGATCTCAAGATTACTGTAGACAAAATTGAATTGATTCTCCTGATGACGTACGGTCTTTTTGGTAAATAGCCTTTTGATCTATGATCAGGCTCTTGAAATTTGCCTGTTCAAGTGATCTTGTTCCTTGTTTCTTGTCGAATAGTTCCGGGCTTAAACAGTAGGGTCACTTTATTTTTTTTGTTGATTTGAGGAGGAGGATCAACCGGACGAAATTCTCGTAGATGACACCTCCCAAGAGCAGAGCGATCCCACTGGAGAGTCAGTTACATTTTACCTTCTCCAGTTACCGATCGATTATTTAGTACGCACTATGTGTTCACGGTTCGAGTATGCCTGCCGATCGATATGATGCCCGGCATCGAGGCTCGCCTCTACATCGACACACTCATCAAGAGGGTACTATGATCTACTCTTTTATAAAGTGAATTTGTCTCGTGTCAGGGCATTTCAACGTCCAATTGGGAATTTTTGGAATAAGTTACCGTATGCAAGTGATTTGTATTGATATGCGGGTCTTTATTTTTCGTACAGCTGAAGTACCGTGCGGCTTCTGAACGCTGCTGAGTGAAATAAAGATAATGAGCAAATCAAAGCGAGCGGCGTTGAGTTTTTGTTCTGATAGTCCTGATCCAGTGTCGTTACTATTGTCTTTACAGGCGGGAGGAAAGGTGGATTCAGTAGTGAGATGTGCTCGACTGCCCTCTGCCGACTACGAAACACAGATGAAGGAGCACACGATCAACGTCCAGATACCCGTCCCGTCGTAAGTATCGATTTACTACATAGGTCGAATTTGTTCTAGCGAGGAGAATCATTTATGCACATCGACTTCGGCTACTTCGGCAAATGTATTTTTGCTTTCTTTTTGAACAGTTTTCATAACATTTATCGAAAATAGTGCGATATGCAGTTCGGCACTCGATTTTAGTGATTTCTGTGCGAAGTGCCTGCGAGAATCCCATTTGATCTATGATTTACTGATTTACTGCAAGGCGTCACTACCGTATCCTCCATGTTGCAGTGGCTCAGCACGTCAGAGCGCGCTTGCCTCCTTCCTGTCCAGATTCACGACGCAATCCCGTGGAGGACTGCACAACCAAGTGATGATCGAGATTCCCAAGCTCACGTCCGTATTCAATGAGATACGGTAGGTGGATATATATATATTGATATGAGATACTGTAGGTGTATATCGACAAGTATGTACTCTTCAATGCAAGCGTCTGTTCCCAAGGAACACATTTTATTGGGTATTTATGACAATTGGATAAAATATACTTCTAGCAGAAAATTAAAATTTAAAATTAAGAAAAAAACATTAATAATAATAATAATAATAATAATTGCAGGACAGACGACAGTGATGTGCTCGTGAACAATCTGGCACTCGGCAATTGTCCCAATCCCGGTCTCTTCTTCGTTCGCGGCAACTTCTTCTCGAGGAATAACAACATGCTGTCCAATCTGTCCATGCCGCCCGATCGACCTGGTGGAAGCACCCGAAATGGTATTTGAGTCTATCAATTTGATAAGCTAGCTGACTTAGTTAAGTTATTAAGTTAGTTAACTTTAGTTAGTTAGTAGCTAGACACGGTTCGAGCACCCCACAGATTAAATACCGGTCTCCAAGAGGTTCTGAAACACAAGATATGACGATAATTTGGCAGGTACTTTTGTAATTTTCATACCAAAAAAAATACATGGTAGACCTTTAGAAATAAAAAAATTCTCTCTCTCGAAAACACAAGGTGGAAGAGTTGTGCCCGTCAAAGGACGGCACCTTTTAATCTGTGGAGCCCCCCAGGGTGCTTATCTCTTCTAATTCGCCGTTGTTCAGTCTTCCACCAGTGCATCTCCTGGGCGCACTTCGAACACGACCAGAAGCAGATTACGATACGATTCGCTGTTAAACTGACGACGCCCAGTGATGATGGTTTGTGCCATTTACCTGTAAACTCGTTAGAATCATGGACAAATGGGTAGCCAGGCTACATTCAGAATAACACGAAATTCATTCCAATTTCTAACTTTTTGGAATAGCCGGTCAGGAACCTACGTCAATTTTTTGGGTCGTAATCTCGTAAACCAAGCGGCATTTAGATGTGCCATGTAAACAGGTTTTTGAACTATGGTTAAGACATAAATGTACCTAATAATATAATTATAGCCATCATAAATTATTTTTTTATTAAATAGTTATACACAGATAGTATTAGGGGGATCTGGATTTGAATATCTCATTGAAAAAAGATAGCACTAATATTTCTGATCCTCGAAACGTACGAAAAAATATTTAACAGATTTACACTGGCTATTAGTTGGGTAAGCTATTCAGATCTTTTTTTAAATTTACTCTTCCCCTCTCAGGCTTGTTGTTCCGCGGCTTCCGCATCGTCCTACAGTACACGTCGATCCAGTCGATTACGGTAGATGCCGGGGCTCCGATCGATTCAAATCGATCTATCGACTTCTTCTTTCGACTGAAGCATCCACCGGCGCTATACGAAGTGCAGCCAACGCATATTGGCGAAAAGAGAGTCCTCAATCTGGGCAGACCGGAGAAACGAGTAAGCGACAGGATATTATCGATAAGCACATCGATACGGTAGCGAGGCGATCACTTACCGTACTCCCCCCCTTACAGTACAACAATTGGTCGCGCGTCCTCGAGTGGCCCGGCGATGATCGATCACAGGTACGGTAGTTTCATGATTTTAGTAAATTAGTAATTATCAATATTTAAGTAATTATCAATATTTAAGTAATTAGTCTAGTCGTTGCATTCTCAGGGATGCTCTCGATTGTGTCTCTCGGAGAGCTCCGTCTTCCATCTCTCCATCAAGGACAACAAGGGAAGGGTAGGTCACGAGGAAGGCCAACAAGACAATTATTGATCGCACTACAGAACAAGATGTTCTCCATCGCAGCCCGCATCCAGTCGAGAGTGTCCACCATCAAGGTACCGTATCTTCTTCTACCGTAATTATCTTACCTATTCATTCAGGTCTTCTTCGGATCGATAGTCTCGATGCGTCGCAAGGCGATCAAATTGCCTGTTCTGCCCTCTCTGGGATCATTCCGAGCGGATTATGCACTCCAGGTAGGTCAACCACTACTCTATCGCTAGTTATCTATCGTTTATTACAGGCTATCGTATCTCGTGGAATGGCGGTAACCGACGAGTTGTTCGATGCGAGAACGGGCAAGGACCAGGGACGAATGAGCTTCTTCATGAAGAGACTCTTGTGGTGCATGAAAGTGAGCACGCCTTTTTAAATTTATTTTATCAATATTTATTAGAACCAACAAACAATCACAGCGTTTAGCATGTTTAGCAAAGATCCCGAATGCTTACAGAAAATTACATTTATAAACAGTCTATAAATAAATATATAGTTACAAAGATGCAATTATGACTAGGACAACAACAATGTGTGTGTGTGATTTGGATAGTAGTGGTCGTCTGGTGTAGGCAGTGGATGGGAGGGGAAGGGAGGAGAAGCAATCCATTTATTGACGGACCTTTCCGACAGCGTAAGTGTCGGGCATCGCCACCTGGATCTGTCCCTCGGCCTGTGCCAGTCGGAGATAGCCCGCATTGGGTACCACGTTGTATCGCAGCACGAATGTGATGTTCTTGTGGCCCCTGCAAGGAGATGCATCATTTGCTAATTATCGATCGATATTCAGTCAAGTTGGGTACGGTACACTCACTGGAGATGGTTGCCGTCGTCCATCAGATGGTACTTGGGCGTGACGATTCTCTCGTCGATGACGACGCGGTTGTTTCTGTGCAGGATGCGGTCCCAGATGACAACCTGGTTGACGGGCTGAAAAAAGAAATGGATTAGGGATGTGAAGTCAACGGCAGTTATCGATTACGAGTTTACACTACAGTTTACGAGATACTCACGTTCTTCTCAGTGGCATACTCGGCAACAAGGTAGACGAATAGCTGCTTGACGTTCCAGTTGAAGAGCTGCAAACATTAATTTTGCAGCAAAATTGTCGATTTTCCTTTGTCCAACAAAAGGTTATAGATCATGATTTGGGTTGGGTTATTCTAAATATTAATGTGAGAACAGTGAGATCTAACTATTGAAGACAACAACACGTGTAGATAAAGTTAAAGAAAGAAACTCACGGGAGACACGTCGGCTTTGAGGGAGAAGTCGAAGTAAGCCATGTCAGCGACGCCCGAATCGGAGGCGTAGTCGTTGATACGACGACTGCAAGAGGAAGTAGTTTAGAGACTGCGTTGATAATTTTTTTTATTGATTCTAGATTAGCAACTAGGAGTAGTATGTTGTTTTGGAGTAAAACTACGTGGCCAATCGATGAGTCAACGTACAGCTTGACATTGGCGACGTCGAGATGGACGTTGGTGGTGTAGTTGAGGAAGAGCGTGGAGAGGAAGCAGGCGGCCGTCACCGCACTCAGCACCCACAGCATGAAGGCGAAGATGGCATTGGCCCTCGCGTAGAGCGAGTGCATGCTGTCGGCTGGCATTGTGCACCGATTCTAGTGGATTCAGAGGGGAGAATAGGAAGGGGAGGGACGATCGACTGTCGACCACCCGCTAATCACAATCACACGCGCACAGTATGCAAAAGAGAGCGCAAATTAGGAAGAAGAGTTTGAATACGTCACCTATCGGAAACCGCAACGCTGGGACACGCGTCGCGTGTAGACGATTTGTTGGGGCGCCGCGAGTTTGCTGGGTCAGATTTTGGGATTTCGCCGGAAAATGATAATTCCTCGTTTTTGTTGGTTATTTTTTGTTATTTTAAAGGGGTTTCCTTGCAGGAATGTCGATTGGCATGCGAAGAAGCGTTGGAACTCGTGCTCACTGCGATAGACGAGCGGAGGAATATCACGGTGAGGGTTTTGCGTCATCATAGTTTCCCCACTTTATTTTGGAGTTCGGTTGCTGCTAGTTGCTCGCAGTTTCGTGTATATCGTCCATAGTTGTGTAGAAAGGGCTAGTGAAGCTCTCGGTGACGTCGTCTGTGCCCTGAGAATCGTTTAATGTTCAATGCCGTCGTTGTAGGTGGAGCGGGCGTTCGATCGTCTCTACTCGACTCGAGTCGAATTGTACCGTCGATCGGCCTCCTCACAACGATCAGTGCAAGCAGTGAGAACCGTCCCACCCAACTGCGTCCTCATCAGGAAGGTTAGACTGCTTGAACTATGGTAGAACTTCAACCTTGCTCATCCATGTTTCAATGAATCACCTAACAAGCGTAACATGTTTTCTTGGTGCGATAAAATGTGAATATGAAAAATGTAATCATTGTTGTTATGTGAGACTGGGAAGGCTGTAAGTCGTGTTTGTGAACAATACTATTAATAATAATAATTAAGTTGATGGTGACGCCCTCTCGTCAGCTTCCGATGGCTCCCGATGTGATGATGACCAATCGAGTCGTGAGACAATTCGGAGCCGACCACGCACTCAGAATCGTCTATCGGTCAGTAGTTTTAAAATACTGATTTTGATATGAGAATCACAAATTCACTATCTAGCAACTACAGACTTGGCGCTAAAGTTGAGAAAAAGTATCAACTTGTCTGAGTAATTACTATTGCCGAGTAGGTTTAAGGAACAACCATACCTATAACAGTTTCGAAGACTATTACTTGTAGAGAAATAGCTGTAGACAATAGTAAACTATTTCAATTAGATCAAAATACTCACATGTGATTTATTAGTGGAATGATTGATTGCAGTGATGAGAACTTCCTGAAGCTGCGAACGGCGGATTTCGGAACGGATCGTTAGTTTTTATTTCGTCGTTCCTTCCTCCTTCATTCAATTTGCACTTAGATGTTCAGAATTTCAACAAAAAATGTTTTCGAAATGCATTTGTAATCTCGTAGAGTAATTTATGCGTGATTGCAGAGATGGCTCCGCTGTTGATCGACATGGTGAAGAACACAATGGATGGACGAGTGACGATCTGTGGAAGGGACTACCAGTTCCTCGCGTGGAGTAACTCACAGGTTGGACATTGTACTATTTGAACATATTTTATGAGCATCTGACGAGTGATACGTAAAAATAGATGAAGCCGTCCCACATTTTGGCGTTTTGAGGGAAAAATGAAAACCCAACCCACATTTTGGCAATTTCATGGCTAATTTTGAAAACCCTACCAACTTTACGACTTTTTATCTTGTCGACCTATGCTTATGAGTGATAGAGTATGGTACTATTTGTTAGGATTGATTGATAAGTGAAAATGGAGAAGCGATGATTAATAACATCGATTGTTGTAGATGCGCGACCAGGGATGCTACATGTACTCGCAAGTTGAGAAAGAGGACGGAAGCGTCATCTCCATAGACAATATCAGGTTGGTTGGTATGAGCTTAGCTTTGAGCTACCACATATTAACAATGGTCAGTGTGGCAATCACAATAAGGTTTCGCAACCTGTATGTAGCGGAAATGGGTAACTTTAGGTCGTTATCACTCGTGTACATTTTCTATCATTATTGAATTATGAATTAATTTTCAATTTCAGAGACTGGATGGGCAACTTTTCGAGCTCCAAGAATGTGCCGAAACTGATGGCGAGAATGGGACAGTGCTTCACACAGGCGCAGGTTTGCTCTTTCTCCGGTGCACCTCAGCTACCGTAATCTTTTCCAGCCTACGGTATCTCTCAAAAGAGGCGAGTGGAGGACCGATCCGGATATTGTCGGCGGTAAAGGTGAGTGTGCTCGTCTCGCTATTGATTGGTTGATAATTTAAAAAAAATTAACACTCCGATTGTTGGCTTTCTATGGTTAGAGAGTTGACTTAAACCAAACTGTCATATCTATATAAGTTTGAATCTCTTTTACCTCTTGTAGTTCACTCAAAACAACTAATACTGTATGCTATTTCTATTATGGATCTCCCTATTTGTAGGACACGCCGAGTCGAAGGAGCTGTTCACGTTCTCGGATGGAGTGGGACGGATGAGTATGTCACTGGCGAGAGAAATGGCAGAGATGCTCGAATTGAAAATCGTCCCCAGCTGCTTCCAAGTGAGTTTGGATACTGTAACTAGAGACTGCTTGATCGAAAAGTGACTATAATTGACTTTTAGAAAATATATGATTTGAAAAGCTCAGTTGCGATTGTTTATCTCCCACACCTCGCTTGCCGTAAGAGGCTTACTTACACCCTGCAAAATTCCCACAGATAAATTTTTGTTTACAGTATCCTCATTCTCCTCTGATTGAATACCGCGTGATATGATGAATGTATCGATTAATGTACAGTATCTCTGCCGTTGTCAGGTTCGCTTCCAAGGCTTCAAGGGCGTGCTCACAATCGATCGATCACTTGACGCTCCCGGTCAGCCACGGGTCGTCTTCAGGAAGAGTCAGGACAAGTTCACCGGCTCGGCAGAGGACGAATCGAATGTACTCGAGGTACGGTAGTCACGGGATACAGTGATGTTCAATCGATCATAGACTGACGAATTTGATGATATGCTGGGTTTTAATAGAGTGGCTATTTTTATTAAAAAATTAAGTAGTGCTATAAAAAGTAATTGTGAGAAGCAGTTTAATAAAATGAATCTATTAAGTTAATTATTAATTATCATTTTTAACAATTAATAATTTGTAAATTGCAAGGTGGTGAAGTACGCGATGCCGTCTCCGATGTGTCTCAATCGACCGCTCATCACCATTCTCGACCACGTGAGTGAGCGACAGGGCAAGGAGTGCCATGAGAGCATGTGCTCACGCATTCACTACTACCTGGAGAAGGAGCTCAACACGCTCTCACGTGAGTATATATAACCGTATTTATATAAAAAAATGACAAAATATAGTACAGTTATATTTAAACGACTATTTAAAAAAAAAGGTTGTTGCACACATTGCCTAGGTCCATTGCTGTTTCAGCATCTCCGTTTTAGCACCTGTTGTTTCGCTGATTAGTATCACGAGCACTGCGATTCATTCCAAAATTACACACTTAGTACTCCGATCTGTCTAATGTAACACTGATTAATGCCCCCTTTGTGTGCTGCAGAAATGCTGCTCTCCGACCGCGAGGCAGCCTCGACCCTCACTGGTCGCGTTCCTCTCCCCATCGACTTCGGCCGTCTGCTCTCAGCCGGTTTCACCTTCACGACGGAACCATTCTTCCACGACATGCTAGTGGCCATCTATCGACAGTCGATCACACACAATCTGTCCAAGGTGAGACGGAGCCTAGTTTATAAGTCGTTTATCAAGGTGCTACTCGAGTTCACGGGGAATCGAATGGGAGTTCTGACGACGTTGAAAAATGAATAGTGTAGTGGGATTGTTAGAATGAAACAAGCTTGCGATTCAAATGAGGAAGTTCTACGATGATTGTACCATCAGTGAAGCAAGTAATCAGCGATAAAATGCATTGTGTGGAGAACAGGGTACTGAACCATTGAAAAATCAACCCAGATTTTCGGTTTTCAGCAAGCATCGTAAAATCTGAGAACATTTTTGACTTTTATCTTTGACTTGAATTACCTTACAATAGTTATTTTGCCAGTGATAATTTATCTCCTTTGGACCTTGCCGACAATACACTAACGCGAATCTCCGGCGGAGTTTGATAAAAGGAACATGCGGCAGAGAATCAGCGGGGCAGTATTACAATTTTAAAGTTATATGTTAACGAAATGGACGATTGGTGTCTGTACTCTCTTTCTACACTTCGTCTCTTGCTTTGTCATGCTCTCTCGCATCAATATCTGTTGTTTAGGAGCGAAATATTTTAGTTTTTTTTTTTTAAGTGTTTGTGAATTTATAATAAGAGGAAGGGATTGTAAAAATCATGGAGAATAGATCACTGAATTCGAAAGAGGGAAATAAGTAAAGGGGATTCATTACTTATTTCGCTATTGAAACTTTTGTTTTGATCCAATTGAGAAAGCTCACTAACGTGATTCTCCGTCGGAGCTTGATGGAAGAAACATGTGGCAACAAATCAACTGGGCAGAAAAAAAACTTCAATATTCAGGCGAAGTTGGAGATGCCGTCGGAGATGGGACGGTCGATGTACGGCGTCCTCGATGAGACGGGACTGCTGCAGTACGGGCAGGTATCGATTGATTTGTGGGATTACTGTATCCAGTTGTGGATTGATTGTATTTGTTCTTATCTTAATTCTTCCCTCATCAGGTGTTCATCCAGTACTCGCCGAGCATGCGGAACGCCTCGGACAAGCCGCTGCTCCATCTGGGTGAGTACGGTAGCCTCGAGGGGTCGATCGATATGTTACAGTGGTGGTACGGCACTCGTCCATTATCGATCCCTATCCAGATACAGTACTCGTACATTATTGATCCCTATCCAGATACAGTACTCGTACATTATTGATCCCTATCCAGATACAGTACTCGTACATTATTGATCCCTATCCAGATACAGTACTCGTACATTATTGATCCCTATCCAGATACAGTACTCGTACATTATTGATCTCTATCCAGATACAGTACTCGTACATTATTGATCCCTATCCAGATACAGTACTCGTACATTATTGATCCCTATCCAGATACAGTACTCGTACATTATTGATCCCTATCCAGATACAGTACTCGTACATTATTGATCCCTATCCAGATACAGTACTCGTACATTATTGATCCCTATCCAGATACAGTACTCGTACATTATTGATCCCTATCCAGATACAGTACTCGTACATTATTGATCCCTATCCAGATACAGTACTCGTACATTATTGATCCCTATCCAGATACAGTATTCGTACATTATTGTTCCCTAGCCAGATACAGTACTCGTAAGTATCGATCTTTTTCAGGTCCGGTGTTGGTGTCGAAGAACCCGTGTCATGCTCCGGGCGACGCGCGTGTCTTCGAGGCCGTCTGGCAGCCGGCACTCGCCCATCTCAGTGACGTCATCGTCTTCCCCCGATATGGAGAGAGACCGCATCCGGATGAGATGGCTGGTGAGTGGTGAGAAAGGAGTAGTGGGGTGGGGTTGAGATAAAGCAAGCAAGCTTGTGATTCTCATGTGAAAGTTCTAGGGCGATTGTACTAGTAATCAGCAGTAATACGAAATAGTCGATTGTGAAAATTCTGAGATATTTATTATTGTCTGTAATGCTCGCTGGTATGTTATCATGGCAGGAATATGAATAATAAGTAAGAAGGATTTATAAACCGGCGTGTAACTGTCTCAATAATGTGTGTTCCGTGAAATAAGTAAATGAAATAAATAATTCCTCACAGGATCTGATCTGGACGGCGACGAGTACTCTGTGATGTTCGACCCTGGGATGCTGCTGGGATGGAACGAGGAGGCAATGGTCTTCCCCAAGTCCGCTGCGGCCAACTACAACTTTACCCCCACTGTGAGAATCCGAACCAATGGCATTATCAGATCTACCGAAAGTTGTGGCCTTTCGATACAGCTTGAAACACGAGACTTGCAGGGGCTGTCAACATTTTGAAAATACTAAATGTTTGGGCTGACACTTTGAAACCATTCTATGTTAATCCTTGCAGACGTCGGACATTGCCGACTTCTTCCTCAAGTACCTGCAGTCGGACACTGTGGGAATGATGAGCAACACGCATTTGTACATGGCGGACAAGAAGGGATTATACCAGTTAGTGACATTTTTTAAAAACATTTTACACCGCAATGGTCTGTTAACGTGTACACAAAGGTGCGAACGCAGTATCGAAATCTATTAATATTTTGATCGTGGCTAAAAACATGGCTGATTTGTGTTTTTATTCAAGTTGCATTATTATGATATAAATAGAGCATATAAATAGAGCAAAGATGACAATTACGAAGGAATCTCCATTGTGGTTGCTATGGAAATTGCTGACTATCGAGTAAATAGACGTGCACATTGTTGACAATAGAGTTATCTATAAATATCTGTCTATATCTATGATATTGCTCTTCATTTCTCACATTCAGTTCCGCGTGTGCCTCTCTCGCCCGCAAGTGCTCGATCGCCGTCGATTTCCCCAAGTCGGGCGAGCCCGCCGATCCACTCGAAGGGTACGGTAGTTTATTGCAAACTGATGATAAAATATGAATTTATGTTGTGCGTGTCTTCTCCCAGCTCTACCAGTTACGGGGTAATAATATGAAAATGATGAACATTATCATAATGATGTCATTTTTTTCCAATTTCAGTTTCGAGAAGATCGATACGAATCCTGATTTCGCGGAGAAGAATTTCCGCCAGACGTACAGAAGCACGCGGCTGAATGGAAGACTGTACAGGTAATCTTTTGCAATTTTGTTATTTTTCTTTCCTTTGCTTTTCTCTCTTTTTCGCTGCCCCTCAGATTGTTTATCACGAGGGAATTGCCCCCTGTGTTTCTCTTGCTGCTGCTATGTTGTTGTGTGGAAGCGAGCTAGAGGAAAAGTTCACGCCAACTTGCTGTTGCCAAAACAGAAGGAGCGGGAGTGGATGAGAGACTCGTAGTGTTTATCGATTGATAGAATAGAGAGGAGATCAGTGAGCGACAGAGCGATTGAGTCGCACGTCGATTATGCAGTAGAGAATGAGCGAGAGAGTGATGAGGACGCCCAGACATACCTGATGGAGATAGGAAGTTTTTGGAAATTTTGCTTGGGAACCTGACCGACATTTTCAGAGATTTGTTGTGATTTCGTTTCGGAATATTTATCACTTTTTATTTATTTTCGAGTGGCTAGAGGCAGGCTATCATCGGTAGTTCGAAAACGTACTCTTCTGATAACTGATAGGGTATATCTGAAAAGGCGTGATTAATACTGACCGAACAGAGTGATCCGTCCCCCGCGCATCCTCCCACCATTCCCTTCCACGACAGTTTACCATTGGGCGTAGAAGGTCTGAGAGGGGGGAGGGGGAGTGATGAAATGGAGAGAAATGAAGAGCGATCAGGAATGGTACCCTCCGATTTTAGCCTCCGCAGCCCCACACGATTTAGGTTCAAGCCTTCGCTGTTTTGGATCAGATTCGCTTGGTTTTGTCACCGACCATTCCCTTTTTTAACCTTCCGGCAACAACCCATGCCCATCTCTGGATGAAGAGACAGCGAAGGGTTTTGGAGAGATGGGACACACACAAATGAGACAACCACGAGCACAATGGAGAATGGGTAATAAATGAGAGGAGTCCATCGGAAGGGAGGGGAGGGGGGGAGTATTGCTAGCCATGTCATGATGTGGTTAGGAAGGGTCTATGAGGATGAGATGGGACATGACGACATTTTTATTGTTAACGAGTTATCCATACATGGGCAAGAGTTGTTGCTGCTAGGTCAAAGGTGGGAAGGTCGGTGACAACACCTAGTTAATTTTAGCAAAAAGAGGTAGTATCTGACAAAAAAAGATGGCGGCGCGGGAGGGTACTGTTGCTGGCTACACCCTTGTCCCATGTTTGCGCCGACATTCTTATTGTCGGTGAATTATTGATTAGAAAACAGTTGGCGACTTACCGTTCTCGATGGACGGGCGTGGTGTGCGTGCAGGAGGAGTGGGTTGGCACGAGGGAATTATCGATTGATGGGGAAGAAGTGAGAGATTGGTATTGGGTGGAGGGCGAGAGGGAGGAGGGACGATCGACCAGACGGGACGTCGCCTGGGCAATCTCCCTGTCCTCCTCCTCGGGATCATCATCGATATCGAGGATTATGGCGTCGGAGAGGAGGGAGGGCTGCAACACCACCATAAATAGATCATAGTATTCCACTGTCCTGTCAGGCTCCAAAGTATTGGGATTTGTCCTGTCAGGCTCCAAAGTATTGAGGGTATTGGGGGGGGGAGTATTGGGATGAGAGGTCGTGTAAAATAGAGAGAGACTCAGTTGTACACACAGTCTTTGTCGCAATGACTCCTTTTTGGAAGGTTTGAAGCCATGTGCGATGGGTGAGGGGGAACAAGAGATGATGTTGACTCGAAGAAGTCAGCGACAGAGGTCATGAAAAGAGGTGTTTGACTTACCCTGGGTATGGCGAAAGAAGGTGGGGGCCGATCAGACATGGGGGAGGAATGGCGGGAAAGGAGGAGGAGTGGAGGAATGGAACAACTCGAGAGTAGAGGAGGGAGGAGTGTGGATAGACACGTCGAGTACTATAGAGGGCACATATGGAATGAGTCGAGTTGATATCCCTTCCCTCCTCCCCCTCCTTCTTTTGAGTCTGAAGAGACTGAGGGGAACAACAGGGGAATGAGAAGGTAATCTGTCAACAGGGAAGTTCAGTGTTTCAGTTTTGGAGACATTTATCTAGAGTGCAAGTAGGGTCTTCGCCCTCTTCGAGGATTGTGGAAGGTCAATTGAGAGCCCTAATGTGCATGGCGCTCCATTTGCTGCTCCACAGGGACACAGGGAAGAGTTATTGGAACATATTTGTAGTGATAAGTTATTGAACGAATGATGGGCTAGAACGTTCGCAGATTTATTGGCTGCGGACCGCAGACACGGATTCAGAGATTTTAAATGCGTGGACCTCATTAATGCTGTGCCAAATTTTCAATTTAAAAACTGATGCGGGCCGCCTCCGTGGAATATTCCGGTCACATTGTGCACTGCCGCTCGATATCGAAAATCTAGCCCAATTTTGATTGAAAGTCGTCATTGCATTGCAGGAGAATCAAGAAGATTGAGGAGGTGATGGATCTGTGCGAGCGATCGCAGTCCATATTCAGCGACAACTACGACCAGGTGAGGGGCGGTTTCAGCTTGTCCATACCCCTCAAAGTATGCCAGTGCGAGGCTGCATGTTCATAATATATTCGATAAATATACAATCAATGTACATGTACAAACTGCATGGGTATGGCTTGTGCATTTCGATTCCTTGCAGGCTGCCAGTCTCAATATCAACTTGTTCAAGTCGATCCATAAAGCATTAATGTCTTCCAGATCATCTACCGTACTCCGGACACGGGCAGTCGGGAGTGGCGAGAGGCGCGTGGACTGAGAGATGGGTATGCAGCCGAGATGCAGCAACTGATGGACGAGTACAGTATCAACAGCGAGGCTGCCATTGTGTCGGGTACGGTAGCGGGGGATTTTAATCGATTTCTCGAAATATAAATCTTCCCCTTTCCTAATATCATGATCTGTTCGATTATTGTAAGTGGACCTGTAAACGGACCATTTTATTGCGTATACTTCTTTTTGTTAAACCTTTGTATTGCCCCCCTCTTATTTCTTGTCAAATTTCAAATCATGTTGCGCCTCGAGCTTAGATAGATTATTATTATTATTATTATTATTATTATTCAGGCAAGCTGACGAATCCGAAGCGACTAGCGGCTATGGAGAAGGATGATTATTCGTTCTACAACACGGATAAGATGGTGGAGCTGAGATACCAGAGGATATGGGCAAAGTATAGGGAGGCGTTCTTTGAGGTACGCTATGGTCACATAGAATATCATGAGTAGTAGGCAGTAGGGAGCGAAACAGCAGTGCATAAAGCAACTTTGATTATTTGTCTTGTAATAGTTGTCGAAAAAGATATAGCACAAACAAGCAATATTCTTACTGTTTCCAATTAAATTCAGTTTGTAATGGTTAGTTGTTTACAGGAATTTGGTGTGGAGGAGGAGCTGTACGAGACGGACTACAACGGACACGAAGTGATACGGACGGATGCAACGATGAGAGAGAAGGTACGGTAGGAGGGCAAGAGGAGGGGTACGGTTACTGTCTCCGTCGTATTACGTTATCGATTTTTGCGACCATGAGAGAGAAGTTATGGTAGGAGAGGAAGGAGGAGGGTACGCTATCGATGACTGCGGGGAGAATTGATAGATGTTTGGTGTGTAAGATGGATTATCGAGCGGTATTGACTATTTATTCATCGATTTCAGGCGCGATTGTGGTACGTGCTGGCGTACATCGATGATGACTCGACGGAGGACGAGGTGAATTTAATTTTTATTTTAAAAAATCGATATATTTACAATTTTTTTTGTAACTTCAAATTACATAGATCTTTTTTTTGGAATGCAACATATGAATATTTAAACATTTATTACTGATGTGAAAATATTGAATAGATGACTATGCTGAGTTGTACAATAACCATCGTATTTGTAGATCCGCGTCTCCACCAAACCGTGCAAGAGTTTCGCGTGGATCGTATGGGATGTGCTGGCGGATCTGAAGAAGAAGGAGGTTGGTCGCATCGATTATTGATCCATAATCACCATATTGGAGGGGCTGTGAAACAATGAAGTGACTACTTTCTTTTATTATTTTGAAATACATACGATACAAAATATGTATGTTTAGCTCCTTACTACGCGTGGAGTGGGTCCGATTCTCGAGAAGACTCCGCCCCTTGCGAAGCTGCTAACGGAGGAGATGAGGTGAGATAAATAGAGGCATTCAGAGATTAATTACCAATAACAGTTTTGCAATTATAATGGGTAAACCTACCATAGTGGTTTAAAAGTGCTTAACAACGTTCCTAGACAACTTGACCCTGATTATGGCTAACAATTGTGTCTTCATTTTTGTGCTTCAAAGTGTGTTCCTATCTGATGGAATCAATGAGTGAATGGACGGTGGACGGCGATTATTCTCAAAGGACGGTGTAGAAAGCTATTAAAATGTCAATTGCAGGAAGTTCCTGAACGACAAGTCCATCGAGTTTGTCGACTTTTGCATTGCAGCAAAGAGAGAAGACGAGGTGATTGAGAGGTGAGAATTTGTATTTTTGAGATTAATCAATAAATAATATAATTTGTAAAAAAATATTCGCGACGGCTTTGACTTTTTGGTGATTTCAATTTTTCTATAACCACAAATAACAATGTATTGTTTTTATCTCCCTGTCGCTTACCGTACCCCCTTTCCAGATACGCTACCGTATACGGCGAGACGGTGCTGGAGATGCTGTTCGTGCTGGATCGATGGGTGCGCAAGGATGCGCTCTACGACGCGACGCCCCTCCGACTGACGCATCTCGTGAGTTACCGCAACCTGTAACGTCTATTTGCCGTCGTTTTGATCGCAGTGATTCAAGGGGAGTTTTAGTTATTCAAAAAAAAACTTCAAAGCCGTTTATCAAGATGCTCTGCGGGTTCACTCGAAATCGAAGTGGAGCTCTGACGGTTGAAAAGGCTCAGAATCTTCGTTTGAGTTTCGTCTTCTGGAGAGATGCTGTAACTAATTATCCCTTATTTTCAGGCTCGTCTATTCATTCAATTCTGTCTGGGAGAGATGCACACGCACGGATCGATTGTACTCCCGATGGAGATGACGTGCGCCTTCCCCGTTAAGGTGAGGGGAGTGGGAGTGTGTAAATCAATGATGATATATTTATTAAATTTACCTTTTTTATACTCCGATAGTCCTGGTGAATATGTGTTGCTGGATCATGACATGTAAGAAAATTTAAATGGTTTGCGATATTGTGGTCATAGAGCTCGAGAAGAAAAAAATGGTTTGCGTGATTAAAGTAAATGCTTCCTATTCATTCTTTGCAGGTTCCCTACTTCCCCTCCTCCTCTCCTCCACCCGAATCCCTCTCTGACTACACTACCGTAGTCTCGGAGCCCGGCCACGTGATCCTCCTCTTCATCTCTTATCTGTCCAGGTGCGGTAGTTTCGAATTTTATGTGAGGGATTTTTATGATAACCTTTCAAATATTTAAGAGAGGTATCACGAGAGATCGTATGTAAAATGGGCCTTTGCGGAACAATTTTCAAAAAAATATTTTTGATTTCGACCAAACTTTTATATTAGAGTACCCAGCAGACGAGAATTCGATTTATCCTGGTCCCAGGCCCAGAGCCGGCTTTTAGGAAATTTCCGGCTCCAATACCGGAATCGTCATAACACAGCTCAAAAGTGAGCTACAATGCTGCGGTTGGGCTCAAAATGTTTATAAAAATCGGGTAAACAAATTTATTGTTGGAAACGAGTTTTGAAATCGCTAACTGAAAAAAGTTCTGACGGAAAGAGTAAAGTTCAAGCTTTTCAAAGAAAATTAAGATATCGAAAACGCGAGATGTCGCTCTTTTTTATTGCAGAATATGAAAGAGCTCTAGAAGTACTGCTTGGAAAAAAATTAAAACCGGTCAAAAAGGGGGGACCTAAACTCGAAAAATGCTCTTGAATGTGAAAAATCTTCAAAAGTCGAAAAATCAACCTTTCCATACTAATCAAATAACACTTTTTCATGCACCTTGCAACACCGTAAGCACAATGAAAATGATATTTCAGTCTGCGAAAGCCATTTAGGCCAATAAAATTCGAAAAATAGAAAAAACTTCTAAAAACGAAGAACACCAATTTTAGAAATTAAAAAAAATCAAACTTCTTGGAGCTTGGCAGACTGAAATATCATTTTCATTGTGCTTACGGTGTTGCAAGGTGCATGAAAAAGTGTTATTTGATTAGTTTTGGAAAAGTTGATTTTTCGACTTTTGAAGGTTTTTCACATTCAAGAGCATTTTTCGAGTTTAGGTCCCCCCTTTTTGACCGGTTTTAATTTTTTTTTCTAAGCAGTACTTCTAGAGCTCTTTCATATTCTGCAATAAAAAAGAGCGACATCTCGCGTTTTCGATATCTTAATTTTCTTTGAAAAGCTTGAACTTTACTCTTTCCGTCAGAACTTTTTCAGTTAGCGATTTCAAAACTCGTTTCCAACAATACATTTGTTTACCCGATTTTTATCAACATTTTGAGCCCAACCACAGCATTGTAGCTCACTTTTGAGCTGAGTTATGATGATTCCGGTATTGGAGCCGGAAATTTCCTAAAAGCCGGCTCTGGGCCTGGGACCAGGATAAATCGAATTCTCGTCTGCTGGGTACTCTAATATAAAAGTTTGGTCGAAATCAAAAATATTTTTTTGAAAATTGTTCCGAACCACCTGCAATCTCTGGTGAAACCTCTCTTAATAATATATAAATTACTCGGTGACGAAAAATGTTGTATTGTGCGAATGACATTTTTTTCATCCGTAATAAACTGTAAATGGTTGATCTCCTATTCAGTTTCTCCTTCCTCTCCGTTCAATCGATCAATCTCTCACTGAACGACGGCGCTCCTCATCCCTCTCCCTTCCTCCATCGAGCCTCCTTCTGGAAACCTCTATCCAATGTTAGTTTTGTCTCCCCATCCTAATCATCGTTTTGCGACAACAACAAAAAACTGGATTTCTAAATTTCGCACTCTCTTTAGACCTCCGATCGAGAAAATGTGATGAAATGAAGAATTCAGGACTACTTTTAACTTCATATTATGTTGCGCACAATTACTAGAATTTAAAAAAATTTCTTAAACCTCCATAATTCTTATCATTCCTCTCCCTCTTTCAGATGGCCTTTAAGACCATCCATCACATCTCGCTGAGCGGCCGCTTCTCCGCCCTATCGATTAACGAGGACGACGGAGTGAGTCGGGATTACTGTAATCTGGAACAGTAGCATACGGTAGACTAATACTACCGTATGCCGCTCCATCCTCCAATCAATCGATAATATTGCCATGATCAGGGTGACATCTGGGCAGAGTCGTACGATCCAATGGTCGTGTCGGGCGACGTCTTCAAGGACGACTCGCAGCAGAAGGAGGCGAACCAGCAAGTGGTCGCCACTCTAAAGGTGACCCTCTTATTCTAATTCCTAGACCAAAATGGAGTGCGAAGTAGGAGACCACGGTCTCGTCCACCGAAATTATACTATTGCAATTCGAATTGCTGTAGTTGTGAACTCTGGTGAAATGAGCACGATTTTTAAAGAAAGAAATATTTTATTAACTTATTTTGTGATTTGATTGCAGCGATGGACGGGAGTGAGCACGCTGCTCACCCGAATCACCCATCAACGTTTCAATGACGTCATCGTCACCATGGCCGGCACTGCCTCTGCAAGGTACGGTAGTGTCCGATTGATATCGATTGATGATCGGTAACATGGTCAAACAGCCGTTGGAAGTGCCACTAGCAGAATACTAGTGATGAGGTCCCCGTATCCAACGAATATTGAATGAAAGCTAGCAAATCGATGTGATTTTCAATTACAGTATTATTGTCGAATGCAGTATGCCCTAATGGATCAAACGATATTTCAGAATGCGATTGACTCGACTGCTGCAGATGGACCCGCGGCAGCTCAAGTACGCAATCAGAATGGACAAACCGCCAGCCCTGCTGTGGGATGAATCGATCTGAGAGAATTACGGTAATGGAGAAAGAGTACTGTATTAGTCTCCCCCCCCCCTCCTCTGACAGATAACCCTGAATGTATTGTAGGTAGTCTCGATACTTTCTTCTTTTCACAATGTATTTTTTTACAAAACTTATAGTATTCCCGAGTTTGTATTGTATGATAGTAACGGATTTCTCACTTATTGTTTTATCATCAAAAATCGTGTCCCAATTTCTGTGAATGATCTCTCTGTGTTAATAATTGTTATAGCGCCTTGCCTTTTTACATGACTAATAATTTATATTCACTATTTGTAATCCACGTGTGTTTTGAGAAATGTGTAAATGATTTTGTTCATTTATCGTGTTTGGGAAAGAAGTTACGTGTTCGCAACACTGAAATATCTTGTTCTCCGGCCTCATTATAGGCATACGGTATTAATTTGTCCTACCGTACTTCTCAGATTACCGTATCCGGATGGCGCGTTCGCGCGGAGGTGCGGATTCGAGTAATGGAAAGAAGAAGAACGGTGACGGCGGTCGATTCCAGTATGAGGTAAGAGTAGCCATCGTGTTGGAAGTACAATGCACGGCGTTCTGGCGAGTCTAGTCAGATTGACGCAGACAGTTAGAAAGTACGAACAAAGTATGTGATGGTCTCATCACGAATTCTATTTTTGAGTTTTGTCTAGAACGCTTTGCATTTTGATATAATATTTCACACAGTCCTGGCAAACTATCGTTCTAAAAAATGTTGACTATTCATTAACAATGGGTGTTTAACTGCTGTTGATACGTAGTAGTTATCGATTGGCTACAGGTGAACTCGCAAGAGCTGGACGAGGAGGTCCACAACGCCATCCAGAGGGAACTCGCCATGCTCAAGAAGCAGCTGACTCTCGAGGCGAGTAGAGAGGCATACTGTAACATCTGGTAATCGATAAGTGATTGCAATATCTGCAGCCGATATTGGACAACACTGAGAAGCAGGAGCGACTGGTGCACGCCATTCTGAGAATGAACATCTCCGCCCTGCGGGGAACCATTCTGCACGATTCGGTGAGCGAGGGAGATAGTGATAGGATTAGGCAGGATAGGGATCACGAACTGAGTATTACTGTAGAATCGTAGATATCACAAACTGATTGAATATCTCGTGCTTGAAATGTGCAGTGCATCCGTAATCGCTTTCTCGTTTATATACGCTCTAACTTGACGCCTGTGGTGTGCACGTGTGTATCTTCTGCACCCTTTGATTGCATCATTATTACTCCATTTCTTCTTCATCTTACTCCACTGCTAGAATCCACTCACTCACTAAAATTTTTCTCCAGGTGCCCGGTCCAAACAGTTGGTTTGGATTCCATGTAAGTTGCAATTCCTTTTTGTGCTTGCTCGGTAATGACACCGGTGTGCATCCCAAAAGATGGCAGCAAGTTAATATCAAGCTTGGGGGAAAACTTTGGGAACAAGTCTGTCAAATGCGAACATCAGGCAATGAGATGGAAATTCGCCAACTTGGCATCAAGTTGACGTTGCCCAAGTTGGTATCAATCTCTACCTTTTTATTTGTCTATCTCTCTTTTACACACTATTTTAATGAAATTTCGCAAGTTGCCCCTAAGCTTGATACCGACTTGGAATTCAACATTAGGCTTGACACCAATTTGGGGATGCACACCGGTGGGGGGAATGGTGTGTGTGTAATTGCACTTTATTACTATTTTCAATTGTAAATAATGTGTAATGACGAGGAAGGATATTGATCTGGGTATATTTGCTCCTCTGATATCTCTAAATCGAATTTCCCTCTCTTCGATCGGTAATTTGCCACCTTATTGCTTTCAGGGTCCGAACGTTGCTAAAGAGCGAAAGGCTGCTGTAGACAAACTACTCATCGTCACCAATGCATTCGAAAAGGTGGCAATTATCGATTAGACATTACCTTTAGAAAATGTGGGCAAACTCAGGAAGTAACATTTTGTTTTGATCCTATCATTTTATAAATTTAATAGCGATTAGATATCTCGGAAAGCTAAGGAATTAAGTAATTGAAACTTTGCGTAATGATGATGCAATTGCAGACGAAGCACACGCCCGAGAACATCAATGCAGAGGCGCGAGCAGCGCTCAACGAGCTGTCTGATACATTCAAGGTACAGTAGTTGGCATACCATATACCGTTCTCACTAGCGAGCTTACAACGATTGAGTAGGGCTTACAATGAGTATTATTGAAATTCGAGTTTGGGTATCTTGATTTCACATACTGTTTTGAACTTGATAAAGATCACGCGGATTCGTGTTTCAAAGTTAGGGATAATAGGATGGCGTTTATATGCTGATATTGAGCTCGTCCGTGTATGGGTACGGCAATGATTGAGCAGTATCGAGTGATCATGCTCAATTGTCACTCTGTCTCTGCAGGTCTTCGGTCCGTCGTGGATAAAAGTGCGCGACTCGATCGTCCATCTGGCACTCGAGCAGATTGAGGAGATAAAGACGAGTTCGACGGTGAGGAGGGGAAATAAAAAAAGAGAGCAATAATATTTTTATCTCGTAATGTTCTAATCAATTTTAGCAGTGCTCAAGCAGTGTGATTAGTAAAAGGAGAAGAGGGAGAATGGGATGGGGCCATTGATAAAAGTAATATTCGAGTACTCAAATTTGATTTGCATATTATTGATTATTTGAAATGGTTCATTGTCGTTACCAGTTTTAGATACTGGATGAGAACTCGAGAAAAGTTGGCTGTTCAACTATGAATGTCGTATTTTAAGAGTACTGTATACAATGTATTTGCTCCTGCAGGGTGCGGGGGGCGAGGCGCCGCATCTGGGAGTAGAGCGGGCGGAACTGGAGAAGTTGGAGAAGCGAGAGAGGGAGAGGAGAGAGAAGGAATGGATGGAGAGGAAGGAGAGAGAGAAGGCAGAGAAAGAGAAGAAGAAGAAAAAGAAGAAGAATAAGAAGACAACGACGACGGCTGCACAGAATAATGACAACTATGATGACTTTGGAGATGATAGGGGTACGGTAGGGTGAAGGGAGGGGTGGGATACGGTAGATTGGGGATTATTCAAGTATATTGTGGGCAACCGGAAAATGAAGGGCTATGCACTTTTTAAAAATCAATTAAAATTATCCCTCGTTTCAGTGCCTCCTCAGCAGACGATGTGCGAGCACAACTGCACCTGCCACGAGGAATCGGTGAGTGTCCCAGAGGGAAGATGGAGGGATACGGTAGGGATCGATACTGATTGGGTCCTAGAGAATGATGGTTACGGTTGATCGATTGTGTTATAGAGATAAATCGCTATCGATTGATGACATCTACAGTATCTTATCATGTGTGTACTGTATGCCTTGCAGCCGATGTCTGAGTCGGGACTGACGTACGACATGCTGCAGCCGCGGGAGGAGGAGTCTGCGACTACTGCAGCACTCTCCGAGTTGGCGCCGTCCCGCTCTCGCTCCATCTCTTCGTCGACCTTCTCATGCGACGATCGACCCGCCATCTCACAGATAATGGCAACCTACATCTGGGGACAGTTCTGCCACTTTTACGACCAGGGCTGCAAGTGAGAAGGGTACCCTACCCCCCTACCCCACCCCCCCCCCTTGTTGAAGGTACCCCTACCCCCCGACCCATCCCCCGTTGTTCGCTGAAATCGAGAGTTGTATGTGTTCATTGATGAGGCGACGGACGACGCCCCACAGTGAGCGCAATCAGCGAGCGAGATTATCAGATATTATGATAATGAATGGAGTCCCCCCCTTCCCTCCTTGGTGATGGTACAAGTTGCAACCCGCGTTTGGGAACCCTATTTTACCCATCCCGGAAAGAAGAAGACTGGGTGTCCTAAACGCGGGCTCCTGAAGGTACCATACCCCATCCCCCATCCCCCTCCCATTACGGTCAATCCTCTCTCTCTGTCTCTCTTTTTCCTTCCCGTTGCTCCTTCTCTCCATCCATCACACAGTATCTCATTCCACCCTGATATTCCTTGCTATTTGTCCCCCCCCCTTCGATTCTTGATTCAGATTTGTTATCCTATTATATCTTGCCCCCCCCCCCTTTTCCCCTCAATTAGCCTGTTCAGTTCTCTGTCCTCTCGTCCCCCCCATATCCAACCCATCCATTATTCTGCTTTATCCCCTCTCCATA
Organism: Pristionchus fissidentatus; assembly: GCA_036245785.1. Taxonomy (NCBI): domain Eukaryota; kingdom Metazoa; phylum Nematoda; class Chromadorea; order Rhabditida; family Neodiplogasteridae; genus Pristionchus; species Pristionchus fissidentatus. Next base: position 9,977,486 of record BTSY01000006.1, read on the forward strand.
GTTCTCCCGAATATCGTTCGCTAGGATGCCTCTTTTCCACACTGTTTTCCTTCACCCCGGTACTGATTTTCGCCCACCACTAGTAGTACCAGTGGCCTTCTCGATTTTTTTCCACTTCCACCAGTAGTTTACCTCGTTGGTGGTACACTGGTATACTACTAGTGGTGGCCGAAAACCAGAGCCTCTCCCATCGCAGTTTCTACTACGCATGCACTTGTTGTTGTTTTTTTTGTGTGCCCCCGACTTTTATCAATTTATCCTGGCCGGATTAGACCCTCTCAAAAGTTCCCGAAATGAATCGTGGTTCGAGAGAGGTTCCAATCCGCGCCCCTTCCGCCGTGTTGAGTGATTTGCGGGCCGACGTTTATCCCCTAATTTAGTCCCCCCCTTGAATAGAAATGATTGATAATAGAGTAAGCAGATAAAAATTTAAATGAGATCAACGTGTTTTTACAGAGCACATGTTCCAAAACATACAGAAAGGGGTCAAGGAAGTGTGTAAAAAGAGTCTCTCTCGATTTTACACACTCCCCAAACCCCGTGCTGGAGGAACGACCGGCCTATGAGAGTCACTGTGATTGACCAGCTTAGTCACCGGTGGTTTGATGTGAAAAGAGACAAGTTGCATGTGATATGGCCGATTTCACTCTCCTTTGATCATACGACCACACTTTCTTCGATTCTCATAGTTCGTTTGCCAAGAACGTTCATCGTTCAGTCAATTCACATCATTGACCATCAACACTACGGCTTTGGAGTAAGAAAGCGTGTAAAATCGAGAGGGACTCTCACTTTTGCACACACTCTCTCACTCTGGTTCCTTTCTGTAGAGTTGGAATCATGTGAAACGATGTGAAGGGTAGTCTCTTCTCTCTCCCCTAATCTCTTCTCGCTAGCTCACCAGGATGGGATTATCTCTATTGTGTTCTTCACTCTCCAGAATGGGGGGAATCCTGTAGGTGTTTTGAGAGGTGTTAGGGACACTTTTATTGAGAACTCTCTTTCTCCTCAATTACAAACCGGTCGCCGATCGGTGCTCTTCCTACTCGCAGTAAAGTCTGCATTCCCCCCTCTAGAGGTCAGACAAGAGTGGTGGCAGGTAGATCAGTGGATGAGAGAGAGAGAGAGAGGCCGAGATCGAACACTTCAATGATCAATGCCTCCCCCCTCTGTTGATCTGGGGCAGCCTTGTGCTAAATGCGCGTTGTTGTTATCACTCATTTTCATGTCTCTCTTGGTCTAATTAAGTGGCGCTGATTAACACTGATTAGCACGGCCGCTCATTAACAAATCTTGTTCAATTGCCCAGTTTCCGGCCTAAATCACCCATTTTCTGCGGGATTTCTCGCGCTGGGAACGTCTCATTCCCAGACAAGCGATGATTCCTGTGATATTTACAAGTTCACCTGTCGCGCACTTTTGCTGGGAGATGTGATAGGGTGAAAACAGGTGTTTCCGCGTCTACCACTTTGCAGAGAGAGAGTTGATTAGTCTGCCCCCCTCTCATTTCTCATATTTACCCCCCCCCCTTCCTAATTCCAGGGTACTTCCCCCAATTTCCTTTATTTCTTACAGCTTTACAATCCCGAGTCCATGCCCCGAGGCACTGTGATAGGGTAGGCGCAACACTCTGTGTGATAGTCAAGTGAGCGAATTTGTACCTCAAAAAGGATAAAACGGAATAGGAACCAGGTCAGAGTCTTTCGAAACGTGCCGAAAACGTGCGGACCCATCTCAGATTACCGAACTAGCGGATAAGTGGAAGTCAAATAGCCAGTGGTGGTCGGAATCTCTCAGGTATACGGTTTAGCGACTTCCCGGTTTCTTTGTTCATGAAGACTTGGTCTATGTCAAACTTTGCCCATTCCCTTGCCGATCTATGCTCCAACTGAACTACTCCTTGTTCACTTGTTATCACTGGAACGGTGCTTCTCTCTCTCTCTCCCTTCACTTTCCATCACTTAATCGAGTGTGTTCGTTGTACCTCCTCTTACTCAAACCAATTACCCGAGAAGGTGTTTTGAACGCGCAAGTTTTCTCCCACGCAATTCAATTCATCAATCATGTGTCCGCCATAATTCCTGAGCCACAGAAAGGGGTCAGAGTGAGAGAGAGAGTGTAAAAATGAGAGAGTGCCTCTCGATTTCACACGCTCTCTCACTCCAAACCCCTTTCATGGTTGATATTGCTCTTCCCTTTTTATTGTTGTCTACCGTCGCAGAATATAAGTGCATAATTACACATCGTCTATTGGCCGTGGCTTATTTTGCTGTGTGTTTGTTCTCTGTATTTATTTTTGCCTCTCGGAATTCTCATTTGTCGATATAAATACCGGGAATAAACACTCACGTGTAGTCTTCTTTTCTTCCTATGATATGTTACTTACCATACTCCGTGGTTACCGTAATCTTCAGTTACCGTAGTCCTCTCTAGCTAATCAATGTCGAGTGACGAGGAGCTAGTGTCTGAACTACGGTCACTCGTTTCCGACCATCTCACTCCCTACTACGACACTCACTTCAACCTGCTCCGATGGATACAGGTCTTACTTAATTTCCTTAATTTAATTTAGCTTAATTTAGCTTAATTTCCACTTTTTTTTAAATAAAAATTTTAATTTAATTAATTAATTTAATTTCTTAATTAATTTAATTTAATTTCCTTAATTTAATTTAGCTTAATTTCCTCTTTTTTTAAATAAAAATCTAAAATACGAGCACTTATATGAACTACAAAATACTACAACTAATGCTCTACTGTAGGATCTGACGAAAGATCGGTGGTGTACAATTATAGAATTGGCAGTTTTAGAACATTCAACACCGCAAAAGATGTTTGCAAGATGTTCTTTTGCATGTTTGCTCAACACCGCCTGAAAATGACGTTGGCATGGCAAACAATCTTTTGATACCAAGTTTTAAAAATAGACCCAGAAAAATCGATAATATGCAGGCGAATCCTGGCGTCGCAATGGAGAAGATCGCCTACAGACTGCGACATCATCTACTGTATCGGTGAGTGATCTACCAATCGATAAACAATGACAAAATGGATTAGAAAACTACAAAAAGGAGTGACAGTCTGAGAAGAGAAAATGAGAGATTCTTGAAAAAATCCTCAAATTTCGCACCATCTCCGTATCCTAGCACCCTTCCATAGATGATTAACTGCACTGTAGTGTGGGATTTTCTGAGATTGCAAATAAATCGTGCTGGGGAACACTTTGTCATTGAAATTCCTCTACCTATTATCATTCGAACCGTTCTCACGCGCGCAAAAATACCGTCCATTTCTCTAACTAGCAACGCCTCTTTTTTTCGACACAAACTCTTCGTTCTTTGTCAAGTGCGTCCATGAACTTTCTAAATACGCTAGCGGAAAAAGAAAGATTGCTCTTTTCCGCTCGAGGGATCACTAACAGTTATCAAAAGTGTGAACTCTCAAAGTGTTCAAATTACAAATTGCAATGCTCCTGCCGTGTATGTATGAACGTGAAAATAAAAGATTCTAAATCTTCTGAAACGTATCCCAAGCTAATCGTGGGGTTTTTAATGAGGTTCTAAAGGTCCTTCATGCAAATGTTGTCGCATCTTTGTGGTGTACGATAAATAAATAAATAAAAATAACTGTCACATTTGAGTGCGTGTTCATGGGAGATCGACTCAGTCCACAAACAACAGCGAGGTTCTCATCCAATCCATCGATTCTGGCCGAGAAGTGCATGTGGAATGAGTGGAGTCATACCCAACTGTCTCGTGCACGTCGAACAGGTAGGAGGAGTTGATATTTGGTCTTTGATCTTTGAGATCCTCTTTCATCACACCTGATTTTCATTTTATTTAAAAATTAATGTGGGAGAGTAATGATTTGAGATTATTTTTTCCACATATTCATCCCGACACGAATCTTTCACACGATGGAATGAAATGTAGTCAATTTGAACATTAATCTGCACAGATGGTTAGAATATTTGATGTTCATTTTCAGTCGGGTAAAGTGGACTTCGATGGAATCCTCGATACTTTCTCTATCGCCGAAGTTATGCGAGCACGCATCTTCGACATTGAGGAGATGCTGTCTGATGTGATGAGGATAGAGAAGGAGACTGGTCAGTTGAAATTCGGGAAATAATCTTATCTTTTTATTTCGCACACTTTTTACTACGGTAGATTTGGTGTGTGCGCAATGAAGAGCGGGATATTTGCTCGAATTTCAAATTTTACTGGTCAGTGTGTTTCGGGAGATTTTTACCTAATCGAAAAAACCTCCCGAAATGAGACTGAAAATACTGATCGTTTCTGAATTCGAATAGATTGGTCGAGAGATCAAATATTGTGCGAAAACGGTTTATATCTATGCAACTAGTCAACAATACAAAAGAGATCAAAGCTCAGCCTAAAGAAGACAAAAATGATAAAAGATCAAAGATCAAACTCTCAGGAGAGCAGGCGTCGGTGCTCTATGTGATGGATGCGGATGGTATTGAGTATACGAAGAAACTAATCGATCTCGTCCTTGGATCTCTCCGAGCTCTCTCGGAATTCATGGCTGACCACTACGTCGAACTGGTCAAGTCAGTATTTTCATTATCAGAGCTTATTCTTCAAAATTCAATTAACGAGTGAGATACAGTGAGAGAAAGGATATGCATCCTTATTTAATTACTGAATATTTTATTTATTGTATTGAATTTATATTTGATTTAATCGATATTTCAGATATTTCGTGATTGTCAATGTGCCTCCATGGGCATACGCACTGTGGATGATGGTGAAGCCCCTGCTGCCAGAGAGAACGAGAATGAAGATGAGTGTTACATCATTCTTATGCAAACAGTTTCTTTTCTAATGTGACGTTAAAAATCACCAAAAAATACGAAAGATCGAAATTTGCCTGTTAAAAAATCCGGCCCAAATCCGTGATCGAGATGAGAATTTGAATTCCCGCACTTTTCATTTTTCGATAATATCTCGGCTCCCATTGAAGGTAGACATACCAAATTTTCACAGTATGTGCAGAACTATGTGTAAACCATGCTCTCCAAATTCGGTATGCATACCTACTCTCAATGAGAGCCGAGATATTATCGAAAAAAACGAAAAGTGCGGGAATTCAAATTCTTATCTCCATCACGGATTTGGGCCGGATTTTTTAACAGGCAAATTTCGATCTTTTGTATTTTTTGGTGATTTTTAACGTCACATGAGTGTCTTGCGCACGGTCTCAGTCAATAGTCACCTGTGAAATCAATTCTTTGCATCGCCTATAAGAAATGTGTAGAAATAGGCTTTAAATTCGAGGATTCGCTTGCCTACTTTATCATCCTTTCTATTATTCGTCCCTTTTCTAGACTTGAATCGTCCACGATTTAGCAATCGATACTGTAATCAACGATCAATTATCGATTGATTGTCTCCCTCTCTAACCTCTCTATTCACGTCCGTCTTCTCTCTTCTTCCAATTGGCGTCACGAGATCCACGATCTGCTTGATCCCTCAGTCGGTCCTTCCTTCTGGAATGACGAGAATCACACCGAGTTCAAACTGCCCGTGGACCGACCGCCGCCCGTTCCCCGAAAGGAGATTACGGTAGGGACTACAGTATCATCGAGTATCGAGAACTGATTAATCAAGAACGGTCTAATAATCCTGTGTCAGTAGACCAGATACTCGTAAAATGGGTGATTTCCTCAAGATTGTGTAGATACAGTGGTGATGATCGACCGATAACAACTACCGTAATCTCCTGGAATCGTTGCAGGATTCGTGCGAGAAGATGGAGAAGTTGTATGTGAAGGCGGGTCAGGTGCACTGGATGGAGTACGAATTGGAGAAGGGAGACGCCCTCGCGTTCCACGTCACTGGTAGTATTACTGTAGAACTACTGTCGATAGGTATACTGTAGATTCATGATCGATTCGAAGACTCTAGGTGATCGATTCGAAGACTCATCGATTGGAATATGGTGGTAGACATGAACAAAGAAGGACTTCTGTATGAACTGTGTACACCTACCGTATCCATACCGTATTCAGGCAACGCCAACTTCGGCTTTACGATCGTTCATGGCGACAACGAGGAAGAGGACGACGCGTTTGCGTGAGTTACCATAATCCTCCTACCATAAACTTACCCATCTAACTTTCACAATTACAGTATGCGCCAGGTCTACCCGCTCTTCTCGTGGATGCCCGGACCGTTGAAGGTATGGGGAAATGACTAAAGATCAAAGATCAAAGACCAAAGATCATTCCGTTCAGGTTCCGATCGAAGACACGATTGTTGTTCCATCGAAGGGAACGTACAAATTGTGGTTCTCCAACTCTCGAGCCTGGTGGTCGTCCCTAGCCATTCAACACAATGTCAGAGTGATCAAAAATCAGTTGACTGACTAGTCTCTCTTTCTCTAACTCTCTCCCTTCCACACACTCACTCGCCCACTCTGAGAGATGGAAGAGCGTTTGACCTACCCTTCCCTCCCTGCATTCGATCTCTTTCCCACCAATCATGTTCAACCATTAATGTCTAATCATGTGTAAACATGTACAGTTACTGGCACGATTTATCGACATATTTATAGCGAATTGAATGAAGATAAATAATTTAAATTATTTTCAATTTTGCGTTATTTATCAGCCCAAAACTGATCTATGTATATAAAATCAGGAAACACGCATCATTCTTCTTACGATTATTGGTCGGTTGAAAAGTTGCGAAGAACAAGCATTATACAGGGTGGTCAAAAAGTACGGGTCCATAGATTCTTGTCTAGAATTTCTTTCAAATCTAACGAAGGCTCATGAAACTAGGTGTGCTATTTACCTGAGCTCATACGGTCAAAACAATATGTAGTTCGTTATATCTGATCGTCGTCGGTATTCATGACGTCAAGGATTGAACCTTGGACTCAGTGGGTGAAACGCCGTTTGTATTTTGGGTCTATCTTATCTCGTGGTTTTACGAGAGCCTTCTTGAGCGAGTTCATATTTTGAGATGTGATAGAGTATACCTCCTTCTACAATTTTGACCACACGGACAAGTTGTGCGAACTGAGGTCCGACCATTTAGAGGGAAATTCCGAAGTTGGGTTGAACTCTCAAAATTGGGATAAAAACCGCTGATGTGCGATTTTTGAATGCTGAATCTTGCTGGAGCATCCATGCTTGACCTTTTGAAATTAAAATATGATCAGAGAAGAAGTGCGTTCTCTACAATCACCTTCATTAGATATTCATTACTGTTTCTCACTTCAGGGTTTGCAAAGATAAGAGGGATAATGGTGGGTACGGACCCCGGAACAAACAATGAGACACATCGAGGCATAGGGTAGCTGCCACGGTTATCGCTTACTGACGTTAGTGAGTGTCGATTCTCAAATTGTGGGGGAGATATACCTCCTATACAGAGAACTAAGCATCATCGAAATGTACAGTAGCCGTTTTTCAGCCACAAACGGCGCTCATTAAACCCACCATGCATCTTTCGAGGCGTTTTGTATAAGCGCTGCCGTAAGAACATGGCTTTCACGCATCTTGTAGAGGTATGAAGTGAGTCCAGAATGCACTATGACAGGCATCGATCCCATATGGATACCGAGTTAGCAATCCATTTATCTCACAAATCGCTGTGGATTGCGTTTTTTCTTCTATCCCTCTAAGTTTTGTTCTGTTGGATGACAGCAGCTCGGAGTCTAATAAATCTGGGATAGCCCTTGGTGTTACCCAACTTCTTGCATCGAGAGACGGTACAGAGATCTGCCCGGTTGGAGATATGCCATTTACAGTTCTGATAGAAGTGATGCCCTCTCCTAGAGTCCAAACATCAATTTTCGATTGACGAATATTATGTGGGCGAACCAGGATGGTAATGACCAAGCCAACTAGCGTCGCGTGGAGAACAAATAGCCTACTATAACGTATCTTAACCACTTTTATCAGACCGTGTTTTTGCAGGAGTTTTGAATGTTCCAATATCGGACCCGTACTTTTTGACCACCCTGTAAAATATTTGTAAAGTTTGATTTAAACTCGCAAATTCAAAATGTGATATGGCCGGCGTGTTGTAGTCCTTCCGTTCTCTATTTTAATGCTCCTTTGAGCAAGATAACAACACTTTTTTAAAAAATCTTCTGTTCTTGCAGGAAGAGACATTTGATCAAAAGAAGACAAATACTCAGACCGACAGAGCTAATTCAATTCTAATATGGATAAAATGGTAGAGCTCCCCACTATTCTCTTTTCCATCCGTTCATTTCCCCTTTCGAACGTCTTTGTATTGAGCGGCAATTCCCCCTCTTTTTATTTATCTCATCTCTCTGCACTCTTTTCACTTGATCTCTCAAACTGTGACAAAGAGCTCCCCCTGATTCAAAGGAATAAAGATAAGCATCCATGAGAACGAGTGCGAACAAGATTGGGATGAAGTGAAACCTCATTTAAGCAGGATAAGGTGGAGGTGATTTTATTCGTTCAAATGCGCGCCAATTTAATTGTTATCTTCGTTGAAGTAATTCTAAGAACTTTAATCGATATTAATCACGGGTGTTACGTAAGAATCGAGACAACTCCCGAAGCCAAAAACAGAATTTCAAATGGATTTTCTCTTATAATGTTTGTGAATACAACGTTTTTCTCATCATGTTGAATTCGTTTTCGATTGATAGACTCAAGCGACCTCAACTTCAAAGATCTCTTCACCCCTTTCTTGATAATCCTTTTACTCACGATGGGCATCGCACTGACGAGGTCCACCCATCGTGAGGCGGTTGGGTGTCTACGAACCCAAGGACCGAAACATCCAACCGCGATCATTTAGGAAGTCCTCTAGTTGTTTGTGCCTATCAAAGCAGCAATTCACTATTCAAGAAAATAAAGTCCGATAGTAAATCGAATATTTAATGTAATATATTGCTGAAAATATTAATTAACTTTTCTTTCGCTGTAAACTTGCTTATTCAAAATGCATTTGGATTATTATTGCCGAAAAAAGTTAAAGGGAGTTTGCAGCCAAAAAATCATAATTTTATATTCTTTTTATTTTATTTTTATTCAAAAGAGCTGAAAATTCTAAGAACATCTGTAAAAACCACATATTTTTACGATTTTTTTGAAATTAATTATGAATTTTCAAAAAATCGTGTTTCAAAGGTACTGTAGCTCCTGCATCCACAAATCTTACGCTGTTTAGCGGCTGCAAAATTTTAAAAAGGGCCTTGAAAATAAGTGTTTTTGCAATTGATTCGACTATGATGAGCATCCGTGAGGTCGAATACTAAGAAAGAAACGTATACGTATAAAAATATTACGGCATCATCCCTTTTGAGATTCTACAGCCGCTAAACAGCGTAAGTCCGCGGATGCGAGAGCTACGTATACCTAAATTTTGCAATCTTTGAAATTTCATAATTAATTTCAAAAAAATCTTAAAAAATATGCGGTTTTCACAGATATTCTTAGAATTTTCCAATCTTTAAAATAAAAATAACTTATTTTTCGATGCCGGATCCCTTTAATTATTCGCCTCAGTGAGACGGGAGAATGCATCGACGAGGCACCCTCCTATCACTTCTCCCATGTCTTCTCTTCGCGTGCCTTCCGATGAAGGGACATGACGGAAGCGGAATTCCTGCAATGAATAGTGAGTATGCATCTTGCCATTCTCTCTCTCTCTCTCTCTCTCTCTCTCTTTCTCTTTCTTTCTCTCTCTCTCTCTCTCTCTCTCTCTTTCTCTTTCTTTCTCTCTCTCTCTCTCTCTCTCTCTCTCTCTCTCTTTCTCTTTCTTTCTCTCTCTCTCTCTCTCGGCTTCCTTTCTTGCAGAGTGCTCGTTGCCGCCGTTCTGGACACAAAAGGAGTGCAGCGATGCAGCCGAAATTGCTCCTAAATGCAATACTCCTTTTTTGACGGGGACGGAATTGGAATGTCCTAATAAGGGAGAACTTTCCTTGCGAGCCTCTTGGAAAACAGTAAGCGAGAATTGCATTACAATCAATTAATTTATTGGGCGAATCTCACGCAATGGAGTGAAAACCGCTATGCATTTACGCAATAACTCACGTTACGCAAAGATCCTTGGTGGACCTCAGGGTGGAAACAGGCGTCAAGTTAAAATTTGAAGTCCCGCAATTACCGAGTTTTGTTTAAAGTACAATCTTGTTTAGTCCAGGGGGAGTTCGGTAGCTTACTCCAAGTTCGGTCCAGGGGGAGCTCGGTAGCCTAACAACATCCTCACATGAATTTAACGTATGACGTTATAAGTATGTAAGGCAATGTATAGATTGTCACAATGTGATGCACTGCGAAGGTCCACGCGAACTCACTGATAAGCAAACATTTTCGCAACGCATTAGTTGTACATAGAGAATCTCTATTAGAGATATGATTAGTAGGGACATTTGGACTCGGATGCATCGCATGAACTGCTTTTCAGGGCGAATTCAATTCAATTATTTATCACATCAGGCAGTAACGCTATCTGGTGAGGGCGACGAAGCACTATAGGGCGACGAATTTCAGGGCGACGAAGCACTATATCCTAAGTCTGTGAAGTGCGATAAGATAAAGGCTGAATGGATCTTCGAGCTCGAGGACGACAGCGGAAATCCAGTTTTCAAAACGCTTGCGGAAATTGACGAACCAGAGAAAGGGAAAACGAAAATTATCTGCGGTGATCCCAAAGAGGACGGATAATACATATTACTGCTATTTATTCACTCGTTGTTTCCTGTATTCCGAATATATTTCAGCTGCATCGACTTGTTTCTTAGATTGGATGGAGACATATAGAAAATTTAATCGTTTTATTTCAAATAAATTAGTCCATCATTGGAATCGTCTAGATGATGATATTGTAAGTAATAGTATTATCAATGTTTTCACGGACTACATCAAACACATTAACTTGCTATCTCTTCGATAGATGCATATCTATCACGCGACTCACGAGAGGCTCGGCCTAAGTTCGGCACAGACCGAAATTTCGACATGCGTTTTTTTGCAGTTTTGGATGCCACTGGGTCTAACTAAGATCCTCGAGGACTATTATGCCTCACATATCATTCTTCGACGAGATGCTGCTACTGTTAGGTGCAACCCTCGAACTTTGAGGCTGTTTTTCGATGCTTCAACGCAATTTCTATGAAAACTTGTTTCTTGGAGCTAGGGTCCGTTTTCAATGCTCTTTCAACCTATTTTATTTGTTTTACGATACACATCTGCATTTTCATGATATTAAATTTTGTTGGTTTTTCGAAAATCCGCTCGAAAAGCAGAAAACCTTTCTTTCTAGACAGCTCCGCTACATTATAAGGATTCGAATGATATACTGGAGCTCGCATAACTCGGTGACTCGGATGATTTTCGTCGAAAAAAACGTTTAATTTCCTCATTTAAACATCATTCTCAGAATACAAAATGAGAGAATGGAATGAGAACAATGAGAGAGGCCGAGTCATTCCTCGCGAAACCCGGTCATTTTGTATTCTGAGAATGATGTTTAAATGAGGAAATTAAACGTTTTTTTCGACGAAAATCATCCGAGTCACCGAGTTATGCGAGCTCCAGTATATCATTCGAATCCTAAAATGACCGGTGTCAAATGCTCAGAATGATGTTTAAATGAGGAAATGAAACGTTTTTTCGACGAAAATCATCCGAGCCACCGAGTTATGTGAGCTCCAGTATCTCATTCGAATCCTTATAACATTGTGGAGCTTTTTAGAAAGAAAGGTTTTCTGCTTTTCGAGCGGATTTTCGAAAAATAAACAAAATTTTATTTCATGCAAATACAGATGTGTATCGTAAAACAAATAAAATAGGTTGAAAGAGCATTGAAAACGGACCCTAGCTCCAAGAAACAAGTTTCCATAGAAATTGCCTTGAAGCATCGAAAAAAGCCTCAAAGTTCGAGGGTTGCACCTAACAGTAGCAGCATCTCGGCGAAGAATGATATGTGTGACATAATAGTCCTCGAGGATCTTAGTTAGACCCAGTGGCATCCAAAAATGCAAAAAAAAGGCGTTACATAAGCCAGCGCCACATTACAACGCATGGACCGATTTGGCCCATATTTATACTGGAGTAAGTACCAACAATGTTCACCAGAACATCTCTTAGAGTCAACCAGCACTTTTGACTTTTAAGAAAATTAGCTCAACTTTTGCAAAAGCGACCACCCCGCATCGACAGATCAACCAGGAATGACTTCGAGCGGTCGGTAAACAAGCTGAGTGATTTATCTATCTAACATACCAAACCGTGGATTTTTATCTTCATTTTGACGATATTTATGATTTTTCAAACTTTGCAATTTCTCGAAAAAGTTACCGACTCACCAGGTTCATTTGTGTTAATGTTAGAGAGAGTGCGAAGACAAGAGATCCGCCCATTCGGAAATATTCTACTATTTATCTATTAGGGTTTATGACTCTTTACATGCACGCAGGGAAGTATACTGCCACGCATTCTTTCAAATTTTAACCAACAGTAAATTCTGCCACTCTCCTGGCATATTGTTCTACCTATTGTATCAACTACATAATGTTGTAATGTAAAATTGAATTTTGATTACTTCACGTTAGGGATGTCTAAACGGAATACGGAATGGCCCCCTCTCATTTTTCCCATTTCGGAATTCCGTAGAGCGGCCGATCGGATTCATTAAGTATGCGGAATGAACTTTGATTACGGAATTCCGTATTCCGCATTCTGACGTTTTCCCTCAGTATTGAGCTGTGGAATCATCGATTCCCCACCCATTCATTAATGTTCATAGTCTCGCGAAGTGAATTTACCTATGTCTCCAATTAGTTGAGCGGTTGAATGTTTCTCTAATAATCGCTGCATCCTTGGTTCAATGCCTCGCTACAAACTAAACTTTTGCCATTTTCTTACAAAACGCGCAACAGATTACCATAGTTTAAAATATAATCGACCGTACTTGAGTATAATGGAAGGCAGTTAAAACATAGCGTGTTGCTATCTTAAGAAGAGCTATAAAATAAAGGAAAAATAAAAACTTTTCATCCACAAAAATTGTTTTAAAAATGTTGATTTTTACTAAATAATATAAATAGATGTGTGACGATGAGTTGACATCTTCCGGTTGCATGAAAAGTCGATCTTATGTCCTCAAAAGTACGATTTTGATTACGGAATTCCGTAATCATTCGGAAAACCGAATGAGGGCTGACCGGTTTACGGAATGCCGCGAAAGTGAAAATGAGAGGTAAAATCGATTCGGAATTACGGAATGAATTCCGTTTAGACATCCCGACTTCACATACGATGGTTCTCATTTCACTAGATGGTGTTTCTTCATATTGCCAGTAATTATTATAATTGAATCAACAAAAATTGTCACCGATTTCAAGAATCTTGATTTCCATGAATATTGATTTCCAAGAATCTCATTCCCCCTCTACCCAAGAATTAATGGGAATCATTCTCCGTTCACGCAAGACTTGAATCTGCCATTTTTTTTACAAAGCCACCCCACCTCGCATGACTACACTTGATCATTGTGAAGGATGTGCAAATATTTATTTTATTCGTATTTCGAAAGACAGTTGGACCGGATAAATACCGGCCACCGGACATTCTCAGTGAAGAGCAGTACCGTCATGCACATCAAATTTCTCAGCTGATCTCCTACAATCGTCACGAAGACCCCAATTTAACTCTAGATATTTGTGTTTAAAGGGACCAGGCAGCGAACAAAAACTTATTTTTAATTTTCATAACTTTTTTATGAGCTTTACTCACCATAATCTAACGAAAAATGAAGAAAAAAAAACTACATTTTTAGCATTTTTTTTACAATTAGTTATTTTAATTTGAATTTAGCCTCAGGAACGGTGCGTCGCCTATTTCGGAAAAGACAGAAAGCTGTTTAATTTGTTCTGATGATAAGATATTATTGCAAAAACTGGATTGTAGAGGTTTTGACCACTCCCCGACTCAATGAACACAACCACATTCCCTCAAAATTGCTGGTTTTGGTGATATTAATTGTGGGGTAGTCGCTACCGTAACCCGCCGTGGCGAAAAAGCAAAACTTTGAAAATTCATAACTAATTTTTAAAAAATCGCAAAAATATGCGGTTTTTAGCATTCTTCCGGGAACAGGATTTTCTTTTATTTAAAAATAACTTATTTTTTGGCTGCCTGGTCCCTTTAAACTGAAAAAAAAATCGTTATCGTTCGAGTCCCCTTCCTCTGATCCTAATCAGGAGAAATCAGTCATAATTTATTGTTTTCACATTAGAACACACATTGTCCCGTTGCAACCTCGGGCCTCGATAAAATATAAACCGGAAATGGCAGAATGGAACTACCCTATTTGGCAGATTACTATTTTGGCCCTCTGAATTGTAGGCTATTTATCTAGATCTCTATACGATTCTCTCCTCACATCCTCCAAATCCACAGTCGTTCTCTTCTTTCATTCATCTTCTTCATCGTTGCTTGCCATGAAATGCCCAGTGAGTGGCACTCTCTTCACTTCCCACTCTCTCTCACTCTCTGAACGACGAGAGATCAAACGAAAAGAAGAGATCTGTCACTTCCCACCCCTCGTTGCTAACCGTTCGTGGACGGTTTCCCACGACTACGGAGCAGTCCTACTTATAGCCGGCAGATCGGGTCCTCTTCGTCTTCCTCTTCCCAATCTCAATCTAGTCTTCGATAATTCATTCAACAATGTTGCTGTTGCTCTACGCTGTCATAGTCTCCACAACAATGGCTCAAGAAGCGGCAAGTAGATTTACTTTAAATCGAAAAAAAAATTATATTTTAAGACGCCTGACTCTCTGACTGTCATCATAAAGAGTATACTCTCTAATGAGGACTTCGTTCTGACGTGGAACGTCTCTTTCACTAATCCCCCCGTCTCTGACAAGTTCGATACAATGGGTGGCTGTTTTCGCAGCTGTGCATTTCCCAATTGCGTCGCCTTCCGGTGAGTTTACACACTAGATATACCCAACCTCCCTCATATATACCGAACTTGGCCTATTTAAACAAAAAAACACCTACAATAATCAGATACAATAAGTCGAGTCACGAGTGTCAGAAAGTGACGTGCAACGAACTCTCCTTCCAAGGAGACGATGGAACTCTCACATTCCTACGGGTACTCAATGGTAAGAAATGGGGGGAAATTAACTCTCCGATAAAATGGTACTTTACAGGAACTAATTCAAACGACACGGAACTGGAATCGACCATAAACAATACGATCACCGTCTCCAGCAGTTGTCTGGCATACGACATCTACTACGGCGCAACCGAGGACGTTTGTGTTTACAACATTAATACTTGAATGTACAAGATATATTTCAGATGCGTTCCACGTTGATCAGAGAAATGACGTCAACGGCATCATACTTCTATCGTACTCAGGGAGAGGACTCTAAAGCCGTATATCCTCCAGGTAGATCGAAAACAGAGAGATAAGCTAATGAAATAGTTTGCAGAGCTCGTTGGCCAGATGTTACGCCGGGTCGCATTGCTCATGATCTCTGAAAAGGTGAAAGAGATGTGCCCCGACTATTCTTCGTGCCTCGCCTCGCTCTGCCGCCAGGGCAATGAAAAGAGTGAGTATCATCCCGACTAGTGCAACCTGATTGGGCATTACAGACGGCTACACACTCGGATTGAAAAGGATTGATCTTGATTGCGGCAGCATGGGCAAGACGATCGGGGGCGTGTCGAAGACGGGATGCTGTGGGGCGACACTCGCCGTCTACGAGTACGTCAATGATATGGGAGCCTACTACTACGACACCATCCCGATCGAGGGTTTCACCCTCAAGAAGAATGTCCCCGCATTCTACCTGTGGGCACCCGAATATTGATTAATCAGATTATTAATGCATTCACACATTTCGATTTCTCTCCCCTATTATCATTTTCGGGGTGATCGATTATAACATGCTTTGCAATAAAGTAGTTGTCCTCATTATTATTGATTGTCCTCATTGCTCATTGGATTTTTGTACAAGCAATACACTGATGTGACCATATATAAAAAAGTATGAACAGACTTCCCCTTGGGGCGGCAGCTTGGTCGGCGGTTGCTGTGGGTGACATGAAGTTGTTGGTAGAGGAGACAATCGATCGGAGTGGAGCCGCCCCTGAAATGAGAAGCAGTTACGGTAGCATATGAGAAGCGCGAATTGTATATTTGAAAGAAGTGAGAGAAGTGATAGCAGTAGTGGTCTGATACGGTACGCATACCGCAAACGTCTTGTAATATTTCTTCCTGCGACGAATAAACACAAAAAATTTTAAACGAATGAGATAGAGGAAATAGAGGAAACGTATTCTTTGACCTGTTGAGTGCCATCGACTTTTGAAGCTCTTCTGGGAATTTTAATACCGATGTGAAGAATGAAGACAGTGTAAGGACCTGGGAGGTTTGACTGCCATTTGCCATGGCATCTCATCTACTGTCGCCTAACTCTCGGCTAAATAGAGAATGAATACACTGAGATGAGACACCTAGTCTGCGATACACTCGATATTCAGTTTATTCGCGCGTCGAGAGAGTTTGAAAAAACAGGAGATTTGTAAGTGTATCATACACTAGGTGTCACATCTCAGTGTAGGATACACTCAATAGCAAGTGCATTCATTCTGGGTGTACTGCTACGATTACGGCTTGCTATAGGTCTCTGTAAATATGCAATTGAGGGGCTTTTCTGTATGTGGTAGATCTCTTGCAGACAACGTCTGGGGGGTACCGTTTCTCGGCAACAGTTTCCTCGGCCCGAGTTTTCGCTCATGCTATATCCCATCCGGAACAAATGCAGTCGCATCCAAGAACCTTCTCTAAAAGCGTTTCTCAGCCCAGCACGATGTCCAGAATGGGGTCAGGAGCTAGAGAATCGCCACAAGTGAGTGGGACACTGTCTTTCTCCTCATACATTCTGGAGGTTTGCAATCTCATGTGTTCTCTACCGATTGCACCATACATACTCTGTTGGACAGAGTAAACACATTCAGCGATTCAAACTCGCGCGCCTTCCCTTCCATTAATTCGTCCCCCATGAATGGGAACACGTGAACACGTGCAGAAAAGGGAAGGAGGAGGCTGACCACACCCAATGGAACCTGATTAGAGAAAGAAGAGGAGAGGAGGAGAAAGAAGATCAGTCCGCAATCGATGGGAAACGCCATCTACACCGACCAGCTGGTGTGCCATGACACACTCGATACTTGTGAGTTGATCTTTGATCTTTGACCCACTGATCTTTGAACTGTCTACCATGATAAAAAAACCCACAGTCAGTGGTCAGGACGAGAGAGCGCAACGAGAGCAGAGAGAGCAGGACGAGAGAGTGCAAAGGTGTGAGAGTCCCTCTCGATTTTACAAGCTCTCTCACGCCAAACCCTTTTCTGTTGATCGCCCTGTGGAATTATTTATTTTATTTATTTATTTTATTCTATTGCTTGCTCTCTCAGGTCGATCGCACTGTGACAAGTCCGAGTGCGTCTTCGTTGACAAATGTAATGGGAACGCGTCCAAGTACATCTGTCTCATTATCGATCCCAAGTTTATCACGTTAGTGGGCTAATCGATAAGTGGAATTATCGATTGATTGCAGGATAGTAATGCTGATCTCGTTCTTCATTGTCTTGTGTGTCTGCTCTTCTCTAGTCGCGTGCTATGTCTGTCGCGCCTTCCGAGCGTCGTTCAGGCGAGTCACCACTGCATTGTAATCAAAGTAACGAAAATAATAGAAAATAAGTGGAAATTTTCACTTATTTGTAGGGTTACATTGTTGGAAAAATTAGGCTATTGGAAATGGTTTCATTCTCCCCTCATTTCCAATGGAACTCATTAATGGAGCGGTTGACTATTGGAAATGGTCTGTTATTGGAATTCCAATAAGAAGTGGAATTCCAATAACAGAAATCACCTAAAATGATGTCTAAACACGTGTTTCCAAAAAGTGATTTCTCGAAAGGCTTCATGGCTCAGTACAGAGCATGATTATTAATACAAATATTGTATTTTCTTGAAGTAGACAATTATTTTATTTCAATCACTCTTTCCTCACAACTCTCCTCGTAACTCCTAGTTGCCGATGGCATCAGTACGCTGACTCTCAGTTGTGAAGTTACAGCTTTACAGTATCTATCGCCTTGCGCATGAAAACATTTGAATTGTTTTTAAAAAGCAAAAGAAGTTCAAAAAGTTCGGATTCGAACCAGAACCATTTAGAGGAGAAAGCAACCGCTTTCCCGACTGAGCCACGATAGACATGTGAAGCACACTCGCGAGATGAGTGAACTATGCAGATGAAATGCACAATTGTTTTGATCTTTCGTGAAACAGATCGTTGACATGTTTTCGTTCTAATAAGGACTGCCTATTAGAAAAGGAGCGTGTTCTGGATTAGGTTGTATGCGACTAAAATGGAAGAAGATCTTCAAATGGTATTTGTTCTCTCAACATTGCTGATGAACTATCTACATATCAATTATGAACAAAGTTTGACAAATCCGGAGGTTCGGGACCACTAGTCATAATGATTAGTGCACGGTAGAGTAGTAATACTGCTAAAGTCACACAGATTAAAGCCGGAAACAGGGCTTTTTCTTATTGGAATTCCAATAAGAAATGGAATTCCATTGACCGCACAACGCGCCTTATTGGAATTAATGGAAACAATGGCGGCCTTTGTTCACCCTTTTTGGAATTCTGGAATCATTTCCAACAAGGGAACCCTACTTATTTGTCAATTTAACTCACCACAAAGAGTCGCTGCAGTTTACTGAGCTGTGCCACGTTTTATTCCTTATCCTAGTGACTGCAAACACGAATCGAACACTAGAGATGAGAGATTAGGACCGGGTCGGGTACAGTTTGTTTCGGTTCAAGTAGAAATGTAGGAAATTATTATAAATCTTGTGATATCTGCCATCATCCGAACCGAAAAAGCACCAGAAATGCTAATCTCGTCTCTCTCCCCTTCTTCGCTCTTTCTCAAATTTCTTTGTTGTAGAGACGCCGAGCGGACGGATGGAGACATTATACTCAACAATAATGGCAGGAGAGTTCATCATGTTCAGTTGCCCCCGGCTCAGAAGCGTTACCACCGATAAACAGCGTCCAATCCTCTTTACTGCTTGCCCACTTCCCCAGTGCAATGTGTCCCGTGGCACAGTCGGTTAAGCATTTGCCTCTAACCCGGCTCTCGTGGGTTCGACTCCCCACCAGTGCAGTTGCTATTGCAAGAGGCGCAGTGATTATTCAAATGTTCAGGGACGTAATACTTAGAAATACCGTGCTGTCACCGGCATTATACATGGATGAGCCATGCCTCTTTTGCTTCATTTTGAGCGGGAAGGGAAAAGGGAAGGTTCCTTTTAGAAGGGGAGGGAGAGAGAGAGGTCTCATGTGAAGATGTAATCCTTCCCTAACCCTCTCGTTCTATGAGAGGAGGGAAAGGGGGGGGGACACACAGAGTCCTTCAGTCATCTGAGCCCTTCCAGCACACACACCTTGCA
The DNA here is from genome assembly GCA_036245785.1 of Pristionchus fissidentatus. Lineage (NCBI taxonomy): Eukaryota > Metazoa > Nematoda > Chromadorea > Rhabditida > Neodiplogasteridae > Pristionchus > Pristionchus fissidentatus. Next base: position 9,996,996 of record BTSY01000006.1, read on the forward strand.
GCCCGCCCCACTGTAGATTATGTTTCACACCGATCGTCGGTCACGTTATAGTAGTCTTGACCCTTCCTCGTAGACTAATAACATATGCATGAATCTCCCCACCCACTCCCACTCATCACTATGATAGACGTAGATCATCCGCATCTTCATCATTCATTTTATCTCCGACGACCGATCTTCCCGTCTCTTCTCTTTCCATTCCCCCCCAATTCACAAAGAAAGCAGGCACTCATGTCGTTGAGAGACGCGTAAATTGTTTCGAATTCGGGGCACTGGATTGGATTTTTTTCATCTATGCACATATTTTGCTACCTCCTGAATCCGCACACTCTCTCATTTCGCCAACAGGCGGAATGAAGAAACTGGGGAAATCATTTTTTTTAAATAAATTAAACCTTGGAGAACCGTTCTCCTAGCAGCATTCAGTGTGAAACAATATTTTACCTGGATTCTTCGGGCTGAAAAATGCCAAAATTCTGGATGCGGTTTTTGAAAAACAATAGGATTCGGCTGGTGCTTAATAGGAGGGAGACAAATGAGACTCGAGTCGAGGGGGCCGGGGGATTATAGTAGACTTAGAGTAGAGAGGCATCAGGCAAACTTGGATTGTGTGTGAGAGAGTATGGGGTTGAGTTCGTTCATCTTCCTTTTCTTCCTCCTTTTCAAGTCGCATTCTTGACATAGCATTGAGTTGGCACCGTGCCAAAAAGGTCTTTCGTTGTCTGACTCTCTCGTTTCGCACACTCTCTAAACGATTGCATCTTTCTCTAACTTGATCTCGCTGTTCATCTTCCTTTTCTTCCTTATTCTTCCTCCTTTCTCCAGTCTCATTCTTGAATCTCGCCCGGGGCTCTCAGGGTTTTGATGAAAAATGGAGTGGAGCGCCTCTTGATGCACCAATTCCTTCTAGAGGGCAAAAAAAACTAGGTACTCCTCCTCCTGAACCTCCTGAACCTGATCTCTTCGTTCGAACATCGTTCCAAAGTACGGGGTTTGCAGTAAGAGTGCTTGTAATGGTCCTTCTCACTTTTGCACACTCTCTGACCCCCCTCTCGATTTGTAAACATGAGCTTCGAACCTGAGTGCACTAGAGTATATTCAAAATTAAGAGACATTTTAAAAGTAAAAAATACTTCCGCCCTAGCCTAGATTGCATTTTGGTGTTCACCCCCACATCTACTCAACAATGAAAGGGCGCCCTTCCCTCGTCACCAATTCATTCTCAGTCCACACACATTTCTCACCTTTTCTTCTCTCCAGTTATCTGATCTCTTTTTCGCTCGTTTTTCGTTCAAGTGTAAGACTCGGGATCATTTCATATCTCTCTCCCTCACTCCCTTTGAATAGATAGAAAGATGAGCAATTCCTTCTCATCTTTTTCTTACCGTACGAGTTCTCATTCGACGCTTCTCAATTGTCTTGTTTTGCCTCGTGACTCGCCAGCGTCCGGGATTATAAACGACCATTTATCATGGTCTCGGATCAGGCCACGTCTACCGAATAGTTTATCTTGTCCCAGAACCAATATTGCATTCCGTCCGGTTGGCATCGTGCCAAGAACCACCCTCGTTGTCTGACCCTCTCATTTCTCCCACTCTCTTCCATCTCCTCTGGATGTTTTGTTTCTCCTCTCAGATTCTCGGTCGGTATGCGATGATAATCGCCCTTTTCCTCCTCTTTCCATTGGTCTCAACTCAACTTCGCCCCACTTCCGTCCCCTTCCCGCGGATCAAAAGAGAAGCAACTCAGTCTACCCATGACACCAATGTCGACCTACAGGTGAGATTAGGGAGAATGACAGAGAAATACGATACTACAGTACTACAGGTAGATAGTGTAGGTGAGAAAAAGAGATTGCGTAGTGATGAAGCAATAAAAAGAAAGGATTGCCTAGTGATGATCATGGTACAACGTCTCTGCTCATACGGAGCGTATGGATAAGGTTGCCTAGTGATGAAGCAATCTATTATTACGAAGGATAGTGAATTACCTAGTGATGACGCAATAGCTATGCACCCCTTGTAGACGTACTACTGGCGTCTCTTCGAGTATAACAATCGAATTCTCGCTCAGATGAGACAGAGATTCATCGAGGTTTGAGTGTGAGAAACAAACGAGTGACGCTAACATCACACTAATCAGTAATGCGTTAATTAACCATTTATAATTTGTTAATTTGTAATTTAAATTAGTTTCTTGAAGGAAAACGAGGCGTTCACAAAATCGAAGGCCTTCCAAGTCGCCACTTCGAAACCAGTGGAAGAGGTCACGAGGAACATCGATGAGGAGAGAAGGTGAATGACGATTACGTTTTTTATATAAATTCAGAATTTCGAAAAATAATTGCGCGGATAGTGTCATAGACTAGACCATCTATCTAATAGAAAAAATCGTCTAGACGGCTCGGTCCTGTCGAAAATGACGGAGATATGCCTCATTTTGCAATAGACCTTTTGTAATAGGTTATGAACATTTTCTTCCAATGGTCTAGACGCGAGACTCTCCGCGACATTACTTTTCGCACACAAGAAGTATCAGTAAAATAAATTCTGGGAATTTATTTCGTATCCATTTTTGTGATTGCCGCACGAACGGCTCTTTTTGTGGATAAGTTACGTGGTGTTCTCGACGCTTTTGTTGTGTGTGGGAAACACGAATTTCGCGCCTGAATAGAATGAGAAAGAGGAGTGACGAGGGAGAATATAAATTAAAAAAATATATTCCTTTCTCTGAAAAAGAAGAGGGAAAGTTTTACTGGCGAATAGCGTATCAGTGACAGGCGAAAAAAGAATGAAAATTGTACACAATCGAAATCGAAAAAAAGTCATTTTGCCTCCAACTGAAATTTGACTTAAGTACTTGATAAGTAAAGTAAAGTAGTTTAAGTAGAACAAGTACTTGTTTCCGAGAAAAACATCCTGTTGAAAGAGGTTTTCAATGCAGTTTTTTTCCCAAAAACTTTGTTTTGCAATTTCACATAATCACTCAGTAGATCTCCTAAAAGGGTAAGCTAATTTTAAACAGTTAGAGGGACACTCTCTCTATTTCACGCACTCTCTCGCCCTGATCCCTTTCTGGAGGTTAAAAAATGATTTCTTGCAGAATCGCTGCAGAGAAGGAAGACGAGCACTGCACGAGTGACAAGACGATCATAGAGAAGTTGCTGCACTCTTATAATTCATTCAAAACACCGTCGGAGACTGGAGTGACGGTGTGGATTGAGGTGAGCTACCTCTATTTTATGATAAATATGATCATATTTTTACCGACGCCTGAGGGTGCAACAAGATATTAGCGTGTCTATCGAGAGGTAAGAATAGAAAATTATGTCTGAGTATTGGATACGATAGGGTATAGGAGGGAATCAGTAAATCGGAAGATCAATCGTCATGGTCCCATCTTTATCACCTAGTCGAATATTATCGATTTTCGAATCCCCCGTTCTCGAGCTTGGTCACAACATGGATTTGGTTGAATATGTTTTGTTTAGAAAACAATAATGTACTATGGAATTTGTTGAGAACGATAGACTATGATTGGAAAAGATGGAAATCCAGGAAGAAAATCAATAAATGATGCTTGTGGAATTGCAGGTGTGGGTACAAGAAGTGAATGCTGTCAATGAGATCACGAGTGACTTCGATATGGACATTTATGTGACTGAATTGTGGATTGACGAGGCATTGAGATACGAGCATCTCAATCCTTGTAAATACAATCTATCACTCAATTCGGAGGTTCGAAATAGTAACCGTCATTGAAACACTGTTTTTTTGTTGTTTTCCAATACTTTTACCTCAAAATGTGTTCAATTTAAGAAATAATATTTTTTATTCCTATTTTTTCATAAATGCGCGGTAAAAATCAGCATCAGCAAAATAATAATCATGCAAAAAATTTGCCCATTCAAGAAGGTCAACCATTACTAGAATAATGTATGTACTTATAATCTGACAAACAGTTTTTTTTAGAAAATACTACGATTTCATTTCAGATCCTGGAGAAGATTTGGAAGCCGAACACAGTGTTCATCAATAGCAAAAGTGCTCACATTCACATGAGCCCATTCAAGAACGTCTTTCTCATGATTTATCCCAACGGGACGGTGTGGGTGAATTACAGGTGAGGAGTTGAGAGGATCGGTGAAATGAAGGGTAAAAGGCATTCAGAAGACAAAAAAAATCTTTTAAAAAAATTAAAAAGCGCGTCTCTCGATTTCGTGCACTCTCTAGAAAATTAGAGTTTCAAACCCTCGCTCGGGGCATATGGAGATTCAAACTCCTAGAATTTTTCTCTGTGAGTACACTCACGGCAAACTAGAGCCTGAAATAAGAGCCGCAATGTCATAATTTCGCGCATTCCACCAACCAGAGATCGACGAATGCTCACAATCAGCTACTTTTACACCACTTCCGAGCTGCAGTTTTTTTGCGATAAAGATAGAGCATGAGGGAATGAAATGTTTCGTAGTTCAAATTCTAGGACAGCTTCGAATTTTCTCAAATAAGTTGCATTGTGCACACGCGTTCTGAAACTTGCGCTATTCATAGATTTCAGACATCAATTGGGACTAGAGGTTGGAGAATGAGAGTGTAGCAAGTTTCTATGCCACTTTGGCCGCATAATAAAATGCACTACTCTCTTTTTGCAGAGACTGAAAAGAGGGATAACAGTAGGGAAAGGGAAAAAAAACAAAAAAATCCTACATGTTTTCAAGTTTTAGAGTGCAAGTGAAGGGTCCGTGTTCGATGGATTTCTCCTCCTTTCCAATGGATCATCAACAGTGCTACCTCACACTCGAGTCATTCAGCTACAACAATAAAGAAGTATCATATTTTTTTTCAATTTTTTGTTATTTTTTACAATAAACATAAAGTTTTGTTACGACGAGATCTGACGTGATTACTGCAGTAGTTGTTTATAAATATTTTTAAAACCCAATACACATTGACCGATTGATGGACCTCACCAATAGATATTCAGCCGATTATTGAACCATGTTTGCATTTACTATCATAAAATTTAGAAATATTTTAGGTGGACATGCAATGGACCAACTCTACCTCTGCTCCACTGTCTCTTCTCAAGGAGGAAATTGTTCTACCTGACTTTGTCTTATCCAACTACTCTACGTACCTCAAGCAAGAAGTTCGTTGTAAACAGCCAAATTGCTACTGAAATCGGAAAATGGATTGATATTATAAGCAAACTTTCGTTGTTTGGAACTTTTTTTTTTGTTTTTCTATAGAGTTTTGAGCGCGATCCTGCTGCTCATCTACAATTCTTTGAAGAAATATGCGAAATTTATATATCCGGATTCTATTTCGCAGATCTATCATCCTAATTTGTAGATCTATCCAGCTGGAATGTGGAACGAGCTGACGATGACGTTCACCTTCACTCGTCGTTACGGCTGGTACATCTTCCAGGCCTACATACCCACCTATCTCACCATCTTCATCAGGTACTGTAGTCTGCGATTTCATCGACAACTGGCTATATTCCAGTAGGATCAGGTTAAAGGGACCTGGCAGAGATAACGAAATTGACATATTTAGCAGTACACTCAGAAAAAAGTCTCTAAGTGAAAGTGTCTCTAGGTTGTCAAGTGACAGGTCTCTTAGTGAAAGTCACTAGAAACTAGTGACAGTTCATTAGTTTCTAGTGACTTTCACTAGTTTCTAGTGAACGTTCACTAGGCAGCCGCGCGCCCCCTCCGGACTAGAGACAGTTCACTTACCTGTAAGTGAAATGTCTCTTGATGGCTCCGCCGCTAAAGTTTGCAACCCTCTTTCATTGTGACTATGTTCCCGATCGATGAATGGTCGTTAATCGTTATCACTGCGTGTTTATTATTCGTTTTTTATTGTGAACTTGTTAACCATTCGAGATTTTCGATACTCATTGCACCCCGAGTTTATTACGGGCTGATATTCCAGGGGTACGATGGCTAGCGTTGCGGCACAACGTGCTCTTCTCATACAAGGTCGTGATGGATTCGGAGATGTGTCCAAATTAATCGTCATCAGGTATTTATTTCGAATATTTACTCTTTCCAAAGGGACCGAAACCCCAATGCACCAATTTGGGATCTTTCAAACGGCCACCACCCTAAATTTCGAATTTCGTTACGGCCAAAATTGAACCAGTATTTGACGACCGTGGTGCATGATCAGTAAAGAGTGAAGAAGATCCTACATTCATTTACTCATTACAGGTCACTCGCGGTCACATGATGAGTCTCGTGGATTGGATGCGAATGAGGGAGAACTCTGCGAAAAGAACTGGAAAAGCAAGAATTTCAAGATCTACAAAAGCAAGCGCTAAATATCGTTTGATTATTACTTTATTTGTTTCGTTGAACATATTTTATTCAATGTTTGTATGAGTATTATTGACTGCTTTCATAGATATGGCGTCATTGTCGTGATAAACAGTAATTCCGTAGCAATATGTATTCGTTCTGTCACATTCCAAGAAAAGTAGTACCCTGTGGATCCAGGAACCAGAATGGGCGGGACCAATGCCGTAAGGAACCCAGTGGAACCAGAATGGGCGGAGCCTGAACCGGAGCGGCTGCCAGGGTACGTTAAGTGAAAAGTCTCTTAGAGACTCCTTTCACTAGCCTGTAAGTGAAAGTTCACTAAGAGACAAAAGTCTCTTACAGGTAAGTGAACGTTCACTTTGTGTCCTGATCCTAGTGAAGTGTTCACTTACCTGTAAGAGACTTTTTTCTGAGTGTACTTGGTTCAGCAATCACTGGAAAAATAAAAAAAAATTCAGACCCTTTGGAAAGGCGCAACGGCTTTACCCTTAAACCACACCACGGTGCATCTTAGTGGGCGCCTTTTCCTAATCTATTTTCAAAACTGATGCAGCCCCAGAAAATTCGATACAGATGAATTCATATTGTATGCTGGATAACAACTAAACGAAATTGCGTGAGTTTCATGCTCATTCCCCTTACTTGCGACGACATTAGGAAACGTCTAATTAGTACACCACGAGATTCCAAATGAGCATATCCCGAACCAGAAAGTTCCAAGATATCCTCATTTGAAATCTCGTGGTGTGCTGGTTCGACGTTTCCTAATGACGTCGCAAGTAAGGGGAATGAGCATGAAACTTCCGCAATTCCATTTAGCTGTCATCCAGTATTCAATAGGAATTCATCTGTATCGAATTTACTGGGGCTGCATCAGTTTTGAAAATAATTTAGGAAAAGGCGCCCACTGAGATGCACCGTGGTGTGGTTTAAGGGCAAAGCCGTAGCGCCTTTCCTAAGGGTCTGAAATTTTTTTCTTATTTTTTCCCGAGATTACTGAACCAAATACTACTAAATAAATTAATTTCGTTATCTATGCCAGGTCCCTTTAAGGTAGTCCCAATACAAACGATAAATGATTTTATTCCAGCTGGATCTCGTTCTGTCTGGGTGCCAAAATGATGCCAGCGAGGACGATGTTGGGAGTGAATTCACTGCTCGCTCTCACTTTCCAATTCGGAAATATCATGCGGAACCTGCCCCGAGTCAGCTACGTCAAGGCACTGGGTACGGTAGATTGATGGTACAGTAGTATGTTGAGCATGGTAGTAGAGATGGTCAGTCGGAAAGCCGGAATGAGAGCTAGAACAATGGAGAAAAAAGATTGAACCAGAACGAACCTTCGGAACCTTTGTTCTCCATTATTTCAGACATTGATCATCTCTAGTTGATAGAAGAGAACGGTAGATAAGAAGAGAGCACGGTATATTGATGGGTACGGTGGATCAAAGAAGATATTGATCGATTGCAGATGTGTGGATGCTCGTGTGTCTCACCTTCGTCTTCTCTTCATTGCTGGAACTGGCGATTGTTGGATCGATTGCGTCCCGGAGAGAGGTACATCCTTGTTTAGGACGTAAGAGAGGTAGTCCTTAAAGAAGGTGTCCCACCAATATTTAGTCAACAGATATGTCGCTATGGAGATCGAATACCCGATGAGAGCCTCGAAAATCGCATGTTTCAGTTTTTAGTTTGAAGCTATGTTTAATAAACTGTCCAAAATGCCCAGAATTCTTACAGTATCTCACATTGCGCCTTCACCAACTACTGAAACAGAAATGAAACGTCGAACATCGGGGAAAATAAAAGTTTCAATCATTCGTGTTACACCGTCTTTAAGAAAAATCAAGAATATTGATTAATGTATTGCCTTTTTGGCAAGATTTTGTTGGAAAAGTGCTAGAAAACGTGAGAAAACGACTGGAACTAAGTAGTTCCTCGTTCGGTCCTTGAGTTCTCATCTCATCTCAGTTTTCATCTCTTGAGGCTCGAGAAAAACCGTCCTCTTCTCCGCCAATTCGAGCGAATCTCGACAATTCTGAAGGAGGGCCGACGCATTCTGCACTATTGAAGAGATTGAGTCAGGGTGAGAGAAGGGAAGGGGTGAAATTACCAACAAAAAAAGTTTTAAAAAATGGTTATAATGGATCATGTGCAAATTTTGTGTAAAAATGCTTTACTGCGACGCACAGTTGACAAACTTAGATTTTTCGCAGATTTGTGCTTGATCAGTCGAGTCTATCTAATAATTACAAACGGAAGATACTTATATCAATAAATTTATTTCGTTTATATCTTTATATTTGAATTTTGAAATTTATTGTGCGTAAATTTTCCGTTCCGTTAATAACGAAACTACTGTTAGCCCCCGCAGTCTCCGCCCAAATCCACCGGGCCCTCAATCGCGAATAGTCGAGCGGGGTGAAGCACAAGCTGAATTCTAAACGCTATGAGACGTGCTCGGGCTTGTTTTGTAGCTCTTGAGAAGCTCTATCGATCGCGCCCAGGCCCATGATGCTACGACAAGTTTGTGACGTTGAAATACCGCGAAAACAAATTCGAAAACGTCAGAAATGGGGTTAGGAGTGATTCCACACTTCTCGGCCTTCAAGCATTATATTCTTTATATTTTTAAACGATTTTTAGAAACAAAAACGGAATCAATATTTTCGGTTTCGAATTGTGCTTTCGTTTGCAAAAATAAGTAGTGAAAACGAGGGTTTTAAGAGTACGAGAGTATCAAAATTCCGCTTTACTGTAAATAGCAATGGTTGTGGCAAAAGAGGAATTGAACTTGCAATGTGCTGCGCGTGAGGCGCGCGCTTAACCACTGCGCCATGGGCCTGATCTTTCGCCCCACTCTCCCGTGCACTAAGTTCTTGCCCTCTCACCGCGCTTCGACTATCGCAATCGTCGCAATTCAGATGCCGTTGCACTCTCCATATCTTCATAAAGTACTTTTGTTCTGGTATACCTTCGAAATGTTTCCTATCACCTGAGTTATGCCCCTAGAAAGATGGACGATTAGGCTCCGCCCACCTCCCCTCTCCTCTCGTCTTTCCCCCCTCTCACAACAGTCGAAGCGCGCGTGGTTTTGGAGCTGTAACTCGGCTCAAAGATGAGATATCGACCCAAATCCAAAAGAATGTTCTTATTCATACATCTAGCAACATGGTAACACTAAATTTCACCCCTCTAAGTGAATTCTGCTGACCACGTTGTGGCCCCTAACTACTGTGCAAAAAGTCGGCAAAATGCTAACACGCCATATCAATATTTCCGTAATTTTATTATGTGCATTCAATAGCAGTGGGATGCACGTTTTATGAAATAGGAATGAAATAATTTTAGAGAAGATGTCCGCCTTAGTAGGGAATATAATGTTCCGAAAGATGGACTAATTCGCACTAACGACCGTATCGCCTAAGTGGGCGGAGACTGCTAAGTTTTTGAACTGCACAATATATATGAGAAAATGTGAGACTTTTCAGTGGATAAATCAACGGCGTCGATGTCTCCTCGGATCTGTCGACATCACTGTGCGTCGGATGAAGATGTGAGCAATCGATAATTGAGAAATTGAAAAATCGATAATCACTACAGACCGCGACGTCGAGTCCGATGCCTACCGTACACCCGATGAACAACTACGGTACACTTGAGGAGGCGGAGACAGGTAGAACGACAGTGGAAATTCAATTAAATTCTTTCAATTCTATTTTTTAAATTAAAGTTTATTTTCAGAAACATCAGCGAAATATATTATCTCGAGAAGGGTCAAAGCAAAGTTCGTTTTTTTCTTCTCATCTTGTAAAATCTTTATCCGCATTCGACAGGAACAATTCTAACTTTTCGGAGAGAAACATAAGAGAGAAGCGTGTGAAATGAAGAGACTCTCTCATCTCTGATTGATTTTGATCTTTGATCTTTCAGACGAGAAGATCGATTGCTTCTGGTGGAAGAGACGTCGTTCTCTCCTCGAATATCAGAAAAGTGTCCCATTCATTCGCCCTTCAGTGGAGAATTGGAGAGAAGTGAGAGGAAAGGGTACGTTTCCGCTTTTTGAAAAGAAATTTTGAATTCAATTTTTTTAAATGCGAAAGAATACCAATCAATTTGGAATCATGCAATTCGCAATTTATGTTTCAACATAATCTATTCTTTAAAAATCGATCCTTGGTTTCATTGTCGTTATCTAAATAGATTTCATTAGCAATTTGCGGATTCTTGAATCTCTGATTTAATTTTATTTCTGATTTGCGCATTTCAAAAATCACCTGACACCTGTTAGCCCTGAGGGCATTTCAAAATCCACGAGACAAATGTCATCGGGGGTGGTCACTAAGCCGACTGAAAGGACACTTCATCAGCTACACTGTCATCTCCCTGTCACTTTTGTAGTGGGGACTCATTCTCTCTATGATTAGAGAGAGCACGCGATATTGAGAGAGTGCACCCCCTGGTCGAACTTCATGAAAGGGTTCAGGAGCTAAATAGCGTGGGAAGTGAGAGTAACTCTCTCAAATTCACACGCTTTCTCGCTCCTGACCCCTTTCCGGAAGTAATGAAAGCACATTTTCAGATTGATTTCTCGACTGTGGAATCGTTTCTTCTCCTTGTCAACCGATCGAATCGACACTATTTCCATCGTCCTTTTCCCTTCGCTTTTTGGCATTTTCAATATCATTTACTGGAGTTATTATCTATCGAGATCTCAGTAGCCGACTCTCCACTTTCTACACACTATCTCAACTTTCTCTACCTATCTCTGATAGTTTCTCCCAAGCTGGAATCGACCATCCAACAACTCCAATTGTGATCATGCCTTTGGAAGGCAACTGTCATTTCCAACTGATGGCAACTTTCTATCGTAGTGAGAGACTATGCGGAATGAGGAGAGCATCCGATGCCTTTCCAACTTCTCTCATTTGTAAACACCTCCCTTTCGTCTCTCTCTAATACCCAAATTTTTTGCCAAAAATGGATCAATACTTCTCCTCTTACCGAACCCTATCTGACCTACCGTAACCCTCTCTCTCCTCTTTCCCATCCCTCCATGCATATCTCCCCCCTCCCCTTATCACCTTTCCATTGTGATTCGACGATATCTGTACACAATCGAGCATAAAGATGGATCTTATCGAGACGAAACTAGGCTTGTACAAATAAAGAGATGTTACATGATCCCAAACCTGCAGAAAGGGGCCAAGGTGAGAGAGTGTGCAAAAGTGAGAGAGCACATCTCGATTTTAAACGCTCTCACACACTGTTGAGACGAAACAAGACTTGTACAAACAATGAGGGAGATATGCGGGACCCCAAGCCCCCAGCCCGGCTAAAATTCCAGAAAGAGGTCAGTAGCGGTAGAACGTGTGAAAATGAGGGAGAGAGACTCTCCCATTATCACACATTCTCTCGCTGCATACCCCTTCATGGGCGGTTGGAAAAAGCGGAGAAAAGAGATCTCTCACGCTCGCACACTCTCTCCGTCTATGCCTCTTTCTGGTTGTTTGGAACCATATTAAACGGTACTAGCACTAACAAAGACAGCTAGAGAGAGAGGGAGAGATGGGAGATAAATACAGTCCCAGGTCACTCCCCTTCCTCCCTCTCTTGTTCTCTCTTCCCTCTCTTCTCCCAACCACCGACCCCTCTCTCTTCTCTCCACTCTCTCCATTCGGCACACTCTCTCGCCCCACTCTCTCCCTTCGCCACACTCTCTCTCCACCCACTAGCCTCGCGTCCCTCTCCCCTTTCTCTCCGCTAGCTTTTGAATCGGCACAGTGGGCGGGAGAATTTAGGAGTCGCTTAATTTCGAATTTGCCACCTCTCAGTTCGCATATCGATTGATTTATCGATTGATCATTCCCAACTTCGCACTTCGTTAATTTCCGGTTGCGCCTGGGGGCATATTTGTCACCTTCCAGTCTGGGAAATCGCCCTTTTCCCCCTCAATCTCTCCTTTTTTTGCGTCTACTCATCAATTTCAATGCGCCCCTGTATCATTTTCCACTTCTTCTCTTCTCTTCTTCTTGTTCAAGGCCAAATCGATCTGATTCCATTCAATCTAACCAGCAATTCATCACGTTTTCGCATTTTCTCCCTTTCCCCTCAGATGGTTTGCCATTTGAATGCGCACAAGTACAGATTGTTCTCATTTTGTTTTCTTCATTCCAAGCTTCCAGAATGGGATTAGACGAAAACGAGAGACGTTATCTCACTATCACACACTCTCTGCTCTTGACCCCTTTCTGGATGTGCCCTGCCCCTCTGGTTAGTTCTCGCTTGCTCTCCGTAATGAATCACGCCCTCTGAGGCGTTCCCAAACCCCGGATACGGATCCAATCCCGGAACCGGGTTCTCCGGGTCCGGAATCACACTTCCCACCCCTCATCGCCTCTCATGGGAGACCAATTTGCCCTGAGGCGACTCCCAATCAGTCTGAGACCTCTCTAATCACATGCTCTCATTAGTACTCCCTAGTCAGTCTATTACATCTCTATCTGGTCATCCCTGCTGTTCCCATATTTACGAGGCACAGTCAGTCATATCTATCATATTTTATGTGTCTCTTTCGGCCGCTCTCTCTCTCTCTCTCTCTCTCTCTTTCTCTTCCATCTGGTCCCTTGCCCTTTTCTCCGTTGGTTCCGGTCATCTTGTTTTCTCTTTGATATCGTCGCTTCTCATCTTTCACTCACACACACATTTCTGCTGTAGTCGGCACTCGTATAGAAAAGGTCTCTGAAATCATAAGGCCAAGTTGACCAGCCCTAGACGTAACATAGACTGAGTTGTTGCTAAGACGCAAACTAGGCAGGGTTGTCCCCCTCCGAGATGGTTCGACTTATTCCGCTGTTGATAATGTATCATCCAACGGTCCATGACCTAAGATATTGTATAAATATGTATGTATTCCCCTGTCCCCCTTGTCCTATCTCCTCCACACCTTTGGCACAAGACTATCAATGCCCTCTCTCTTTATTCTCTGTCCTCTCCCCTCATTCAACACAAACAGTTGCGCAATCTCTTTCTCCTCCAAATTACCCCCTTTGATCCATTGATACTATCTATCACTATCGTATTGATTGATCGCTACAGTAATCAATTCATACCGTATCCCAGATGTCTCGATATCGATCGCAGAACTTCATTCCTGAGGGGGCGAAAGTGCACAATCTCGACGAGCTCAGTTCGGATGATTCGGTGAGAACGATCAAAGATCAAGTATTTATTGATTCTTGATCGAGTAGTAAATTTTGTGAAACCAAAAAATTCGAGATCAAAGATCAGCCTGAAGAATGATAATCTGTGTTTTGGGTGCTGCTAGGAGCTTATGTGTAGAAAAGAATAAAAAATATATTTAAATATAATATTTTAATTTAAGGAGGATGACTTCTTCTCCGAGGACGACTTCAAGAGCTACCCGTCCGTCTCCGATGAGAGCTCCGAGCCGCCTCTCCCTGTCAGGTTCGGTATCCCCCAATCTATAAATCTTACCGTATCTATACTACCTATTGATATATCGATCGATACTGCCGTATCCACCTAATCGATCGATTCTACCGTAACCCCATCTCAGGCACTTTGACGATCGCTACGGGAGCCTGCCCAGGGACAAGTATCGCGACGATCGGAGAAGGTGACTGCTCGCAGTGATCATTATCCAAACAACCGGGAAGGGGTCATGGCGAGAGACTGTGTAAATGTGAGAGAGTCCATCTCTATTTCACACGCTATCTGAACCCCATTTTTTAAAGTTTTGGCCGGTCTGTGGAATGGTGCGAACGCATTTTACAATAGAGTGCGAAATTTGAGACAACGCTCTCCTCATTTCGCACACTCTCTTCTCCGGTCGGTGGACGAGAGAGCGTGCGACATGAAGAGATCGAGGTATCACATTTTTTCACTCTGTTTTACAAGCATGGGCATTCGTGCCTTTCTATGGGATCCGAGGGTAGGCGTGAGAGGGGTAGCTATTCCCGGCCCCTTTCTGCTCATTCTAATGACACTTGTCTAATAACCCCATTAGATTTATGGCTCAGATACGGCGGGTAGGAGGTGGGTGGGGCGTCGGTTCGGATCTTGCCCCTTCCTTATTAGGAAAGGACAGTCCGGACCCCGGATTGGCACCCCAGCTATGGCTGGTGATAGCGTTATTCGGTGTTCAACCCATTCGATAGTCATTTCGACTAGGAGATCGATAAAGCCCTACCGCGGTAGTTCCATGCCCATCCATATGACCGTACCCAGGTAATATCTTGACCCATCTATTGTCTAGAGACTCTCCTAGTTTCGCACACTATTTCTTCGATGAGAGAGTGTGTAAAGTGAAGAGAGCAATCAATAATCAATAACCCCTCCCTGATTCAGGCGTCCCGCATGCGGGGTCCCGATGCACCGCCGCCAGCAATCCGCCTCGACCAATCAATATTCTCACAATCGTCGATTCTCCGCCATCTCTTCCTCTACGAACGATGATGATGACGAGAGTCGAACTACAAATGAGGTACAGTAACCTTCCCTACCGTATACCGTACCCCTGCTACCGCAACCCGCCCAACTTCCGTTCAGGACGAATACCAAACGGCGCCGCAGTACTCGGCCATCCACAAGCCGCCGATTCTGCCGCCTCGCCGCGAGCGACTCACCATGATTCAGGTAGATCAATCGCTTTTTTAAAAAAATAAATCAATAATCGATCGATCGACCACCGTATTACCGTATCCTCAGGAGTTGTCTCCCATCCAACCAGTTCTCAATGTGTCGCCAGCTCGTGACTTCGCCCTTCCTCCTCCACTATCGAAGGAGATGAGAGACTGGCGGCCGAAGCACACCTCCAGTGTCATCAATGCACCAGCTTTTACGGTAAGTCAACCACCGTATCCGAATTGTGACCTACAGTATCCTCATCTACCGTAATCCATTATGTTTACCTTAATGCAATCCAGCGCATATCACTAGACATAATACCTGTAGTCTGATCCACTGTAAATGATTATTCTTACCGGTATCTCTGAACCACTATAATCCTCGATACCTACCGTATTCTGATGCATCCATGATATAACTGCTGACCTACAGCAATCCTACCGTATTCAGTCTCTTCCCAAGACGAATCCTCGCCACCCTCAATTCGCCTCTCCCCGTGCGAGAAAGCCACTCAACATGTACAAGTACGATGAAGTCATCAGAAGAGGAGAGGATACCAAACGGAGGGAGATATCTGATGTGGGTTTATCCATTTTTGATGGGATTATCGATTGATTTATCGCTTACTGAGGGGATTATCGATTGCTTTATCGGATATCGGTTTATCGATTGATTTATTGAATTCTGAATCGTATATTGATTGATTAGTCGGATTCAGAATGGTTTATAGAGTAATTTACTTTATTATCCTGACCGGCGCGATTAATGAAGTGTGAACAATTTCTCTATTCGATTTCAGAAATCCTCCGACTCTTCTCTCTTCGGTCCCAAATCGCCCGTTCGCCGACGTGGTCTCATCTCCAGCTCTCCCATCAGAGGTAATCAATATTAATGTCGCCTACCGTAACCCGCCCTTTCCGTTCAGGACGCCACTCGTCCACTCAGCCCATTCGTCCGGAGCAATTCCAGCTACCCGCCCCAGTGGCCAAAGTGTGGGGAATCAAGGGTCAGTTTTTATCCTACCGTAATCCACCACAGACTTACCGTAATCTGATCTACTATAGACGAGAGCAAATGAGGCGGAAACGTCTAAAATAGCGTGTAAATAGATGCTGGGATCATCGTTTCAGTCCTGATCTTGTTTTATTTTTCCTGAAATTCGACGAGACAGTGTGCGAGATGGAGAGAGTGGCTCTCTAGTTTTTATCTCGAGTAGATCAGTAGGCTCTGAATGGAAGTGACAGCTTGGTGTCAAGTCATATTCGGCACCTTTTCATGACTCGTTTGATGTCTATCTCATGATTAATTAATCCAATTAAGGAATCGTCTTCCTTCGAATGGAGATGTCGAGAGAAATGCTGACTATCCATGTGGACAAGGCCTGCTACTTCTCCACTGAGAGCTACAGGAAGAATCGATCGACCTACATTCAGGTATAGGGTAGTTTATCTATACGGTAGATGGAAAGGGCTGGTATACGGTAAATGAGAGGGGATGTGTATAAACTACAACCAAAAAGCTGGAATACTGTATACGTGAAGGCAGTCATGTATATGACACACGGAAGTTATGAGTCGGGTATACTGTAGATTGTAGATACGGTAGACCGGATGGCGATTATCGATTGATATTGCAGCTCGAGTTGATTCATCGATCGAGAGACCGACACGACAACAGGAAGAGATCGTCCCATCGAAGCCAGTCGAGTGGACAGAGATTTAAGTGAGGAGAGAGAGAGAGAGAGAGAGAGAGAGAGAGAGATCGGAGGAGATCTTATCGATCGGGTTTTGCAGGTCGCGAACCATCGAGAACACGGATGAACCCCACTTTGATGAGTATTTCAACTTGTGAGTCGCTCATTATTATTATTCTTTACTAATTGCTAATTATCAATCAATAATTGACTAACTATTTCAGCAATTTGTTCGAGGAGAATCGCCGGGATTATATCACCATCTCGGTCTTCGAAAAGGAGCGAGCCAACCCCGAACTCACGTTAGTCACTCATGATTCCAATCCTCCAGAAAGGGTCAAGGCGAGAGAGTGTACAAAAGTGAGAGAGTCCCTCTCTCACTTTGTCCCTCTTCATTTCACACACTCGCTCACTCATTTCTATAGAGTTGATCGGTATGTAGAATGCTCTTCGCGGGGACTGAAAAAAATTTCTGCAAGAGAATCCCATTACTTATTACGGTATTACTGTGAAACTTTTGTAAATTAAATAATTGAAGGAATTATACCGCAGTTCTTACTTAGTTACTTACTTAACGACTTAGTTGTAGTAGTGAATAGATACATTTGATGCTCGTGACCACGTTTTTATCCTCCCTTGAGTCCCCGTGTCATTCGATTATTTCTGCCTTGTTCACCCACTGATTTGAGCCTCTCCTTTCAGTCGTCGAAAACAACTCGGCTGCCTCACTTTTCACGTGTCCAAGATTCTGGAGAAGGCGCAGCGAGTGAGTTTCCATAAATATCACTTTTAAAAACCTAAGTAAATATTATTTTAAATAATAATAAAATTAAATTAAAGAAATGGTATAATTACAATACGGTATAATTTGAAAACGCGGGTTTCCAAAGTTTACTGTACTTGAATTTCATATATTGATTGATTACGAAATTCTTCTCCTTCTGACTACTTTTGCCGGGAGTTTTTGTTGTTTTATAATTGATTTTATTAATTATTTTCAAATACTTAATTAATTATCAGGCCGGTTGCTTCGAGGACGACGAGAATGGCTACGCAGTAGAAGTGAACAAGGACGGATTCTTCATTCTTGACGCCTCCAAAGGCGAAAAGAACAACATGCCCATGGCCAAGGTTTGTTCTGGATTCTGCACTGGCCGTTAGTGATTTGTGATTTTCTCTTGTGTTAATCGTTATTGTGTTAACAAACATACTTTTTTCGTTAGCGACAGGGTTTTAAAAATTTGAAGTTTATTAACATAGCAACTTTAAACACTCTTACTCCTGAATGGAGGTTTGAAAAGGGAATTTTGGAATGATGTGCCCCCTTCTCTTTTCTGACAAAGGGGCGCTTGCGTGATTGCATTGTTCTCGTTGAGATAATCAAGTCGAAGAACTACTCGTTGGACGGGCCCTCTTCAACCTCTTCCTCCTCACTCAACGTCCACTCGCCACAAAAGGTCTCTCTCTCTCTCGGATCTCATTGTCAGCATGGAATCCGTTCTCATCTCTCTCGCGTAGCTTTTCTCTTCTCTTGTCTCTTCACTTCACTTATTACACCATCCTCCCTTGAGTAGAGGCTAGAGGCTATCGAGTGATCTGTCGACTGGCGAAAAGAAAGTCTTTTCGGCCCTAGGACACTAGTTCACTTTAGTTGACAATCAAACCGGGCTACCTCCCCCCAAATCAAACCGCCCCCTCCATCTAGCGGCTACCTCTCTTGGTTCGGTAAGTAAACTAGCGTAGTGTTTTCCCTCCTCATAAGATACAAGACTCGTTTGTTCATCCCTTCCCTCCCCATTTCTCTCTCTCTCGGCTCAGTCATGTTGAATAATCTATTTTGAGTACTTACTCTCTTGAACTGTCTCAATTCGCTTTTCTCTCTTCTTTTTCTTCTTTTCTCCCCTCTTTTTCTCCTTATTTTTCTCCTACGTCATCTAGTGATATTCGCGATGATTCTCGTTCCACTTTGTCTGGCTTTTCTCATATCTCAGAGTGAAATAAGGGGTGGGGAGAGAGAGAGAAAGAGAGAGATAACTGTGTCTCATCCACTCTCGATTTGTAAACGGACTCGTCTCACTCATTTATTTCGGCTCTTTTCCTTCCTTCCTCATCTTCTACTTCTTCTTCAGAAGGAATCTTCTTACTTTTTTCAAAAAAAAACTTTATACTTTAAAAAAATACATCGTTATTAATTGGTCAGATGGCGGAAACTGCTCCAATAGGGGGCTATCCGCTCCGTGATAGGGCGATTTAGAACCCTCCATCTGTTTGTCCAGCATTTGTTTGAGATTTGTTTCAGAACAAATGGAAACATTTTATTTTTTTTCGGGTTCCTAAACGGCAGTTCGAAAACTTACGAGCACCATCCTTACTTTTTGCTGAACCTCCTGCACATTTTTGATAGTTTCCTTTTTTAAAATATTTTTTCTTGGAAAAATCAAAATTTGTGGATAACAAAAAAATGTATGTTCTTCTTCTCTTCTTCCTCTTGATCGTCCCATTCTCTGAATCCACATTGAATCATTGAACAAGAACAATAATAGAGATTCTCGAATCCCCCTCCCCTCCCCTTCCCCCATTCTAGAGAGGGTCAATCCACAATCTCTTCCTATCTCAATCAGTAGAGACATAGAAAGAGATGGCGTAATCAGTAGATAATCTCAACCCAGCTTCTCCCCTTCCCCTTTCTATCTAAAAGTCCTATCATAGAGCTTCTGAGAATATTTAGGAAAAATTCGAATAGTATTCAGAAAAAAATTTTTTTTTGTCTTTCGCATTTCGTCACAAAAAAATTCGAATAATTCGTGGGCAAGAAGAATAATAGAGATCCCCTCGAAT
The DNA here is from genome assembly GCA_036245785.1 of Pristionchus fissidentatus. NCBI lineage: Eukaryota > Metazoa > Nematoda > Chromadorea > Rhabditida > Neodiplogasteridae > Pristionchus > Pristionchus fissidentatus. The sequence continues at coordinate 10,016,501 of BTSY01000006.1, forward strand.
GATGTGTTCTCTCCCCCTTCCACTGCCCCCCCCCCATTCTAGACGATCAATCCTCAATCACACCCGATTTCCTGATTTACCGTATCTAACCCTCTTTCTGTAATGTTGCCAGCCTGTGGAATGATGTGCGACGGGTCAATCCACCATCTCTCTCTCTATTTCAATCAGTAGATAATCTCTACCCAGCTTCATCCCTCCCTTCCCCCTTCTATCTGCCCTATACTCAACTTACTCCCCTGAGAGAGTCCACACCACCTTATGCCTCATCTATCCCCCCCCCTCTCTCCCTAATGACAAATGGATGATAAGGGAATAGGTCGGTGATCCCTCATCTCTCTCTCTCTCTCATCCTTCGACAGCTTCAACACTTCTCCCGTTTCATAACCTCTTTTCCTTTTCAGTTTCCCCCTTCCTCTTTTCTCCATATGTTGATGGTGTTCATTCACAACTTTTAACTCATTCAGAGAGTAGTTCAACTCAGAGAGAGAGAGAGAGAGAGAGAATGTTTCCTGATGTGCGTATGTGCGTACCTTTGAACTCGCCTTCCTCCCTCCTCTCTTCACTAGCAAGGCCTATTAATCTCTCTCTCCTCCATTCTCAGAAGTCTCTCCATTCTTCCTCCCTCCTTACTCTTACTTCTTCAACCCTTCTCTCTTTCTCTCTCTCTCTCATGACCTACTCAATTCCAGATGCTTCGATCCGACTGGCCTCCCTCCTCTTCTCTCCTTCCCGCCCGTTCCTCATCAGCCATCCCTCCTGTCAATATGAACGAACAGCGTAAGTCGGCCCACTTGGAAGAATTATCGATTGATCTACCGTAGTTCATTGCTACAGATACTGTAGTCTAATGAATCATTATCGATCTAGATACAGTAGTCGAACAAGCCTCCAGAGAAGAATTATCGATCCATCTACCATAGTCTATTGATTCAGATACCGTAGTTTATCGAACCACCTAGCGTAGTCGAGCACACCCATCTCGAAGCAGTATCAACGCACCTACCGTATCCTCCCTGTACAGATACCCGCCCTCGTCCCATCTCCTACATGGAAGGACTACGGTACAGCGAGGACATGCTGCCTTCATTCAAGATGGGTACGATAGTCTCTCTTTCCCCTTTATCGATTACTTGGGTACGGTAGTCTCTCTCTCCTCTTTATCGATTACTCTTGACCCCTTTGGGTGCTCATCTGAGAGGGGGGGCAACAATCTCATATCTCTTCCTTCTCCTCTCCCCCCTTTATCCTCTTTCCTTTTTCTCTCCTCTTCTCTCTCTCTCTCTCTCTCTCTCTCTCTTTCTCCTCCTTGCTTCTCACTTCCCTCTCCTCTTCTTCCCTCCTTTCGTGTAGACTACAATGACATGGATTTGTACTTGAGAGAGAGAGAGAATCTCGAGTAATAATTGTCCGAGTTAGTGATGCGGTGGATGATGA